>PVKZ01001784.1:0-320713 GCA_004027375.1 Macroglossus sobrinus | reverse complement strand
CATTGTAAACAGAGCCAGGAACATACACGTGCATTGAAAATGGCAAACATATAGTCAAAGTGATCGTTAGTTCCATCAATAATCATTAACAAGGACATCACTTAAGGACGTTAATCCCTAACAGTGTGCTTCCCGTTTGAACAGCCGTCGTTTTGGGCAGAGACCCTGTGAACATATTGGAGGTCGTCAATGTGGAGACACCCTGACTCAGATCATAGATCTTCCTGTGCCCAGGAGATGTCCAAATGCAAGTAAATCCTCCCGATGCAGCAAGCTTGGAAATTCCTGCCTGGATCATTCCTTCCTGAAGAATCAGCCCAGCTCTCCCACTAGACCTGGACCCTATTCCTGTGAGGAATGTGGAGAAGCTGGCAGGTGTGTCCTGTGTCTCAGCACAACCAGGGACACAGATATTGTGGAGAAACCCTATGAACGTCCAGATGCAGGGCATGCATCCAAGCGAAATGGGAAGCATCTCATTCATAAGAACTCTCTTAAATGTGAGAAATGCGGAAAAGCTTTCACTTGCTTCTCATTCTTTTGGGGACATGTGAGAGGTCGCTGTGGACAAAAAATCCATGTGTGCAAGTTATGTGGGAAAGCCTTTATGTATTACTTTTACCTTACAGGACATGTGAGAACCCACACTGGAGAGAAAGCCTTTGAATGTAAGACATGTGGGAAAACTTTCAGTAGCCCAAAATACTTTAGAAGACACGTGAGAACACACAGTGGAGTGAAACCCTATGTATGTAAGGAGTGTGGTAAAGCCTACAGGTATCTCACTAACTTGCAAGAACATGCAAGAACACATAGTGGGGAGAGACCCTATATATGTCAGCACTGTGGGAAAGCCTTTAGTCGTCACTCCTCTCTTCGAGGACATGTTAGAACACACAGTGGGGTGAAACCCTATGAATGTCAGCAATGTGGGAAAGCTTTCAGATATCCCGCCAATCTGCAAGTACATGTGAGGACCCACACTGGGGAGAAACCCTGCGAATGTCAGTACTGTGGGAAAGCCTTCAGGTATGCTGCATCCTTGCAGGTACATGTGAGGACTCACACTGGGGAGAGACCCTATGAATGTCAGCAATGTGGGAAAGCCTTCATTAGTCACTCTTACCTTCAAAAACATGTGCGAACACACAGTGTGGAGAATTCCTATGAATGTAAGGATTGTGGGAAAACTTTTAGGCAGCTTCAACATTTTCAAGGTCACATGAGAATGCACAGTGGAGTGAAGCCCTATGAATGTAAGGAGTGTGGGAAAGCCTATAGTTTTCTTTCATCCCTTCGAATACATGCGAGGACGCACAGTGGGGAGAGACCCTTTGAATGTCAGCACTGTGGGAAAGCCTTCAGTCGTCTCTGCTCCCTTCGAGGACATATGAGATCACACAGCGGGGTGAAACCCTATGAATGTAAGGAATGTGGGAAAACCTTCAGGTATCCTGACAACCTGAGAGTGCATGTGAGGACACACACTGGGGAGAAACCCGATGAATGTCAGCACTGTGGGAAAGCCTTCAGGTATCCCACATCCCTGCGAAAACACGTGAGAACACACAGTGAAAAGACTACCTATGAATGTCAGCAATGTGGCAAGGCCTTCAAGTATCTTGAATCCCTGCAAGCACATATGAGGACACATGATGAACAGAATCTTTGACCACAGGGACTATGAGAAATCTTCATTCTCCCTTAGTACCTTGTTACAAATGTGTGCAGACACACTGGAGAGAAGCTGTATAGATGAAAAGAACTGGAAAAATCTTCAGATGAAGCAGTTCACTTATTTTGTACATAAAAACTCAGAGCAGCATTGAAATCTCTTAATTATTATAAGTATGGTTTTACCTTTGTAAATAGCTCATTCTTAAAAGCGATTTCCAGTGTTTTAATTTTGGTTTATGTATTTGACATGAAAACTTGAGATGATATGTACTTATCTACATCTCTTTATCTGTACAACATTTATTATTTCTGACTTTATGTAGTTGTACAATTGTATAAAACATGCCTCATTTTCATTAAAATGTGTTTTGGATCCAGGGGTAATAGTGACTTTTTCATGTGAAGCTTGATATAACTTTAGATAAAAGAAATTTTTATTCTTACATTCTATCATGTTTTTAATGTATGATCATGATATGAGATCTTTACTGAATCTCTGTTCATGTTCATTGCTGCAAATACTGGAATTTTGTGACCTGATAGCTACCCTCTCCTTCAGTCTTTATTATTAAAAGATGTATCTTTTACATTTGTTAGTGAATTCCACATCTGTAATCTTCACAGATGTTAATAATTATGGCCAGATCTCATATTATGATCATAATTTGACTTCTGCTCAATGTCCTTGATTTTGGTTGTATATTGGGCACAATACAGAGAGTTATGAAGAAAGACTTTGTGATGTGGTAATGAAAGTTAATGTCTAGAAGGTTCTACTGTATTGTGTTGTCAGCTTGGGTGAGGTAGGAAACTGTTTCCCATTGTCTTTCTGGTTATGGTTCTGAGATAAAGGTCAGGAGAAGAGGAGGTTGCACGAGGTTTGGAAGGCAGAGCTAACAAAGCCATGACTCAGTTCTCTCTACCGTCAGTAGACATCGATGCGTGGGAACCTAGTGGGCCTGACTTACAACACAGTCTTCTGAGTCCTGGCTCTGCCCATCTGTGACAGCACCAACCAAACTCATGGTTGCTGTTAGTTTCTTTATAGGCAGCATGTTGTCCAGACTATTCCTGGGCCTTCTCTGTCATGGATTTTCTTTGGTTTTCAAGTTTACACAGATCCTTGCATTTTCCTATAGCTCTTTGATGTCCATCAGAATACTTTTTCCAGCTCTCTGACCTAGCAATCTCTTAATCTCACTCCCTTTATCTCCTAAGTCTTTCTTAATTACACGGTTTTTATAAGAAGCATCTTGTTTCTCTTCTGGCAGATATTTTCTTGCCTCTGTGCCAACACATTTAATGCTGAGCAAAATGTAGGAAACTTACTTCCCAAATTGCTTTGTTTAGAGGCCACACTGACCCTTCATTTCTTGTTTCCAGATACTTTCCATGGTAAAAAATGACTGTGAATATATTTGGCACTTTGTGGAAGTTTTCTCTTAGAGCGGAATGCTCTCTAATGGATAAACCCAGTCTGTTTAATTATGTTCAGCTTTTAGATGTGATTACCAAGTGTTTCTTTTATTTTAAATATGTTTCAAACAATGGACACTTTTTTCAAAGGGGCTTTTTTTCATTATTTCTTAGGAAGCTATTATTCAGATTTTCCAAAAATGTTAAGTACTGACATGTTGTGTTTTGTATTTCATTAATTGAGAGGATATGTTAATCCATTCTAAGGAATAACTTGTTTTCATAATTGTGAAAATTTTCACATATGTTCTGGGGCAATAGTACAAAGTAAATATACCTTTTGAAATTACTTTCTGGTATGTTTCCCTTAACTGTTATTTTTTAAAAATAAAAATGACTTATTTATCATAATGCTGAAACCTGACTATTGCTATGTCAGTGGTTGCCAGCCAGACACCAGGAGTTATGTTCCTGCAGCTTAGCAGTGTGGGAGGAGAAGCTGACGTACATCTTCATCTTCCCTAGTTGTCTGTGGATAGCTGGGACAAGTGATTTTCTGGGTGAGGTGGGCTCTTCAACATGGTGGAAATGAGATAGGAGATGCAGCTTTAGTTTACAGGTATAGGGGCCTTGAGTAAACTCTGCTAATTTATGGAAATGTTGTCTTTAAATGTTTGCTTTCAAACATCTCATAGTTTTTTTTTAATGGAAGCCGATACCAGAACAGAACCATCTCTGCCTTATTTCTTGTTTTTAGTAATCTTGTTGATGTTCACAGGGTGTTGGTTCTCCTGGTGGAAGGGAATTGACTGATAATGCTACTGCCCAGTGATGGTCCCTTGTATTGTTTCACTGGTGAAAAAATGGGTAGTGTTATTCTCTTTTCATCAGATGGCTTACAATTCTGTTGCTTTGTCCCCAGGGGACAAACATCGGTTTCTCTCTGTCAGGTGGCCTCCAGAGATGGTTCTCTGGCCCTGTGCATGGTGCAGGTGTTGTATTTTCTAAGGACCTGAGCCAGAACCATGCTGTTGAAGTGGGATTTTTCATTGTTAATAAAAAAAACTTTGCATTTTATACAGAACAACCTGAAGTCTGCATCATGACAAGTTCCCCAGAGGTTTATGGACAGTGTGTTCACCTCAACAGCGTGTTCCCTGCTGTGCAAGGGAAGCACATCTCAGGGACTGGAAAGAAGACATGCAGAAAGGACATGGTCTGTAATGATACCTGTACTACCTTTGCATAGAGGAAGCTTGTACCTGAGCAGTTTCAACCATTGTCAGATGGACTTTCAAGTGTCATCAATTCATTAAGAAATAAGACCATTGTTCATGGAGACACTAACACTCATGAGGCTTGCCATGGCTGCACTGACCTGTCATAGTACTGGAGGTGTGGGTCACAAACCCACAGTAGGATTCCACAGGTGGTGGAGAAGAGTCCATCCATGATGTTTTCCACAGGAGTCTTGCCTTTTCATATCAGAACCAAGAAATTCATGCATGGTCTCAAAGCTTTGTTTGCGTAGTTAATGCTTCCCCGTGCACAGAGGGTTTTCCTTGTGGGAATACGGTTCATGGCCTTCCTGTACTCTTCAGAAGCTGACTGTAGAGTTTTGGGGGGATGTCCCCCGAGTGCTTGTTGGGAGTATGAGCCTACCTCTGTCCTGTGTGCCTTGAGGGGTTGGCAGCAATTTGCATTGTCTGAGGGGCACAGGAAGGCTCAGAAACAAAGCTCATTATACCAAAGTGCTAGAGAGTCACTACATGCCAAAATGGGGTGACACCATGGCAGAAGGGACAAAGGAAGAATTAGTGAACAGAGAGCATGAGGTTGTTTCATGAAGGGTGGTTTGGCATCATCCAGAGCTTTAGTGGAATTTAGTGTGATTTGTGCAAACTGAGTCTCTGAAGGTCAGACTTAGAAAGGCCTCTTGAGTTTGACTGCTCTTGAAAGCTTGAATGGTTTGGAGGGTTTCTGCAGGTTGGAACTTAACTCTGAGTGAATGGTGCTACACAGTAATAGGAGCAATACAAGAATAGCGCCAAGGGAGTAGACGCAACTGAGCAAGTGGGGAGTCAAGTGGGAATTTTATAAAGGAAAAAAAGAGTAACATTTCTTTTAAAGTTGTTTATGTAGAACCTCACAACCTCATAAGAGTGACCATAGAATAATATGATTAATAGCTTTTCAGGATTATCACTTAGTAGAAATGGTCACAGTGAAAATTTCTTAAACTTAATAACCTTTCACATTAAAAAATTATCTTGGGACACACGTTTTACCAGGAGCTTCCTCCCAGCTCCAGGACTTGGAATAGGAATCAGTCCACCATTTGAAGACATGCAATTTCAAATACTGGAAAGAAACCCTATGAATGTGCCCAGTGTGGGGAAACCTTCACTCAGCGATTCTCCCTTCAGGTACATGCAAGGATACACACTGAGGAGAAATTCTGTAAATGTAAGGAGTGTGAGGAAGTTTTGTCCTTGTCCTCTTTACAGGGTCATGTGAGAACACAAACAGAGGAGGGACCCTATACATGTAAGGAGTATGGAAAAGGTTTTTGTCTATCCTTCACTTTATGAAGGCATGTGAGTATGCACTAAGGAGATAAACCCTACAAATGTGACCTGTGTAGGAAAGCTTACAGTTATTGAGCGTCACTTAAGTTACATAAAAAAAGAAAAACACACTGGAGAGACAACCTATGTATGTAAATAGTATGGGGAAGGTTTCTCTAATTTGTTCTTTTTATGAGGACATGAGATCTCACAAGGGGTTTAGACTCAATAAATATAAAAAATGTTGGAAAGATTTTTATCTACTTCTTTACAAAAGCATGTGAGAACACACTCAGGAGATAAACTCTACAAATGTGAGCAGTGTGAAAAAACTTACAGTATTGAGTCTCCATAAAGTCACATGTGAAAATACACATTGGAGGCAAACCATGTGAATGTTAGGAGTATGGGAAATCCTTCAGGCATTATTTCACCTTCCATACACATGCAACAGCACACAGTAGAAAGAAACCTTATGAATACGAACTGTGTGAAAAGCCTTTAGGCAACGATGCTACCTTCAGATACATGTGAATACACACTAGGGAGAAAGACTATAAATGTGAGCAGTGTGGGAAAGCCTTCACACAGCAAGTCTCCCTTTAGTCAAATGCAAGAATACACACTGGAGAGAATTTCTGTAAATGTGAGGAATGTGGGTAAGGCTTTTCTTTTTTGTATTCTTTACGAGGTCATACGAGAAAGCACTTGGGAGATAAACCCCACAAATGTGAGCAGTGGGGGTAAGCTTATAGTCATCAAGCCTCCCTTAAGTCACATGTAGAAATGCCCACTAGGGAGAAACCGTATGTGTGTAAGGAATGTGGGAAAGTCTTCAAGCAGAATTCCACCCTTTATTCACATGCCAAAGCACATACTGGAGCGAAACCTAATATGAGCACTGTGGGAAAGCCTTTCGTTGTAAATCAGTTCTCTATAAATGTGCAAGTGCTCGTACTGGAAAGAAACCATATGAATGTGAACAGTGTGGCAAAGCCTTTGGGCAACGAGATCACCTTCAGTCACATGTGAAAACACACACAGGAGAAACCCTATGAATGTGAGCATTGTGGAAAACGTTCACACAGTGAGACTGCCTTCAGTCACATGTGAGAATACACATTGAAATTCTATGAGTGTCAGCATGGAGGGAAAGCTTTCAAGTTTTTCACATCTCTGAAATAATTTGATGATACAATTCTGAATACAAGTACTGTGGAAGAGTCTTTTCTTATTTAAAATCTTATGATCAATGTGAGCAATTGCACTGGAGAAAAACTTCATAAGTGGAAAGAAAGTGAGCTACCCTTCAGTATTTCACTTATTTTTATACATAGAAATTCAGTAGGACAGAAATCTGATGTTAAAAATAAAATTTGCCTCTGTAAGTGTCTCATTATTAATAGAGATTCCCTGTATTTCTAGTTCATATTGCTGATCTAAATTATGTATATCCTTCATGTTTTCTTTTATCTCTACTACATTTATTATATTTAAGAAACTATGCAGTTATGTAAAACTTGCCTCACAAATCTCAAAGATGAACACTTCTGCAGGAACACATATTTTCTAAGCCTCAGAGTAAAACAATTGCAAATGAGGAAAATCAGAAATGTTGGTGGTTAAAGGTCTGATGACAGGTTATTATAATGCAGTTGAGATGGAAATTTTTTATTTCTGTAACATCCATTTTAGAATTATGACTGGTACCAGGACATAACACATTTTAAGAAACTTTATGCAAATATACCCCCAAAAAAGAGTTTCTTGTCACTTTTACTTGATAGTGCATCTCATGAAATTTAGCATGTAGTTAAAATTATAGTTGCAAAAACCCTTCACTCTTTTAATAGAAAAGACAGTCCTCTTGAGTAAAAAAAGACCTGATGTAACATAGAATCTTTGTTTCCTAGACTGATTACAAGAGAGGGAATGACAGACCATTTACCATTTCTCTTAAGAGTATACCAGGATACAAGCTGATAACATTTTGGTTTTATGAAACAGTGATGTGCTTGTCTCTCTGACTCCTGGTTGCAGCCTGCTCCCTCCATCACTGGGCCTTTGTCCGATAGCACTGCTGGATGTCCCTCATAGCTGGGCTGATCAGCAAGTAACCTCGCTGGGGGTAAGGGTCATGGAAAGCGCCCCTCCCAACACCTCCCAGAGGTAAAAGGATCCTGAAGTCCACACTTTGTCAGACGGATCCGAGGTTCCATTGGTTTCTTAGCTAGGTCAGCACTTTCTGGATCCATGACTTTTCCTGATGCCCAAGTCTGACTTTTGATTTGGCTTGCTCCATGACAGGTGCATAGCCACCGGCTGGAAAACAATTTGGATCCTTGCCCGAGAAGCAATGCTCGTGGCCGGTTAGTCCTAGCTAGGATTCCCTCTGCGAGTCCCGAATAGTAGCCAGGGCCTCAAGGACTAGTGAGGGTCATTATCCAACAGGTGGTGACTGCCCTGGGCACATGGTTTATTTAGAATAAGGACACATGGGAGTCCATGTGCACAGCAGGATTACCTCCCAGATGCCCGGTATACTCTCCTTGGGACTGTGTCTGAGGCGAGAACAGTGGGACTATTCCAACCTGTTTGTGCTTCTGTGTCTTTGTGACCAGCTGGGCTCCATGTGGAAGTTGGGTCTGTCTCATGGGGTGGAAAAGCCCGCCGTGTGGGCTTTTCCCACAGGCTGGGCCTCTGTATTCTGCCTTTGTTTGAGGGGTCCCTGTCTGGGACAGGGATGGCTGTGGGACTTGTACCTGATTCGTCAGCTGGTTTGTTAGTGTTCATTCATTTTTCATTTGACTGTGCATTTTGTAACCAACCTAGTGGCCCTGAGAATATGTTAAGATTGTCCTCAGTGTCTATATACATGTGCCATCAATGTGAGGTGGGTTTTTACTTCTGGATGGTATTGTTAAAATTAATTAAAAGCCAAGAGCTTGTAGCGATTGTGTTTTTTAAAATTCTCGGAATGAGAATGCACGTGACTGGGAAATATTTGATGTTAAAGCTGGTCTGAGTAGGGTTTGGTTGAATGTGATGCAGGACAGGGAACTTTTTCCAAGTTGGGGAATCAAGCCCTGACCTGAGAGAGAAAATGGTCTTTGCCTGAGTGCAAGGAAGAATCAAACATACTCCAAAGTTAGAGTCAGAAGGAAAGTTTCTTAGAGAAGGGGGAAAGCACAGACAGGGGGAAGCAAAGACAAAAAGCCATGACAAGAAAAAAGGCCTATAGTTTTGGGGAATCTAGTTTATATGTCATACTGTAGTTCTCATGAGTTAGAGTTTAAAGACTTTTTACCCACTTTCCTTTGATATGGGCCTACAGTGAAGAAAGATAAGAGTATGTAGCATGAGAAACCTGCTGGCAACTCCCAGCCTTTGATCTCTAGGTTCCTCATAGTTTTAGTTATAGAGAATAAGCTATTTTATTTTGAGTAGGATGCCACCTGAAAACTCTGTTTTCTTGTTTTCCCTTCACAGTGTGGGGAAATGGGTTGTTAGCAATCTCAGCAGAAATCTTCCTTTGTTCTGCGGGTTTATCTTTGAATATAGCTTGATTTTTACATTTTCGTTTTCTTGACCCCTTCCTACATGAAATAAAAATGTCATTTTGAGTTATCAACACTGAATACTGGATTTTTGTTTCACTTGGCTTTGCAACACTGGGATCGTGTTATCTCTGTCACAAATTTGTCAGCAAAACGAAAATAGCGTACTATAATTGATATTAAAATGTCAGTATTAAGAACTAATGAATTAAATATATTTATAATAAGAGATTCTTGATAATACTTTTCAGTAAGAATTACATCAACGATATATAGGCTTACACAGTTTTCCAAAATCTGTTGTTAACTTGAAACGTTAGGGTGTTACTAAGATAAATGATAAAAATTATTAAATAACTAGATATTTTGAACTAATATGAAGTACTGAAACATTAATCACTAGGTAAGTCTAAGTTTACCTGCTTTGTCTTCTTAGTACAGAGAAACTGAAAGGTAAATTTAAATCTGGTAATGAACATGCCTTGTACTTATTAAAAATGTACTTTTTAAAAGAAATTGTGAATATATTTGCCCATTAAGATCCTATGTTTTCAGAGAATATAAAATGTATTTATAAATTTTCTAATTTAAATAATGGTAATGACATACTTTTTAGTTGTCAGTAGAAACTGAGGTTCCTAAGAGTTAAAATTTTAATTGACATTAAAAGAAATTATGTTTTTGGTAATAGAAGGTATAAGGTCTAGAGATACATTTTTGAAATAAGTTAAAGAAAATGGTTTGTCTAATGGTTACTTCTGAATGAGTGAAAACACTAAAACTAAAAGGTACTAGGGAAGTAGTACAAGGTGTGTAAAGGATGATCAGAGGGAATTTTACATGTGGTTAATCTGAGTAAAATTAGAATGCCGTTAAGGAGGTAAATTTAAATATCAACAGTAAGTTGATACAGAATAAGTTTGATTGTTTTCTACTTTGTTAAGAAGACAAATATTTTTCCCTGTATTTGCCTCCAGATAACATATTATGATATCAGTTTTTCCTAGGAAACAAAGATTCCTTTTTATTAAAATAGTCCATGTCTTAATCAGGTTCTGATTACTTAAGAAAACAATGATTTCAATCCTAAGAACTAAAGTTATACTACTAATAAACACCTATGTTTTTCTTTGATATTTTTTATTACTTTAGATAGATAATAGTTTCATAATGTTATATGACTTTTTGGTCAAGTATGTTTGACAACTTTCCAAGAGTTTACATTTTAAAAGAAAACTTTTTTCCTACCTGGAAATGCGTTAGGGTTACTCCCTTGGGTCCCTGGAGTACCTCAAAGATTTGTTCTCTCTCTTCCTATTAAGAATTTTCAAACTAATCAGGCCTATTTGATATACTAAAATTAATTGGGAAGCTTTGTCAAATACAACAATAATCATGTTGTGTTGTATGCACATAGTATTATTGCAATGGTTGTTCTTGAGATATAAACATCTCTAAGAATTTACAGTTTTGATATAATAAACGGCAATTCTAATTTTTTAAAAACATTATACATTAAGGAAAAGGAAGTTCCTTTGTCAATTGCATTATAAGGAGATCTATTACTGCATGATTTAAAGGTTTTTTTTTTTAAGTTATTCACAGACAGCTATTGTTTTACTCTGATGCTTTTGCAAATATGTTTCACCATCAAAAATATCTATGGAGAGGACTGACTTATTATACAATATAATTTTTTGAAAATAAGTTTTTGTATAATACTTTTATACTGCATGGAGATTTAGAGAATTCATAGAAACAAATGGATTCATGAAATATTGGCACATGATCCTGATAAATAAGAATAAATGGTATAGGACTGAATGAACTGAGAATGTTTATATATGTACTATGTTGTTATATTATCGATTTTTAAAAATCTTTGTCCAAATATAAGGAAGTCTCTTTTTCCAAGAAGAATTTGGTAAATCATACGTTTTGTAAGCAGTATTGAAACATTTTTATTTTCAACCTACCTGATCCCTTTATAATTTAGAAACTCTTAATGAGTAAGTATTGCTATTTTCATGGCAACGTGATTGTCTACATAAATTCAATAAGATTCTTTTCTGTTTATGGTAGGACACAATTGGAAACTAGTTTTATTACCAAGGCTTTGGCTGGAATATTATGTTTGAGAGAGCTGCGCCTGACCAGAAAGCTTGAAAGAATTACAATTTACTCTTTTATTGAGATGCCAATAAAAGTCCCTTGGGAAACCAGCCTGGTTTTTTTTTGTTTGTTTGTTTTAGGAGCAAAGGTTGCATTCCTGGGAGATGGCAAAGGAAGAATCTCAAGACATTTTGGGGACCTTTGGAACTTGAGGAATTCACCCAAATCTATAGGCATTGCAGGCAAAGTCTGATGACATGTATTTGGCTTGTCTTCTGAGCATTGAGGGGCTAAGTTCAAGTTCAAATTCAATTAGGAGATTCAATATGAAAATTCCAGCAAAGCAGATTTGTATGAGCCTGTATAATCACTTACTATTTATATTGTATTTACACAAGAAATCAGACGAAATTCATTGAAACAAGATTTATGCAGTAAATTACTCTTAATTTGGCTATCGTTGATAAAAATGAGGGTGATTTTAAAGAGGGAAGTTATGCTTCTGTAGAAACTTTAATACACTTGTAGATATTAGATTTTAGTTTGTCTAAAATTTTGTTTCCACGTGTATACTGGATTAGATCATGAATTTTTCTAGATTCTTAAACATTTGGCTATAACCCTCTAAACTAATAATTTTTTTTCTCCCATTCTTTGAGTTGGAGTTATTGAGAATGTAAACTTTTTCAAAGCCTTGTAATTGCAAACTGCTGCTGGATGACATGATATAAACATCAGAAATTGCCACAACAGCTCACGCTTGAATGACTTCCATGACAGATGTTGCGTAGTCCATACAGAGTTGACCAGAGCACTTGATAATGTCATCAGAAACATTTAAACTGCACAGCAAGAGAAACTACCAGATGGGCACCACTGACCTTCATTCCAGCAAAAGCGAAGCTTTGAGCCTTCACTGAGAAATCTCCACTGCCAGCCTGACAGACTCAGAAATTGGTTTGTAATTTGCTCTGATCTTAACCTTTGTTGTTTAGTGTTCAGAGACATACCTATTACTAAGTTCCAGGTTGCTTGCCTAACGATATAGTCCTCATTTTTGGAGTCCGTTGCACCACTGCCTCCTGTGATGACACCCAGCAGTTTAATTGAATGGATTTGTTCTCAGGACTGAATGGTGGGATTGATAGTTTATGGAGACATGTACTAACTTACTTCTGAACTGTGATAATGTTGTTTAAAGTTTCAAAGGTCGGACTGAAGGGAACTAAAGTTTTGCCACCCGGAAGCTGCCTTTTTGGATTTTGATTTTAAGCTGCATATTCAGAAACAAGACTCAGGAAGAATATTGGAAACACTTTCTGCCTGAGAGATTCAGCTGGAAAGGCCTGCTTCAAGAATGGACGCTTAAGTTGTCCCCTTACCTACTTCACCACATCTAGTAAGTAGGGCACTCCAGGCAGACATCTGTTAGCCAGGCCTCCTGTCCCCTTGTTTCTGAGTTTTCTAGGAAGAATGTGGCTGACTTGTGTGTCCCGCTCTTCTTCTACTACCTGTAGTGCCTCATTCTCACTTTTAAAATCTAAATCCCGTTATTTCCCTTGTGTTGAAGAGACCTTGCCTGCATTTTGATCCTGAGAAGTCAAAGTAGAGGCCTATCTAAGCAAATCTAAGCATCCTCACACTGAGAGATATTTTTACATGATATCATAAAAAGTGGATAGTTATTAATGACAGAATGAGATTCTGAAAATGTGGTAGTATCTTTTGAATTTATGATGATTTTGCTGCCAGGAGCTGATATTTAAAATAAAAACCAGGGGTGCCTTTTTACACCATATACAAGAATAGAGTCAAAATGGATTAAAGACCCGAACCATAAAACTTCTAGAAGTTGTTTCTAGAAACAAACTCTCTGATATTACTAACAATAATTTCTTTTCAGATATAGCTCCTTGGGCAAGAGAAACAAAAAAAAAAATAATAAATGGGACTACATGAAACTGAAAAGTTTTTGTATAGTAAAGGAAACCATCAACAAAACAAAAAGACAACTGACTAATTGGTAGAACATATTCAGTAATGTTACATCTGATAAGAGGTTAATGTCTAAAATATATAAAGAACTCATACGACTCACCAAAAAAGCCAACAATCCAGTTTAAAAGTAAGCGGAAGACCTGAACAGATACTTCTCTAAAGAGAACATACAGATGGCTAATAGACCTATGAAAAGATGCTCAAGGTCTCTAATCATCAGAGAAATGCAAATTAAAACCACAATGAGATATCACCTCACCTGTCAGAATGGCTATCATCAATAATCAGAAAACAACAAGTGTTGGTGAGGATGCTGAGAATAGGGAACCCTCATACAGTGTTGGTGGGCTTGCAAATATGTGCAGCTGCTATAAAAAAGTATGGAGGTTTCTCAAAAAATTTAAAATGGATATACTTTTTGACCCAGCAATTGCACTTTTGGGTATTTATCCAAAGAATACCAAAACAATAATTTGTAAAGATCTTTGCACACCAATATTCATGTCAGCACAATTTATAATAGTCTAAATATGGAAGCAACCCAAATGCCCATCAACAGAAGTTTGGATAAAGAAATTATGGTTCATCTATGCAATGGAATATTACTCGGCCATTAAAAGAAATGAAGTCCTACCATGAACGGACCTAGAGGTTATTATGCTGAGTGAAATAAGTCAGAGAAAGATAAATACCATCTGATTTCACTTACATGCAGAATATAAGGAACAAAAAAAAAAACTAAAAAAAACAGACTCATATATAGTGGACAATTTGGTGATGGACAGAGAGGAGAGAGGTTGAGAGGATGGGAGAATGAGGTGAAGGGTTAAAGAAGTACAAATTAGTAGTTGATAGATGATCACGAGGATGGGGAGCACATCATAGGGAATGCAGTTAGCATTAATATCTTGGCTAGGTGGAGGGCCAGGGGGAGGGAGGGAGCAAGTGGGGGGGATTGTTTTATGAACTATAAAGATGTCTAATCAGTGTACTGTATACTGAAATTAAAGTAAATAAATAAATTTTTTAAAAGCCGGGGTGAAGTGTGATATTGTGATTTATAAGAAATATATATATTTCATCATTCAGATAACCAAAATGTAGTCCTCAGATATATTTGGGCTTAGTCAGCAGCTCTGTTTCACAGCTACCAAACCCGTGGGATTTCCTATAGTGACAATACAGAAGGTATACTTTGTCATGTTAATGGTGACTTGGAAAGCATCTGAGGATGGCGCCTGTGGAGTCAATCTGTGCTTATAGGGTTGGAGTTTTTGTTTTTAGCTTCTGACCTTCAGGGAGGAAAGTGTGGGCCAAGCTTAGTTCAATTACCAATGACCAATGATGTGACCGGACACATGACAAAATTAAACCCAGAGAGTGAGTCTGGGCAGATTCTGGAGTTGGTGAGCAGGAGCAGATGTGGGGAGAGGGGTGCACAGGGGAGGGTTAGTTGCTCCACAACCTTTCCCAAAGGAAATGGGTTAACGAAGTTTTTTAAACTATAACTCATAGGTTCTAAAGAATGAGACAAAACTGAATTTCCTGAATACTCAGCCCCCTACTCACTATCTTTCCAAGTCTCTCTTGGTCCCACTCACTCTCTGCTTGTGAGAGGAGACCATATTTTTCTAATAAACTTTTGACTCTAACTTGAAGAGTGTGTATTGAATTCTTTCCACTCTCTCCGCCAAAGGACTCTCTTCTCTCGGTACAGGGCTTGGTCTTCTCGTCCCTTGGAGAAATTTGCCCTGTCCTGCATCAAGTCCATGAGGCAGGCCAGCACATCACGACTCCAGGTGTCCACCCATGCCATCACCGTTCTCACCTCTGCTCTCCTTGCTCCCCCCTCACTCAGTTCCAGGGACACTTCCCTCTGGCCAACCTCCAAGTATCCAAGGGTCCCTCCTTCCTTGGGAAGTGCATTAGTTTGCTCAGGCTGCTGTGACAAAGTGCCACAGACTGGGTGGCTAAAAAAACATATGCTCTCTCAGGTCAGGAGGCTGAACGTCTGAAATCATGAGGTCCACATGTGTTGCAGGAAGCGACACCCAAAGGAGGAAATTTGGATGATCAGACGACTTTGTTAGAGGAAGGAGAGTTTATTAGGCTGGAGGAATGCACAAAAGCATGAACTTGTTCTAGTTAGGTTTCTTACAGCTTATATACCCATATACCCCTGGCAGTGTCCATGCAAAGAGCACGTGATTCTTTTGTCTGAGAGTCTTAAGTGTACTTCCTGACTCAGGATGGGAGGGGGAGTTTCCAGTGGAGGCTGCAAGGGGGAAGGAATTGCTGGACTACCAGTCCTATCTATTTACAGATGGTTAGGTGTGGCAATAGTTTCCAGAAGGCCATTTAAAAATCTTTAGGGTGTGGTTAACCTGCAACCAACTGAGTTGGTTATTTCTGCAAGCCCTTTCCTTTTTGCATTTTTCAGATGCCTCCTCTCTTATATGGGGTGGTTCTTTTAGGTAGCTAGTCAGACAAGAGTGACAGGGAACAAAGGAATAGGGGCCCCACTCTGTAACCATAGAAATTCCCTTGAAGACTTTCCTTAAGGAACTTTCAGAAATATCTCCCTTTTAGGGTTATAAATTACCCCAAATCCTATAGCTCAAAGGCCATAAAAGCTGCTGGCCTAAACCAGCTACAACACATATGCTGAAAGTACTGCCCCCTAAAAAGCGGTGAACACACAATGCCTTACCATTAAATTGTACACCTGAAACTTACTGGATTTCGTTAAACAATGTCACCATAATAATAAAGTAAAAAGAAAGAAAGCGCTGCCCCTACCTTCAGCCTTTTTATACCATCATAATCTCATGACTATGCCTGGAAGTTCATGAATCTAATTATAACAGACTGAATTTTGGGTAAGCACATGCACACTAGGCAAAGTTATATAGCAGCCTCACCTACCAATCACCTAGGAATGGCTATAGGACCATCTTATCATGGTCCCCAAATATAATGCAGACCTCTCCCCCCGTGGTGTTACAGCTCTCCATTTCCTAGACTGTAACCTGTACCACCTTAGGAGAATGTAACCTTATTTCCATGTGGCTAGCCAGTTTTAGACTTAACCTGTCTTCTACCTCATAATGTACTTTTAATAAACAAATGTTTTTCATATTCACTGAGTTGAAATTCATTTCTTTGGCAGTGAAAAGGACCTAGAGGTGTGTGAGTTACCAGAAATCCAATTGCTCCACTGGTAACAATTTCACCTGGAGGCTGAGGGAGACTGACCCAGGCCTCTCTCCTAACACTTGGAGGGTGCCAACAATTGATTGTATTTCTTGGCTTTTGGAAGGGTCACAGCAGCTTCTGCCTCTGCCTTCACAGGGTGCCCACGTCTATCTTCTGTGCAGGTCTCTGGGTCCAAATGTCTTTCTCTTATAAGGACCCCCATCACTGGATTGGGGCCTATTCCAATTCAGTAGACGTTGTCTTGATTGCATCTGCATCTGTTTCCAAATGAGGTCAGATTCTGGGGTTTCAGGTAGATACAAAATTGTGGGGGACACTACTGAACCCAGTATATACACATACATGTACTTGATTATATTTAACAATCACTTTCAGTGGTTATCTAAAATAGTTATTTTACAGTTTTGGTTTACTATTCTCTGGACTCAGATGTGTACTCTCTGTTTTCGTCTCCCTCTCATGTGCTCAAAGTGCTGCATGTTTCTGTGCTACAGTCAAAGGTCAATGAAACCTACATGTAGATACAGTTACTCAGTGTAAGTGCTGCGTGGCCTCCTTTCCCAGAATCCCTGTCATTGGGACTCAGGTTAGAATTCAGCAGTGGCCTCATTGCGTAGTGTTTGGGAAGTCCGAGTGAAGAAGCCACTACCCTCAGGTTTGGGGCCACCATACGAACACACACTCCACTGCACTGGGCTTCCTGGGCGGCAGCTGTAGCTTGTGCTCTGCTTGGCAGCCTGGTCATGCAGGTATGTGCCCCAAGATGGTCAGAATTCCAGGGGTGCAGCCACCTCAACATTCAAGGATCCAGCTGCAAGTGTAATCCTCAGAGAAGGACATTTCCCTGTGCAAGTGTAAATACTCATCTTTTCAGCTTTAGCTTCCTGCTGTTCCCATGGCATCTGGTTACAGTCTGAGCACTGTATGGAAATGTCTTTTTACAACAGGCTCTGTGATAGGCACAAACATCAGCCCGACTGACAGTTCCATGGGCAGTTGCTTCTCTCTATTTATTGAGGACTGCTAAGGTGTGTCTGGGAGGGGATTGCGTTTTCCCTAAACAATGCATAGAGTGTCAGTGGGACATGTCCAGCACTCTCGGTCTCTCTGAAATTACTAATTTGGACCCTAGCACTTGGCCTGTAGCTACTACCTTTCATAACGCTGGGTAAGGGTGTTCATTTTCTGTAAAGCAGAGAACACTTGATGCATTACAAATTGCTAACCAGGAGCAGAAACCCTCTGTGATGACAAACATGGGTGAAAACACTTAAAAATGGGATAGATTCATGTGGCTAAGCCTAAATTATGGGCAGTGAAGCACCAGAACCCCCCTCTTCTGGGAACAAATAAGTCACGCAAAGCAATTCATCCTTACTGTACCCAACTTCTCGGATGGCTCTCTAAACACTTTGACTTTAAAGGACAGTGACCAGTTTGGCTCTGCTTGGCTGGGTCACCCAAGTATTTTTTGGGACACAGTGGCTAGGTGACATGAACTTACTACAACAGCTGCATCCTGGCTGGATAGGTCTTTACACTCTGGGGTAGTGTCGGCAGAAGAAAGGAATCAGGCTCTCACTGCAGTTGCGAAACTTCCTATCCTAAAACCTAGATGGACTCATTCTGCATTGCAATGGTATGATCATTTAATTAATTTTACTGGCCCTGCAATTGGAATAGAGAATTTAATTTTGCAAACAAAAGCATATACTAAATTCATACAGCATCCTCTTAATGTGAGTGGCCATACTGAATACTGAAGTGGCCTTAGTGAGCAAAGCTATCCTACAAGATAGAATGGGTTTTTCACACTGTGCCATCATGCAATCTGAACTGTGTTATACGAGAGAATTCTGCCCATATTCTTCCTTGTTCGCTCATAGAAAAACTCAAGTAAATACCTAAGTGACCCAACCCCAAGCCTGAAAGACTTGTTAAAACAGTGGATTGGGCCGGGGGCAGGGTGGGGGTCAGGGAATACTGTTACTGACACCTGCATTGTTTCTTTTAACTTGTCTCCTGGCGTGTATGAGCCTGTACTGCCGTGGATTGTATCTGCAACAAGGTCAACTGGCAACTAACCAAGCCACCTCCACGCCACTGAAGCTTCTGACTGACCACTCCGGGCACCTTATGGAAGATACAAGGCTCGCGAGAGTGTGAGAGCCGGTCCAGAGGGGTGCGGTGTTGGGGGAGAGGCTGTTCCATGAGGTGACCGCTGTCCCGCCTGAGAGCTGGACTCTGGTCTGAGGGGACTGCGGACTGCAAACCCCGCGGAGATGGTCTGAGGGAAGCGGGCTACGTTCGGACACGAATCAGCACCCTCGGTGGCCTCCGTCGTCTGTTCTGGTCGCCTTGGGTCGTCACGTCAGTCTCAAAGGACTGTGGCTCTTCAACGAGCAAACAAAGAGGCGGGTGAGAAGCGCAGTACGGGGCAGAGGGGCGGGGCCAGGAAACGGCTTAATCAAAGACTGTGGAAGGTCCTGACCTCTTGACATTCAGTGAGTGAGAGGCATTGCGTCCAATTAGGTAGTGGAGTTTCGGGCATCGTGCAATCAAAGTCCGAGGCGGGTCCGCCTTTGCCGCCTTTGACTCCCAGCTTGAGTCTGTGCTTCCTGTACTGGCTCCTGGGTCCTCTGGTTATCTGTCCCTGTTGCACTCACCTGCCCAGGCTACAGTACAGCTGGCACAAATTCCAGCGTTTTGACCCACCCTCTTCGTGGGAGTCCAAGAGGTCCCCACCCTAGTGTGTGGACAGCATATGGGACAGAGAGCGCATTGGACCATCATCGGTGTTGGCGACTGGGGCTGGTGAGGTGTGGGGGTGGGGGATGAGGGTGTGGGGGATGGGAGGACGGAACCTGTTGCAATGAAGACGCGTCTGGGCTCTCCGAGCTGCGCCCGCGTCTTACTTCAGACAGGAAAGGGCTTTTCTGTGGCAGGAGGGTAAGCAGAAGGTGGTGTGACAAGGACAGTCCCCGTGTGCTCAGCAAACTCTCTGCTCTGGTCAGCAGGGACTTGTCTGCATCTCAGTGCTTGTTCAGACGAAGTGGGGGCCATATCTGGACCTGTGTGGAGGACAGGAGCTCAAGTAAAATTGGTGTCAAAAATTAGCAATTATGATCCCTCGGTTCAGCCTGTGGAAAGAGAAAAATCTGAATTTTCTAAGTAAATGTGTTTATTTAAAGTATTACTGCAACGTGGGGGGGGGGGTACTGTGCCCTGGGAGCAGGGGCTATGCAGTGGGGACAATGCTATGACCATACAATCTGCAAGCATCTCATGAGTTGGAAGAAAAGAGTTTTGCTCATAGAGAGGAGTAAACAAAAGTAGGAAGAACCAGATTGGTGGGGATGGCAGGTCCCCAAGCCAGCTTGTTCTCAAGAGGGCTGTCTGAGCACACACTAGGATGGATAGATTGCAAAAGATAAACAAACAAACAAACACTAATGTTGTTTTAGAAATGAAGAAATTGGAACCTTTGTCCTTTGCTGGTTGGATTATAAAATGGTGCAGCCACTGTGGAAAAGAGCTTTGTGGTTTTTGAAAATGTTAAGTATAAAATTACCCTATGACATAATATGCCGGTCCAATCTGTATTGACACAGTTACTTAAATATGTGTCCATGAGTATTCCTTGCAGCTGTTTTCAAAACAGCCAAAAAAAGGACACATCTCAAGTGTCCATCAATGAGTGAATATATAGTTGTATCACATACTCATGATGAAATATTATATAGCCACAAAAAAGAGTGAAGCATAAATTTACCTGCAACATGAATAAACTGAGAATAGGCAAAGCCATAGAGACAGAAAATTATTCTGTGGTGGGCAAGATGTAGCATTTTCACGGTTACTATAACCCTGAGGTTTGGTTATAAAAGTGGGGTTACAGTTCTCCAAACACAATGTCCAGTTTTCGTGGAGAACACAGAGGTTGGCACATGAGCAGTGATGGGCAGCGCCGCCACTCACAGCAACCTGTGTGGCCTTCTGCCTTCCAGTCCCTCTGAGGACGAAAGGGCTAAGCTTACAGGAATTTCCTTGCAGCAAAAGGCAGGTCTGAAAATTTAACATCTCACACCTTGTGGCTGTGCTGGGAGGAATGGGTGAAGCACCTGACCAAGGGTCATCTGCCTAACACCTTAAAATGTGGGTGTCAGTGGAGGGTGAGTCCTCTAGAAGTCAGAAGATCTGGGTCCATAAGATTCCTGACCTTCCTGCTTGAGTGAGGTCACTGGTGAGTGTTTATAGAGGGAACAGACCCATGGTAACCATGCCACCTGGCCCACCCATGACCCCAGAGGTTGCAAGTCCTCATGTCTCCTCTTGCTCCATTGTGGACAAGGGGCGATATGAGGGAAATGTGAGTCAGGCTTTCCCAGTCCAGAAGGAGGACTCAAAAGGGACCACTGACCAGTGGGTTCATGCCTGGTTACAGCACCTGGAGCCAGTATTTTCTGTATTTTCCAAGCCGACTACTGATGGTCCACAGAGAAGGTGGAGCTTAGAGAGGCTGAAGATGAGAAATGGCATTCCTGCCCAGTTCTTCCTAATGACCGTCCCAACTGTCACTCAGACCACGGAATCTGCAACTGGCCAATCAGAAAACCCAAATGTAGAGGTGAGTCCTGAATGCTGGGTGTGGCCAGCGAACTACTCACCCAAGGGAGTAAGGGAAGACTCTTGACTTCTGTCCAGTTCGCCGTGTGCAGGTCTCGCTCTGTTTACTCAGAGTGCCAGGTGTTTAGTTTTGGACTACGAGCGCGAGCTCGGAGTACGGTCCAATCACTGCACGGTAACTCAGAGTACCGCCCCATTAGCTCCCGAGGTGGGCGCAGTCGCAGCCCTTAACGCCTTGCCCGCCGGGCCCATACCATTTTACTCGCACCGCAGCTCCACTAGTGTGGTCAGGTAGCTCTCATCTGCCTGGGTGGAGGCGAGGGGTGGAGACTCCGGAGAGCCTGGAGCGCAGCCTAAAGATGGTGAGTGCGCGGGGTCGACGGTCGAGATCCTAAGGAGCTGCTTCGAACTGCCCTAGAACAGGCTGGAAGCGTCTGCGGGCCCAGTGCCCGGGCGCCACATGAGACACTGCCTGGGGATTTCTCCTTCAGCAGCGGGGAGGGATTCCTGCGTCCTGTCCCCACGGAATGCAGACCCCAGTCTGTGAATGGGCTGTGTTATGGGGAGGATAGGACCATCACCAGATTGGGTTGCTTTCAGGGACAAGGTGTGAAACGTAGAGATGTGACTTGCACAGAGGTCCTTGCCCCTCTCGAAGTAAGACTCAATGAACCGTGCGATACCGTTGTGCAGAAATTGATTAAAGCGAAAGCTGATGCAGCAAGGGAGCAGTCTCCGAAGAGGGTGGAGGTGGCTTCCCGAGGGTTGCAGGTACAACGCGTTTGCGGGTACCCAGAGCTGGGGGACCGTCCCATTCCTCCTTCTGCACCTCCCCCACACGCGTAGAGGCAGTTGCCCTTTGGCCATGCGCAGTGAGAATACACATGTCTGGACTGGCCAGTTTCTTTAGCTTCTTAAGCCTCCCCACAGGCGCCGGCATTTAACTATGGTAACAAGGATATGTCACCCCAAGGAAAGGTCTTCAAACTGCTGCACAGGCAGGTTTAGGGCTTTTCTTTAACTTCATCACCTCTCTTTGTGGTCACTGTTGCATCATTCTGTGTTACCAGTGTGGGAGGGTATGTCTCAAGGTTGTGCTCCCCAGTGGCAGGTGTGGGCCATGTGAGTACCGACCTCACAGCAGTGCCCGCAACCTAAGTCAGACAGAGAAGGGCTTTCTTTTTATGGGTAGAAGTGTGAACAGGACAGCAGTGTGACAGGGACCACCCTCCAGATGCTGAGAACATCCCATGCTTGGGTCCGCAGAGATTGTGGTGCATCCCAGTGCTTGTTCTGATGACGGAGTGCAGTGAGCTCCTAGGACTGGGGCACTGAAGGCCGAGTAAGGATTGGATAAAAGATAGGATATTGCAATCACGTGGTGACGCCTGTGGCGTATTAAAAACTGCTTTGCTGGAGAGACCTTCCTGTAAAGGAATTACTGCAAGTGGCAGGGTTGCGAGTAGGAAGGGCATGGGGACCATAGGACTTGCGGTGTCTCCGGAGTTGGGCAGATAGATTTCCTTTGATAGAGGAGGCCACACACTGGAAAGGAGCAGGTGTGGCTGGGATGGCAGGTCCCTGAGGACAGCGTGGACTCAGTAGAAGCTGTCCCCTGGCTGGGTGAAGGTGGGTGGTGATTAGGGTCTGAGGTTAGGAGAAGCTGAGCCAATGTCTGGTCAACAAGCATCAGTTCTGCCTGATCCCTGGAAAAGATCAGTTCACCTAATCATAGATGAGGCTCAGAGTGGACAGGGGAGCAGGCTAGTGTCCTCATCCTGGATTAGTGGGGCCTCTGGGAATCTTCTCTGAGTTGTATGGGGAAGGGGATTCTGGGAGCAAGCCCTGATTTAGAACAGAGGGGCAGGGGTGGGTTCATCTCATCAGCATGAATTCCAGGAGCACAGGGCTCAGCAGGATTCAGTGTTGTCAGCTAACCCCTGAGCACAGTGCCCTGTGTCCAGCTCTGCACTGAGTGAGCAGAAGCTACACCTATAGCTGGTCCTGGGTGGTAGATAAAGGAAGATGCAGTGGGATCTTGCTGGACGCCTTGCCTTTTATGTGGCCTCCAGCTACCCAGAATCACCGGGAAGGAGCTGTTTGTTTTGAGAGAAGCCACAGAGTTTGGGATGGAATGGCCCACCTGTAGGGGGGCCAGAATGGTTTGTCCTCTCTGAGGTGTGCTGTGGATGCCTTGAAGCTGTTTCTAAACCATTGGTGATGTTTCACCCTAAGATTTAATAATAATAATGCAAACACCAGTAATCTCCCCACCCAGTGAACAGCTAGGCCCTGGGCAGGTGTTGGCATCCCCATCTTCTGTGTGCTTCTGTTAAATCTCATGTGCCTCCCCTGGCCAAGGAGAACACATCCTTACTCTGTTATCCTTCCTACCTTTATCGTTTCTCATTCATCACCCAGCAGTGTGTTGCTTGATTCTGCCTCTTACACTTCCATTAAGTGAACGTCACCAGCAACAGAGCATTGACATCACACGGTGACTTTTCTGTGACCTTCAGCCCCTGTCTGTTTCACATGTGCTTGTGTCGAGACTCAGTCCCCAATTTACTCATTTATTTTTGTGCTTGTGTGGCTTCACTTCTCTCAAGAGTATTTTTGATTGGTCAGCTGGATTACTCCACCTTCTCTGTTTTTTTTCTGTTACTGCAAACTGCGCTGTAACTTTCTTCACTTCAAGACAAATGCTGAGATAATGAACAAATTTAAAATTACAGGGAAATGGTGTATTGATTTCCCACACACGTCTCTTTCCTATGCATTCAATTCTTCAACCTCGTTTCCAGCTCTTAGAATTACCTAACTTCATTTCCATCCATCTAATATGTGACCTTGGACCTCCTCGTGGTGATGTATAGTTTCTACTGATCAGCATTTGGGCAGCACTTGTGGAGTTTCACCTTCTGTGATGCAGTCCTCAGTCTCTGGGGGCCTTTAACGATTATTATGTGTATTGTTTTCTGATATTTTTTAGATGTTCTGGACAGTAATGAATCCCTTTTCACATTCAGACTATATATTTCCTCTGTTTTCTGATTTGTCTTTTCACTCTCTTTATTCTGTGCTGGTGAATGGACTCTTAATGTTAACAGAAGTGAATTTATCCACCTCTTTTTTTTTGAAGCTTGTTCTTTTCTTTTTTATATAAGAAACTTGTTGAGTAAGTCATAGACACTTAATTCTGACTTGTTCTGAAAGTGTTCTACACTTAAACTTGCATCAAGTTGGTTATTTCACATCAGGTTGATAAGAACATTGATTGTCTTCTGTCAAAACCGTTTTTATCCCTGTGTTAACGTGTCTTTTGATCGCAGCCAGCATCTGGGCTTGATCCAGAAGAGATTCCTGCCCACAAGTCGTCCTATGTCAGAGACTTTAATTTTTATCCATGGTTCCCTTTTCTGCTGTTATGGCCTGTCTCTGTCACTCTTCAGACTTAATTGTCTTCATGAGTTTTAGGAAAAGTCCGTTCACTTCTTTCTGTATAAATGTGGCTATTTTAAAACATTTGTTTGTCCTTTTAGTTTTAAAAATAGTTTATTATAGTTTTACAAACAAATAATGCTCTGACTTTGTGTTGGATTTACCATTATTTTATTAAAGTTCTTCATTTGTTGGGGCAGGTTAATATCTTGGAAGCATCGAGGTGTTTTTTTTCCCCCCAGAGATCATGTCTAATTTTTTCATTTATGTTTTATGTCATTTATTAATGTTGTATAGTGTTTTATTAATTTTATAACCTTCAGTAAACTTTGTATTGGAAAAGTCTACAGTATTTTCCCAATGTCTTCCTTTTTTACTTTAACATAGACACCTTACCTCTGACAGTTTTGGTCACCAGATAACAGTGTTTGCACATAGGAAGCAGTGCTGTGACACTTGCCAAGTGTCCTACATTTTAACTCAATTCTGACACTAACTGGTGGAATTTATCAGTGCAGTTAATTATTTCTTTACTCATTTTCAGCCCCTTTTTCCTCCTTGGAGGATATGATTAGGTCTGAATATTTCACCCTTCTACTTTTGGTTGGGTCTCTTTGGTGACAGTCCCTTTCCAGGAGCCACCATAGTCACCTCATGAAAACCAAAGGTGCTACCAATGGTCTCATTACTCCCTACTTTTCAGGGCCTTTAGAAGCCTCAGCACCTCAGGAATCAGGAGCAGAGTCCAGTGCTTGCGTTTTCTATTATATCAAAAATGTTCTTTAGAACGAAAAGAAAATGTGTAACAAATTGAAAAGTTTTCATTGGAGTTGGTTTTCATCTTCTAGATTACCTTTAAATATTTTTAACTTTCTAGTGATTGCAAGTGAATCGTGATTTATTTTTATATCATCTTTGCATTCTGGAGGCTCCCTAAATGTTGTATTATCTGCTTCTCTTTTTATTTTTTGTACATCTTCCATAATACTACTTTGAGTTATGAAAATAGCCAACTTACTCTATGTTTCTACATCTCATGTATTTTTTTGTGTGGTATCTACATGGTGTCTCTAATGAGTGGTCATGTAATGGGTCTACGTATTTAACCTAATTTTGGGGTAAGCGTCTGACTTTCCATCATCTGTATGTTCTTCAATGATCATGTCTTATCAACGTGTCATTCCATAGGTGATGCAGATTCCCCCATTTCTCAACTGCTAGGGGTTTTTATGGGGCTGCATGGGCACTAGGGCACATGTTTTTGTTAATCTCTTCAGGCGTTGTGTCATTGTTTCTTTAAGGTGGTATTGTGATAAGTTTTAATCTATTTCATAGTGTTTATCTGTAAAATGTAGTGTGTGGAGAAAGTGTACTCACAACTGCACAGCCACCTACACAACATAAAGTAAATGTCCGTGTGAAGAAAGCCTGGCCATGAACTAGACAGAGCCCTCACACCAGACACCACACTTGAGATGGATCCCAAGACATCAGGCGCACACACGCATCTTCCCTGGGTGAATGATGCGTGTGTGTGCCTGATGTCAGTTTATATATTTCTGCACATTTTGTTTTCAGTCCCTGGTCAGTTTGTGTCAGTTTTCTGTTGTTCAGTCTTCCATGAAATGGAAGGTCATTCACTAGTGTTGCATTTCCCTGAAGCATTTTCATGTCTTGATTCCACTGCTAGTGACAACGTGATGACGTCAAGGTTTTCTATAATGACAAGTGCTTCTAACAACATTATTCACATCTTGTGCATTTGGATTTTGTAGAGTCAACTCAGATTTTTCACATGGATCCCTACCAATTTCCCTATGCCCTGATTCATGTGTACTCTTATGTATTAAGAGTTTTTTAGGAGGCTAGGGGTTGATTCGCCACATACTGGCAACCAAATAGATTGAGGCATCAGGTGATACTACCTGCACCAAGAGGTCTCCCAGCTGTCTGTAGAGACCAAGGCAGATGTGAGCTCTGCAGGAGGCCAGAGAGAGAATGGGCGAGGGCTCTGTTGTGGCTGGTGCTGGGATGTGTGTTTTGACCCACTGACCCCATGATCACAAAACATGGGGCATATTTGGACTGTCTTATCAGTTTACCTGAAGTGGCCCAGGCAGGGAGGAGGCTGGTGTCTGAGAGCTATGACTAGTCAGACTGCAGCCCTACCCCAGATGCAAGCCCCTCCATTAGAATTCCCCACTGATGTTGGCTCGATGCTGACACAGTTGTCATCTCTTTTAATTGACCATGAACTTGTCTGAATGTGAATTTTAAAAATCCAAGTGCCCAAGGGGGACATATTTTAATGAAGATTAGCAGGCTTTGGACTTTGCTCCTTTCAGGAAATTAGAGAGAGGAATGAAAATATGTCAGGGGTCTGTGCTTTCTGCAATGTTTTAGGTCCGTTATTAACTGTTGTACTGTGCTGCCTCATTGCTGAGTTTTTGTGCCGTCTTGTCATTGTCCCTTCCAGTGGTGGAAGAACTTGTATGTAAATAGAAAAAAAAAAAAACAGCAGAGGGTTTCTGAGCATGTAAAGGAATCTGTCCTGAGGGACATTTACATTTGTACTACTGCTGGAAAGAGACTCAGAGCCACAAGTGAGGGCCTCTCTCTTAGGGTTGCATCAGATGTCGAGAGGGTGGAGCCAGGGCTTGCTGAGTGGGCTCCAGGTTTCAGACGCTGATTTGGTTATGTAGAGGCTGCCAAACCTGAGCATCCTCACCCTAGGAGAGATTTTCGTGTGATACCATAACGAATTGGACAGTTATTAATGACAGAATGGGATTCTCGAATGTGTCAGTAGTTTCAGACTGTACGGTTCTCTTAATGTAAATAATCCATGTTTGAAGACTAGGGTAGGATTTTGATATTGTGACTTATAAGAAATGGATATTTAATTATTCAGATAAGCAAACAATAGTGTTCAGACATATTTGGGTTTGGTCTGCAGCTCTGGCTCACAGCTCCCAAACACGTGGGGTATCTTCTTTTGACAGGAACGAAGGTGTCCTTTGTCCTGTTGTGATGATTTAGAAAGCACCCAAGGATGGCCCCTGTGGAGCCAACATATGTTTATAGGGTTGCAACTTTCACTCCTTCCTCCTAACGTCCAGGAATGAAAGAGTCTGGAGATTGAGTTCAGTTACCAAGGACCATCTATGTAACCACTCCTGACCATGTTAGGGTACTTTCATAAAAATCCAGGGACAGAGTGTGGGCAGTTTTAGGAGTTGGTAACAGGTGCAGGTGTGGAGAGAGGAGTGCATCAGGAAGGAGTGGATGCTCCATGCCCCGTCTCTACAACTTGTCCTGTGCATCTCTTCCAGCTGTTGTCCCGGAGTTATCATCTTACATTAAATAGGGATCTAGTATGTCATGCTTTTGTCTGAGTTTTATGAGCCTCTTCAGCCAATTACTCTCATTCGAAGGGAAGGGTGTGATATTTTTCCTATATAGGCAGTTAGTTGGCAGAACAGGTGACAGCCTGGCCTGAGGCTGGCCTCTACTGTAGGGATAGTTGGATATGCAGGTTTCTAGGAGAGAGCTGTCACCCTGTAGCATCTGATTCCATCTCTTGGTGGACAATGTGAACATTGATTGGATTCTGACACTGAGCTGTTGTTCTGACAGTATTGGGTAGAAGTGTGATGTACCAACTCCCACCATCGAAACTGAGCATCAGAACACAATACGTGTAATGTAAATATTCATTTCCCAAAAGTGCTTTTTCATCTCAACCTGCTCGATTTCTGGAATATTAGTAATGTTTCCTTTATTTGCTAAATATCTATTGGTTTTCATAAAAATTACCATTAGTTTAAGAATGATATGTTTGTAGTGTATCTGAATTTGTTTTTTTTAACATCTATAATTGAGATATAATTTAAATTACCAGCAAGTTTACCTTTTAATGTATAAAATTTAATGACGTTTAGTATATGTGTAGAATCGTACCACTATCCTCTTGTTCTCATGTTAGTAAAACTTTTTCACTGCCTGAAGAGAAAGTGTACATGTGCTGGCCATCACTATGCCTTCACTAAACATTCCCTGGGTTCTCAGCACTTTATTAGCCTTCTTTTTATCGAGTGGCTTTATCTGTGTTTCACCTAAGTGACATCATGCTCTGTGTGGTCTTTGTGAAGCCTGGTGGTGCCCTTAAAGATCATTGACTTCATGCCATGGATCATCACTTTATTTCTCTTACCATAAAACATATTCCATTGCGTGAATGTCTTACATTTGGCTCATGGAAATCTCTGGATGGAGTTTTCAGTTGTTTCAGCTTTTATCTGTTACAAATCGTGCTCCTGTGAGTATCTGCATTAGTTGTTTTTGTTGATGTTTGTTTGCATCTACTGAGTGTGTACTCACCTTAGAGTGGAACTGCTGTGTTATGAGGTCCCAACACATCATTTTGAGTACTTATCAAACTGTTTCTGATGCAGCTTCTCCACTTTCTTTTCCATCAGCCATGTGTGAGGGCCCCAAGTTCCTCACATCCTGTGCCAGTCTATCTGTCTCCACAGTCATCCTAGTGGTGAGGACAGGTATTGGCTGTAGCTTTGGTTTGCATTTTCCCAATGACTAATGTCCAGCATCTTTCATATCTTTTGTGTGCTTGTTGGCCATTTGTATTTTGTCATTGGAGAAATGTCTGCTCACATTTTTTTGGCCTTCATTTAATTGTTCCTTGTATTTTATATGGTGGTCTTTTATTTTTATTGTTTCATGTGAGGTTTTGCTGTCAATTTTCAGAGCACCTTTTTAAAAAAATCTGTTTATCATTATTTTCTTTTTTTTTGGTGTGGTGTATCACATGTTGTTCCAATGATAACGATTAATTATATTTTTCTTCTGATAAAGTCTTCTTTGATTTTATAACCATTTTATCATTTAGCAATTCTTCTTGGTGGGGTCATTTACTCACATTTTAGACTGTTGATTGTTTGTATGAGACACCCTTTTGGCTCAGTAGATTCTTCTGGGATCAGGCATATATGTTTTACCAGCAGGTGTTCTAGGCCTATGCCCTGTCTGTGTCAATTCCCACAGTGTCCACCTCTTCCCAGGAGGGGTGGGGTCTCTGCCTCTGTAAGATATGAGGAGACTAGATCAGATCTCGATGCTGATGACTTACAAGGCGAGAGTTGTTCCAAAGAAGCTGCCTTGGACATCTGCATGTTCACATCTAGACATTCTAGTTCTAGGTTTTGAGTTGGAAAGGAAGCATATTTTGAGTTATCCAAGTATCTATTTTTGTTATATGAATGATGATTTTATAGTTTGTCATTATCTCAGACCTTGTATGTTTCCAGTAAAATCTTTCTTACCATTATGCATGGACAGGTCCATATCAGTTGTGGTTTTCACACTATTATTCAGATTTCCACAGTCTACTATCTCTGAGTGTATGTCATTTGGTTTACTAGTTTATTATCATATCTCATGTGAATGTGAGCTCAGATGTCCTAGAAATTGAGTCCTGGTCCCTGACTCTCACCCACTCCTTTTCTCTTACACATATTGGTAAAGAGGTGACTTGTCGAATCAGAATATGTGGGATGTTTCAGGACGTGTTGGTCTTTGCCGATGTGGCTGTGAACTTTACCCGGGAAGAGTGGGCTTTGCTGGATCATTCTCAGAGGAGGCTTTACCGAGATGTGATGCTGGAGACCTGCCGGAACCTGGCCTTCGTGGGTAAGAATGGCTTCTTTTCTTCACTTAGATTTCATGGAAGACGTTGTAAGAAATATAACGTTTATTTCTTCTTGGGGTAAATGGATGAAAATATGTTGAACATAACACAGCTATAATTCAAGACATGGTTTGTACCTAGAATCAAATGGCTTTTCCATGAAAAAAAGTCCCATGTGTTACCCTGTTTGTTTTTTCCCTCGATCAAGGCTAAGATCCCTTATTTTATGTGTGAGCCTCACCCAGTGTCTCTTTGAGTTCTCGAGAGCAGCTTTATAGTTATGTCCCTCAGGATATCACACTGTGGTTAATTCATATTTGACGTGGTGATTTTGCTGCATTTAAACTCACACTTACCCAATGTCACTGATTTTGATGGTCATAGTATCTTATTATCTTCATTGAGTGTTCAATGCCCTCTATTCTCCTCTAATTAGCTTTTTGAAGGAGCAAGGCAGTAGTCAAGTACCATTTGATGTTCCAGTGGTAACTGGGGACCGTGAGTAATGCTTCATCTAAAACCTCTGTTATCTGTGACACCATGAAGGAAACAACCCAGAGAAACAACAGGTTCTAGTAACAGAATGATATTTGCACATGTCCATTGAAAACATGACTCCCTGTGTTTGAGAAAAGTGATATTTGTCACGTACCTCTCTTTCTGTTGGACTTTTCATGTATTTTAGATGATTTGGAAAGACTCTCTGTATCTCCTCTTATGATTAGATCATTTGGACATGTGCACTTTGGCCAATTTTTTCCTAGTTGGCATTTTCGGTTATATGTACCTGAATATCAGTCTGCATATTTTCAAAAGTATTTCTTATTAAAAAGGTTACCATTTTGACTCATTTAACTTATTTTTGCCAGAGTCCCAAACACACAACATCCTCGGTTCTTTTGTTTGTTTTTGCTCGATTGTCATTCATATTTATAACATTCATTTACATTTTGGATCAGCATATAAATACAGAGAGATTATTTTCTTTGTTCCCATCATTCTATTTACATGGAATTAATTTATTCTATCTATATTTGTAGGTTGTTACACTGAAGTTAATACCTCTGGATCATGTTCTCAGAGGAATATTTTGGACAGTAACATAACCAATAAAGAGAAAACAGTAAGATTTACAAGAAATGATTCTTGGTCAGTTTGGGGTGAAAACCAGACACTTAATAGCAATGGAAGTCAGCCCATAACCCAGGAGATACAGTGTAGGTGAGTAGCACTCCCACAGGACCAAGGGGAATATCTCCAAAGTTTTAAACTAAGTTTAAACAATTTTTCAAATGTATGTAAATTTTGCTAAACGATTGTGTACCCAGGGAATTTTCTCGACAACATTTTAATAAACGTAATGTAGATATTGAGCTTCTATTAAGTTATGCAATTAGAAACAATGATGAGGAAATATCATATGTAGGAAATCTTGTCTGTTTTGTGCCCCAGCAAGAGCACTAATTTTTTTAGGATGTCACAATGCAGAGGTTTCCACAAACATACCCATTTATTGGAAATGGCAAATATGTATTTAAATAATTATTTACATTATTCATCAGTCAGTAATAAATCACTTATGATTATTAACTTGTAATTCTGTATTTCATATTTTTAACAGGAATCATTTACTGGAGAACCTCTGTAAAACTAGTAAAAGTAGTCAATGTGGAGACACCTTGAATGCGGTTATAGATCATCTCCTGCATGAGAAACATGAGAATAAAGTTAATGCTTGTGAAAGTACCATGTCTGGAAAAGTTCCCATGCAGTGTTCATCTTTTCAGAATCAGGATAAATCTCAAGCAGGATGCACACCTAATTCATGTGAAGAAAGTGGCGAAGCCTTGAGGTTTTCTTCATCCCTGCGAGAACATGTGATCACAGGCATGGGAGACAAACCATATGTGTGTAAGGAATGTGGAAAATCCTTTTCTTGTCCATCCAAACTTCAAGTCCATGTTAGAATGCATACTGGAGAGAGACCCTATGAATGTGAGCAGTGTGGGAAAGCCTTCCGTCAGAGATATTACCTTCAGTATCATGTAAGAATACATACTATGGAAAAACCCTATGAATGTAAGGAGTGTGGAAAAGCCTTCCACCTTTATGCCTCCTTTTGGAGACATGTATTTTCACATACTGGAAAGAAACCCTATGAATGTGACCAGTGTGGAAAAGCCTTCAGGCTGCGAGAATGGCTTCAGTCACATGTGAGAATACACACTGGGGAGAAACCCTATAAATGTAAAGAGTGTGGGAAAGGTTTTTCTACATTGTCCTCTTTACGAGGTCATGTGAGAACGCACACAGGGGAGAGACCATATAAATGTAAGGAGTGTGGAAAAACTTTCTGTGCGTCCTCATCTTTACGAAAGCATGTGAGAACACACTCAGGAGATAAACCCTACAAATGTGAGCAGTGTGGGAAAGCTTACAGTCAACGATACTCTCTTAAATTGCATGAAAAAAAAATACACACTGGGGAGAAACCCTATGTATGTAAGGAATGTGGGAAAGCTTTCAGGCATTATTCCACCTTCCATACACATGAAACAGCACATACTGGAAAGAAACCCTATGAATGTGAACAGTGTGGAAAAGCCTTTTGGTGGCAACGTTACCTACAGACACATGTGAGAACACACACTGGGGAGAAACCCTATGAATGTGAACATTGTGGAAAAGCCTTTGGTGGGCGACGCTATCTCCAGAGACATGTGAGAACACATACTGGGGAGAAACCCTATGAATGTGAACAGTGTGGAAAAGCCTTTGGTATGCGACGCTACCTTCAGACGCATGTGAAAACACACACTGGTGAGAAACCCTACAAATGTGAACAGTGTGGGAAAGCTTATAGTCATCGAGTCTCCCTTAAGTTACATGTAGAAAAACACACTGGGGAGAAACCATATGAATGTAAGGACTGTGGGAAAGCCTTCATGCATAATTCCACCCTCCATGCTCATGCCAAAGCACATACTGGAGAAAAACCTTATGTATGTGGACACTGCGGTAAAACCTTTAACCATAAATCAATTCTCTATAAACATGCAAGTGCACATACTGGAAAGAAACCCTATGAATGTGAATGGTGTGGAAAAGCCTTCTATCAGAGATACTCCCTTCAGTCACATGTGAAAGTACACACTATGGAGAAACCCTATGAATGTAAAGAGTGTGGAAAAGTGTTCCGCCATCCGTTCTCCCTTCGTAGACATGCAATCTCATATACTGGAAAGAAACCCTATGAATGTGACCAGTGTGGGGAAGGCTTCATGCAGAAATCCTCCCTTCAGTCACATGCAAGAACACACACTGGGAAGAAATACTGTAAATGTAAGGAGTGTGGGAAAGTCTTTTCTTCTTTGTCCTCTTTACGAGGTCATGTGAGAACGCACACAGGGGAGAGACCCTATAAATGTAAGGAGTGTGGGAAAGGCTTTTGTCTATCCTCTTCTTTAAGAAAGCATGTGAAAATGCACTCGAGATATGAACCCTGCTAATATGAACAGTGTGGAAAAGCCTTTTACTGTAAATCTACCTTTATAAACATGGAAGTGCACATACTGGAAAGAAACCCTATGAATATGAACAGAGTGGAAAAGCCTTTGGGTGGCGATGGTACCTTCAGACACATGTGAGAACACACACTATGGACAAACCCTATGACTGTAAGGAGTGTGGGAAAGCCTTCCTCCATCAGTCCACACTTCGAAGACATGCAGTTTTACATCCTGGAAAGAAACCCTATGAATGTGACCAGTGTGAGAAAGCCTTTGCACAATGAGTCTCCCTTCACTCAAATGCAAGTATACACATTGGGGAGAAATTTTGTAAATGTAAGGAGTGTGGGAAAGACTTTTCTTTGTCCTTTTTACGAGATCACATGACAGTGCACCCAGGAGATAAACCCTGCAAATGTGAGCATGGTGGGAAACCTTATAGTAAGTGAGTCTCCCTTAAGTAACATGTAGAAATACACACTGGGGAGAAATTGAATGAATGTAAAGAATGTGGAAAAGCGTTAAAGCATAATTCCACTCCATGCACATGCCAAAGCACGTACTGGAGAAAATCCTTATGTGTATGAGCACTGTGAGAAACTTGAACTGTAAATCAATTCTGTATAAACATGCAAGTACACATACTGGAAAGAAACTATGAATGTGAAGGGCGTGGAAAAGCCTTTGGGCAATGAGATCACCTTCAGTCACATGTGAAAACACACACTGGGGAGAAACCCTATGAATGTGAGCATTGTGGAAAGCATTCACGCAGTGGGACTTCTTTCAGGCACATACAAGTATACACACTGAGACCCTATGAATGTCAGCATTGAGGGAAAGTCTTCAGGTTTAACACATTTCTGCAAAATCATTGGATGATAACACACAATTCTGAATACAAGTACTGTGGAAGAGCCTTTCTCCCTTAAAATATTATGACCAATGTGAACAATCACACTGGCAAAAAACCTTATAACTGGAAAGAATGTAGGCTACACTTCAGCATTTCACTTATTTTTGTACATGGAAACTCAGCAGGACAGAAATCTAATGTTACAAATAAAATTTGCCTTTGTAAGTGCCTCATTATTAATGGGTATCCCTTGTACTTCTAGCTTATATTGCTGATCTAAACTTTTTATGTATATATCCTTCACCTCTTTTTTCATTTCTACTACATTTATTATGTTTAAGTAACTGTCCAATTACATAAAACTTGCTTCATTTCTACTACAGTTTCTTATGGACTCTGATAAGTGCGGTTTTGTTTGTTTTTATGTGCAGTTTGATGTACTTTTAGATAAAAGTTTGTTTCATTCTCACCTTTGTTACATTTCTAATACGTGAATCTTACATGAGGTGTATATTGTTAAAGTTACTATTCTAGTCCACTACTGCAGACACTAGAGAATTCTAACTTGATTTCCATCCTCCCTTTCAGAGTTTATAGCTGAAAGACATATCTTTCACATTTGTTGCTAGCGACAGCCACACGTGTTCTTTGCAGAAGTTAGTAATTGTGGAAAGATTTTAGAGCAGATAGTCGCATGAGATTATGTTCACAATTTGGTCTCTGCTCATTGTTTTTAATCTTGGTTGGACTTAGGCTGGATGCATTGTGTTGCAAAGAGAAGGCTTCGGACACAGAAGTGAAAGCTGGTGTTTAGATGGTTCCATGAATTGTGTAGTCAGACATAGTGAAGTGGGAACCTGTACCCATTGTCCTTCTGCTCTTGGTACTGGTGTAAAAATTATGAGAAGAAAGAGTAATGATGTTAAGAGGGCAGATCTAAGAAGTCATGACTTTCAGTTCTTTTATACCATCAGGAGACATTGATGCATTGAAACGTATTTGGCCAGAGTTACAGCATATATTTTTTAACGTTCCTGCTCTACTTGTCTGGAACTGTTTCATCTAAAACCATGGTTGGTATTTGTTTCCTCTTAGCAGATTGCACAGTCTGTTTTCAGGCCTTCCCCACCTGGACCTTCTGTGGTTTCCAAGCTCACACAGGGCATTGCATTTTTTTTGTAGCTCTTTGTTATCCATTAAGTCACCAGGGCAGCAGACCATTCTGGAGCCTTATTTAAATGTATTCAGTTATAGAACACGACTTTACTCCACTGGATAATAAAGTGTTACTGTTAAAATAAGCTTTTGTTTTCAATATTCCATGTTTGTTTCTTAATGGCCATGCTTTTGAGGGTTTATAGTAGAGGTGAAACTTTCATTCAGAGTCATTTTTTTCCTGTCTTCCCCATCATATTATTTGAAAGGTGACCCCTAACCACTGTCTATTCAGCAAGGATATTCATACATGTTAGTCACCTTTTCCAACCACCTAACAGTGGCATTCTGGTCTGTATGACTCCAGAAAAAAGCGTGGATTGGGCCACATTTAGTGTCCACACGAACTCCAACATATTTAGAAACATTACTCATAGGGAAGGGGCCTGACACATCAATTGGTGACTCAAATCTTGTTGTTGGACCCAGGTAGTTTTTGCCATCGTCTTGACTTTTGTTTAGAACACTCAGGAAACATTAGTCAAGTCACTATATTTCAAGGGCAGTCAGCATCCCCGGCAATATGCCGTCCCATGTGGGCACTCTAGTGGCCACCCTTTCTATGCACTCTATCTACTGTATCTACTGAGGGGTCAGCTTTAAGGGCTCATACCTGGGCCAGGGCATAAGCTTCCTGGCAGATCAGGGGTGAAAGTGCCTTATGAGCTTGGACATGGATGACAGGACATGGTTCAGACTTCTGCAAGTAAACACAAATGTCCCCTCACACATGTCACTGAACATCCAGCCCTCAGCTGCCCATTGAACAAAATACTGGATCGATTCTTTTGAAGTGGCACCATTGTCAGTGTAGAGAAAGAGCTTCCAGGGCTCTGGGTTGTTCATCAGCCAGATGGCTCTGCCTTCTGTTCAGTGAATGCTATGTTTCCTTCCTCTGTAACAGGCCTCACCTAGGGAGCACTGTGGACGCCTCTTGGAGCTGTTCCTGTGTGGGCCTCTCTTAGGTTCCTGTCTCCTTCAGAGCCAAGACTCATCCAAGGGGCACTGTCCCCTATTGTCTCTGCCCAGCGCCTGGCCCACTTTTCAGAGTTGCACACACGTGGAACTCAAATAGTAGTCCTGCCGAGGAGATGTACAGAGCTTTAATCAGCATCGCCAGTATTGCTACTTCTCTCAAAGGTGGCTAGCTACTCTGATCCCAGTCACACATGTGCTCCCTCTTTACTGAATAACATAAGGGACAGAGACACTATTTTAGGTGGAGAATTAAACTACCAAACCCCAGTGTCAAGCTTGCACCCCTTTCATGTTTCAGGGCTGGATGGGCTGCACTTTGTCAAATCATTCCTGGGGCTGCACAAATCATATGACCAAGGATTTGCAAACCTCACTGTGGTGCCTGGGATTTGAATTTTCTCTGGGTTCACAGCTCATCTTCTCTTTTCCAGATGTTCTATCAATGCCTGCAGTGTCCTATGGCAGAAATAGGCTTTTACACATTGATATGACATCGTCGGTGTACTGGATTTCTTTTACTGATATTGGCAAGATCAGGATAACTCTGGGACCACTACCTCAGGCCACACTGTGAAGCAGTTTAGGGAGCCTTGCTGCAACACTTGTAAAATTTATTATTGTCCCACTTCACTCTTACCAAACCCAATACTTGAATCTGTCTGCCTTTTCAGGACAGCCAAATAAAATACACAAGCAGGAGATTGCAGTGGAGAAAGGAAGTGGTTTAATATTGAACAGGCCAATCTGGAGGACAGGGGGCTCATGGATGAAAGCCTGGCCCCCTAATTGGCTTGTGGATCCTATAGAGAGAGGTCACAACACTGTGAGTTAGAAGTTTGGGTCCTCCTGGGAGCTGATTGGTCTGAGGTGAGGTGAGGTGAGGGTAATGAGTCACTCCCTCCGGTGTGAGGACAGTTCTGAGGTCTACTCTGCCAGACCTGAGTCTGGATTTATGGAAGCGGAGCCTAGCAGTCATTCTACCTGAGCACTCAGGAGCTGAACCATCAGGATGTTAACCTCTAGCCTGCCAGATGTCTTGGCCTAGTGACCACCACTCAGCTCCTCGCTATTGTCTTCTGCTGCTTCGGCAGATTCTGATTATCTGGAATATAGGCGGGGTCCGTGAGGGGTATGCGGAGTGAGAATAAATGATTCCTAAAGCTGTTGTCTCCCATCAAATCAAAACCATGAGGTGTGAAGCAAGTTTATGTCAATTGGAAAACATTTCTTTGCTGCTACATGAATAGCCTTTTAATCATTAAATTTATTTACCTCCTCCCCCAAAAATTGTGACGACCCTCTGTTTCACCACATGAAGGCAAATAGCTCCTAATCATCAGAAACCTGTACTTGTCAACACCTCCACCAATCCCAAAGATGAGCAGTTCTGCAGGAACATATTTAGTCTATGCCTCAGAGTAAAACAACTGTCTGCAAATGAAGAAAATCAGAAATGATAGTGGTTAAAGGTCTGATGACAGGTCGTTATAATGCAATCGAGATGGAATTTTTAAATTTATCATCCATTTTAGAATTATGTCTGGTACCAGGATATAACACATTTTAAGAAACTTTATGCAAATATACCCAAAAAAAGAGTTTTATGTCACTTTTATTTGACAGTGCATCTCATGAAATTTAGCATGTACTTAAAATTATACTTCTAAAAACACTTAGTTCTTTAAATAAAAAAGACTCAGTCCTCTTGAGTAAACAAAGACCCATACAACATAGAATCTTTGTTTTCTAGGCAGATTACAGGACAGGGAATGGCAGATCATTTACTATTTCTCCTAAGAGTAGACCAAGATACAAGCTGATAATGAAACAGTGATGTGCTTTACGGAGCGCACCCGAACAAGATGACCTCAGAGCCGAATTAGAATCAAAAAGAAAATTTTATTACGAATTTGAATCCAGGCTCAAGCCTCCACTGCCGCAGCAGCGAGAACAAGAGCCCCGATCCTTAGCATGAGGTTCCTTATGTTAGGTTTATGGCGGGCTAACTTGGTGCGCGGGGGACAGGTTGCAGTTCCTTATTGGCTGACCATATGGCCTGATTATGGCCTGACCTTTAAGCAAATAGGATGTCTGGGCAGAGAATTTCGGCCCTTGGTCAGAGGGGATTGCAGTATACCTTGCTGGGGGAATTTAAAAATTTCCATTCTGCCATCTTAGATCTTACATCACCGTCTTAAATACATAAGTTCTCATGACCCATTACAATTTCTATGGAAGTTTTGTTGCTCTGCCTGTAGTGGACTCACAGGACAATATATTCATCATTAGCTGCTCAAACCTGCAGTAAGACATGGTGTTAAGTTCCTCCAGTCGGGGGAAGAGCTCCCAGGAGCGTTTGCCTTCCAGCTGTCAAGGGCCGCCTACATAGTTTAGTTACATTTCTTACAATCATTTTGAACATTCCATGAGAATAATATTAATACAGTTAAGCTTAACGTTACAATTCTTCCTAGGACTGGTTCTATTCCCGCTGGTAATCAGAGAAAAATGTCTATATTAAAGAAATAGAGCCTGAGTGCAGTTACAATTCTGGTTACAATTCAACAAGCATTTATTCATCACCTTTGTACCGGATCTGTTCTATATGCTGGAGCTATGGCAATAAATACACACACAGGGATGTAATAAACTACTGACTGTAGTTAATAATACTGTATTATATATTTAAAAGTTGCTAAGAGTAAATCTTAAAAGTTCTCATGAAAAAATTTTTGTAACTGTGGAAATAGATGTTAACTAGATTTATTTGTGGTGATCATTTCACAATATATACAAATATCAAATCATTATGTTGTACACCTGAAATGTTATATGTCAATTATATCTCAAAGAATAATACCATGACGCTTATTACAATTACTTCTATTTGATTTGTCATTGAAAGCCCTAGATAGCATGATAAAATAAGAAAAATAAATTACATATGTAAGGTCTGAAAAAGAAGAAATAAAATTTATTATTTGCAGCTGACATGGTAGTTTACTACAGGTAAATTATTAGAAACAATATGAGGGTTAGGCTAGATGGCTGGTCATAAAATTAATATATTTTAAAAGTCAGTTGTAATTTTCATTATACTCTCAGCGAACAATTGGAAAACTTATTTAAAGAGAAGGCACCACTGTAAATCAGAGAATACCAAGTATCTAGGAATATAACAAAAGATATGCAACTCTTAACGAAAAAAGTCACAAGACTTATTAAAAATCTTTGTGTATACTTAAGTAAATGGAGAGATATGTCATATTCATGAGTATAAAGATGCAGTATCATAAAGATGTCAGTCTTTCCCAAATTATAGATGCAAGGCAATTTCAACCACAATGCATTAGAATCTTTTATGGGACTTGATAAAAGTGACTGCAAATTTACACAGAAAAGGAAAAGGCAATAGCCAGGGCACTTCTGAAGAAAAAAAATCAAGGACAAGGGACTTGCCCTATCAAAAATCAACAAATAAACAAAACATAATAAATAAGGCAGTGTACATGGATATGATATTGTGAAAGGGTAGAAAAATTGAGCAATGGACTAGAATGAGACCAGAATCAGACCCATATGTATATGTAACTTTGGTATTTCACAGTATATATTTAAAAAATCTACTCTAAAACTCTGGTACTATTGGAGGAGGCCATAGAGAGGATGCGACTGTCAGCTGACCCATGAGCTAGATCGGGCAATCAGAGGCTCTTGCTCCCGTTTTTAGAATTTACATTCTGCCCACTATTCCCATACTCACAGCCATTTCAAGGGCATATTTGCTGCAGGTGTGGTTGAAGGCGGGGTGGAAAGAGGAAGGGAGGAAATGCTTCGTCAGTACCATGCTCTCACAGCCCGACAGTGTGGGAAGGGGAAACGAGGCCTAAGCACTTTTCCCAGGGGACAACTAGAATGCAGCGAATTCTTGATGTGGTAGGCCCTTTATGTAGGTAGACTGCAGCTGAAGAGCTAAGAAATAAAACAGAAAGACCAAGCATTATTAACTTAAGTAAATCACAATGATTCCAGGAATCATGCTTCTAACTATTGTGTTCCATACAACCCTTTGAAAGAGAAAGGAGCACAGATAATGAAATGGAACCTTCTTATCCCCTCTTAGTTCTGTTTTCCTAGTCCTATCCCTGGACTTCCAGAACTGTCTTTATGGATCCTCCATGTTATTGGTTGATGACGCTAATACCTTGTGACATTTGCCACTTCATTATCAACACTGGTTGAGAACTGGGCCCCACTTACCTCTTTTATTCAGCTCACTTGTGACTCTTTTCATCTGACTAGTGAAGGCTTGTTTTTGCCTCCTTATCTGAAGGCCACCATGGCTGCATCTCCAGTCCTGAGCACGGTGGTGTTACTGCGGCATTTTGGCTGTACCTGGGTGAGCATCTTGTCTCAGATGATGTGAAAGATGAGAAGTTTCTCTGGGACTTGAGGGAGGAAATGGAGCAATATCTGCACCGCCTTTAGAGAGAAGGTGCCAGTAACTGGGTGATTACAAACACTGTCATATGGACTTCTCTCTCCAGTGATAGATTCACCAATGTGATTGTTTATGGCAACCACAGCACCTTGATGGCTTCAAACAGGTGTATTGGAAACATTAATGTGGGAGGCACAGGCTGTGACTACACTGTGAGAGGTTCCCTTCCAGTGAGAGAGAGTCCATGCTTGCCATTTTCCAAAGGACTTTTGCTTTTTTATGTTGGAACCGAGAAACTCCTGGTTCAAACATTTCGCTAGACAGCCAACCCTTCTAAATATCCAGAGGATGTTTTCCTTGGGGATTTTTTCTTTTTGCCTCCAGTGCTATTTTTCTGAATTTGACTGTGAAGTTTTAGAAGGATGCCCACTGGCTGCTTCCTTGGAGGCTGGGCCATGGCATCTTTTGAACAGAAACTATAGTGGGTGCTGGTGACACTGTCTCCGATGCCCTTCATGAGATGCTCAGCATCTGAAGTTTGTCCCCTGACAAGATCCATTATATTGTGTGGCTGCAGTCTGTCATTTATTTGGTACATGATCTTCCCAGTGATGTTCCAAAAAGTTCAAAGAACTCAGGTGAAATCAATTACTGTTCTGTCCCCAGTTTCACAGCTATATGCATATGTGTTCTAGAATGTAAAAAAGTTCTCTAGAAAATGAGTAGCTTTCATTTCATTTATGTCAGAATTCTTATAAAATAGAGTATATCACTGGTTGGAGCAATTTCTATAATGCAGGAGTCACTGCTCGGTATAGGTCTAACTTTTTTCCATTATAGTTATTTTTCAGGTTTTATCTGTGATATCTTTAAAGGACTATGTGAAAGAACCTTGTCCTTTTATGTCTTCTGATGAAGACAGTCTTTAGACCAGTTCCCACCATTTATCTTACCTGATCCTACTCCACAGGTGGTGGTTATAGCCTTTTCCACTTACAGGTGGAAAAAAAAAAACCTAAGAGGAGTAATTCAGCTAACCCGAGACCACAGACCCAATTCATAGGTTTGCCTGGATTTCAACAGATTTTTATGAAGCCACACTGCATTCATAGATTACACATAGTCTTCAAGCATCAGACTGCTTGCCATTTCAAACATGGTCTTCAAGCATCAGACTGCTTGCCATTTCAATTAACATCTAAATATAAGTTTAATATCGCTATTTACAATGTGTTGGTAGGTATATAACATTTTAATTTAATATCCATGTATTATATTGTCTCATTTGATCTTCGCAAACATTGTGGTGGACACTACAGATATATTTATTTTTATGCTGGTGACCTGGCTTCCTCAAAAAAAAAATTATGTGGAACAGTATGATATTCTGAACTATCAGAATTTTCCTGCTGGACTGAATTATTTACTGAAAGTAACAGTTTGTACCCCGGGCCTCTCACAGGCAAGAAGTCATCATCCAGAAGGAGAGGAGGCTGAGCCATTGTCCTTAATTTATTAAGGTTGGATACGGTCTTAACATTTGAATTTACATAGATCGTGGAACAGCGGCTGCCAGGATTTCAATTTTTACCACATTAAAGTCCATAACTGTGACTATCACAATGTCTCCTACTCTTTCCTTTGTGCTTCCCTCAATTTTGCCTCTGTGCACTTCACACTGGATAGTTTCTTCTAGGTTATCTTGCTTTCCACTATATCTCTCTTCAGCTCTGTGTGAAGTGCTGGCAATTCGATCCTTGGAGTTCATAATTTTGCTGATATATTTATAGTCATAAGATTTCCATTTTGTTCCTTTTAACTTTTTATATAAGTGCAAGATGCACACAAAAAAAGTGAACATACCATAAACTAGCTCACTGAACTTTTAGAAAGTGAATGCACACCCATGCAATTGGCACATTAAGAAACAGAAAATTGCCAGCGCCTTAAGCTCCCTTTGTGCTCCTTTGCAGTCACTATCCCCAAGATTCCAATCAACACTGTGGCTCAGCCTCAGCAGGGTCTCTAATTCTCGTTCTGTGATCATTCCACAAAGTATTCATCCATTTTATTGTTGATGAACTTTTGAGTAGTTCACAATTAGGAGTTATTATAAAGAGTGCTGCACTGACTATCCTAACAAATATTTTTTTGGTAAAAATATATACATGTTTCTATTCAAGATGTATATCTATATATGCACATAGGATATAAGAAGTGCATATTTGGCATTAGTAGATACTGAAAAGTTTTCCAAAGTGGTTTTACATCCCACAAGAAGTATGTCAGAACTACATTTGCTCTACACCTTCACCCACATTGGCATTCTCCTGGGTATTTTACACATATATATTTATGTTATGAATTCTGGTTGGGATGTACTGGTATCATATCGTGCTTTTAATTTGCATTTCCCTGATGACTAATAAAATTGAACATCTATATTCTAATTATACAGCTATATTAAAATTAATCATAATTTAAATCTATAATAGCTATCTGAATATCTTCTTTTGTGAATGACTGATTCTTCCTGTTTTCTTTTGCATTGCCTGCCTTTTCTGTATTAATTTGCAGCGCCTTACAATATATTCTGGATACAAACCCTTTGCCAGATATATGGATTGCAAGTCTCTCCTTCCATTATGGGCTGCCCTTTCACTCTTGTAATGTATTTTTAAATAGTTTCTAATTATAGAACAATCAATTTTTATTACTATGTTTGTACTCTTAAAAAAAATCTTGCCTATTCCAAATTCAAGATCTCTTATGTCTTCTTAAATTAAGGCATGCTCTGAAATTTTACCAATACTTTATTTCCATAAAAAATTCCTAAGACGCAGAGGTGAAAACATGACCCAGCAAACCTAAGCCTATGGCTATAAATGATCTCACAAAACAGGATGAAACCACCAGGTTGGCTCAGCTTAGATCCATAAGCAGAGAGGTGTTAAGGTGGGGAAATGGTGATCACAAAGCCGGATGCACTAAATGAGCCTTCTGTCCATTGCAGCTTTATACAGGTACACGAACGGCCATTTGGCAGAACCCAAAGATCATAGGTAGAAGCTTCTGCAGAGGCACAGGCATCTCACGTGTGTGGGGGTATTTGCCTGGGCTGCATCCGGAAGCCTCAAAGACCCAAGTGGCCTGGAAACGCTTGAGCCGGCTGAACCCAGTATTGAAATCTGATCCGTGCTCTCTGCTGCAACCTAGTGATGACTACTGGCAACACACCCCCCAAACCCGGGGAAATAACAACTAAATAAAAGCTGTTTTACAATATTGCAAAAGACAAAAAAAGAGCAGTTTTTAGAGTCCAAGCCAGGAGAATATCTGTCTTTTTATGTCTTGGTTCTGATTTTCTTTCAGGCTGGATAAAGACCAGATTTACTGATGGACTAAAAAGGACACTTTTGCTAAAAGGCGGATGGGGGAACAGTACTGTTTTATGTGTTAGCATTGATATCTGCTGTAAACTTTCCTGCGAGCCACAGAATCAAAAGCCACAGTAGGCCCGGTAAAAACTAGCTGGCCAAAAGAACACCCCAATTCTGCTGACTATACAGAGAGAGAGGCAAACCACTCCAGATTGGTGGGTGGCAATTTTAATGAGCAAGAGGACTTCCTTACAAGGCTGGTTTTAGGTGGCTGCAAGATGAGTAGATCCCCACATCTCTCTGCCAGAATCTTAAAAGTCTATACCTAGGCCACACCTGGGTTGTCACATGTACTGTCCTGGTGGTCTCAACACCTTCCTCTCTCAAGGATGTGTCCTTGGAACAGCTACTGTAGGGGTGGTGGGCAGAACATGCTTTCCAAGGACAGGGGAGGGCCAAGGAGCCTCCTCCCGCCCAGGTCAAGGTCAAGGGTCAGCCAGAAATCATGTCCTTTTGATGACCTCCTCCAACAAACTGGTTCAAGGGTGGAGAGGAAGAGAGGTATTAAACCCAGCTGTGGCCAAACATCAGATCTCTCAGCGAAATTACTTTCTTAGTGAAATAATCTGTAGATTTTGAAATGATATTATGCAGCAGCAAATAACAAATACTTCAGTATAAGTGACATGCATTCCTCCACTCCAGGGAGACTACAATTGTATGAAGTATAAATTTGGTCCTGAATTTGAGATATTTGTATTTTTTTATTGTGATAAAATACACCTAAAGTTTACTCTCAAGCATTTTTAAGTGTACAGTTCAGTGGCATTAAATATTCATGTTGTTGCACAACTCTCACCAATATCCATCTCCAGAACTCTTTTCATCTTGCAAAACTGAAACTGCATGCCCATTTGACCAGTAGTGGGACAAAGGTGTAATGGCACCATAATGAGGAGGTGTCTTAAGACTGACAAATGAAGCAGGCAACTCCATAGAACATAGTGGAATTCATTATAGAGTAATTTACTTACGGAAGCTTGGGCTGCAGCGGACAGAAGTCCCAGCAGTATGTTTAGATTATTCTCTGCTCACAGACCCACTACAGTATAACACAGTCTACAGTATATACTATTTTAATAGTATAATTCGGGTACTAATAACTAAAAAGACAAAGGGTCACAAATGCAGTAGCACCAGAGGCCATTCATCCTCATGGTCTTGTGATAGATGGTTATCCAGTATGATATTTATCTTAGTTGTCATACCATTCTGACCATTGCTAACAAATATAGTTATGGCTACATATTAAGGAATGCAAAAAATCTTCAACTAAAAAGGCTTTAATATGCTTGCTAAGGACAGTGAAGCTGGTCAAAGGTCAATGCATGAAACTTAAAAATGAAATAAAATCTGGGGCACAGAGATGGAGTTGGTTTTGTTCACATCTACAACTATACGCCATTAAATAATAACTACCCACTGTCCCACCCCCGCCCCAGTCTGGCAACTGAACAGCACTCTACTTTGTCTCTATTTGTCTTTTTGTAACTGGCTATTTCACTGAGCATAATGTCCTCAAGGTTCATTCATGTGGTAGCACATGTCAGAACTTCCTGCCTTCCTAAGGCTGAATAATAGTTCACTGTATGTGTAAACATCTTATTTACTCATCATCTGTCAATGGACACTTGGGCTGCTTCCACCTTTTGACTACTGTGGATAATATCACTATCAGTATGGATGTACAAGTATCTTTTTGAGGCCCTGCTTGCAATTATTTTGGGTATATACTCAGAAGCACAACTGCTGGATCATATGGTAATTCTATTTTTAATATTTTGAGGAACCACTATACTGAATTCCATGGCAATTGCACATGTATGTTCCCGCTCACAGTGCACAAGTGTTCCAATTTCTCCACATCCTCACCAACACTTGTTATTTTATTTTCTCTTTTTATAGTAGTCATTCTAATGGGTGTGAGGTGGTTGAGATAGTTGAATTTTTAATCACTTTAAGAAACTTCTCCATCAACAAAATGAAAGGACAACCAACAAAATATTTGCAAGTCATGTATCTGATAAGGGGTTAATATTCAAAATATATAAAGAACTCACACAACTCAACAGCAAAAAAAAAAAAAATTTTTTTTAATGGTCAGAAGAGCTGAATAAACGTTTTTCCAAAGGAGACATCCAAATGTCCAACGTTAAGTTATTATACACAGAACAGGAAACATATACAGAGATAAGATACACTACAGTCATGCAGGGGACTCACAGATACTCCCACCTGAACACAACTCAGTGACATGGACAAACTTAGCCAGACCTACTTGGCCCTGGACAAAGAATCACCTAGACGTTGGAACCTGGACATTAAGATACCCACTCTGAGATCATGGACGCTAACAGATCTCCATGACACACAAACATAGCCAAGACCCTCTGCACCCTTTCCTGTTTTCATTTTCTTCTTAGAACTTATCACCATCCAATATACTTTATATTTTAATTGCATGTCCTTACTTTTCCCTTATTGAATTTCAGTGCCAAGAAGGCAGGGTTATTTCCTCTGTTCTGAGCACAGCTAAATCAACAGCACCCAGTGCAAAGCCTGTTAATGTTATGAGAAAACAAATGTTTATTGAAAGACCAGTGTACATACACACACACCACTTGTCTGAACTCACTGGCTCACATCCATTTGATCTGCTGAGGGTAAAGTGTTACTGTTCCCATTCCAAATAGTGCAGGGTGTCCACTGATTCCCAAAGGAATTCCCAAAGCATCCTTTTGCTGACCCGCTGAGAGGGGCATCACACTGTATAAGTCATTGAGCACAAAAACCCTTCTGTACCCACCTTAGCCCTGCCTCTCTATAACCTGCAGTGAGGTGGTGGTGTCACCCAGCTATCATCCAAAAGACCCTAACATTCCTCAATATCTGAACTATGTCACAAGCTATGCTGCTTGCAGGAACTGAATAGGATTCCCCATCACAAAATGAAGATGGCCAAGTACAAAGACCACGGTACCAGGTGCAAAGACTGAGATGGCAATGGGGCATCGTGTGCAAAAAGGGCCATGGGCAAAAGAGCCAAGTGCAACAGAAGAACTTCATATGCCTTAAAAGAATTTAATTACTGTACACCACAGTCTATAAATACAGTGGCTCCTTCTCAGTCTGGGGCGGGTGCCTTTAGAGCATGAGCTCACTCTTCTCCATTCCTTAATTACACAATAAGGTTTCTGCTCTGCTTCACGGAACTCTGTTCTACTGGCAGGAATAGTACTGGGCATAAAGACCTGGGTTTGGGTCCACAACTGGGGAAGGGTCAGTAGCAGTGGAGTTACTGATACAGGAAACAAGCATAAGAACTACACAAATTGACTAAATATTAAAACAGGCTGTATTCAGAGCCTGCTCTGCGCTGGCAGACACGGGAACCTGACTGATCAGTACACGGCCAGACCACGTGACCGTCAGGACAACTCTTGCGGAGATCACTAATGACAACCTCCCGGAGCCCTTAACGTTTGCACACTCACACCGGAAAGGAAAACAGATTCAAACTGAATTCCTCCGAACCGGAGCCTGAGACCCGCACCCTCCACTAGGGTCAGAGGCCCCACGTACTCCAGCCCTCACGGTGATTTGGGTTTCTACCAGGAGTGGCCCCTCACACCCTGACATCTCAGAGAATTCTGCTGGTAGCTGTGCTTCCCACCAACTGTCTGGCCTGAGCCTGCTGCCCTGCCCCACTCCCCCCCCCCCCCCCCCACGTTCCCTGACACGCTTTTCTATGGTATTTGCATCTTCAACCTTTGTTCCTGGTTGGGCGCCCACCGTTCGCCCTGCAGCTTTCACCATCTGTCCTGAATCTGCCACAACCCGCCAGGGGGAAGCTAAGGCCTCTTAAGCCGGGACACCTTGTCGCTGGGCGGCAGGTAGGCAATTTTCCGGACCAACAAGCCTACCGGAAGCTGGTAGAAAAGAGTGGCAACGGGACCTCATGGAGGTCTCCTTAGCTTTTCCTGTCGCACCCTGACCTCCGCTGCACATTCACCAGCTCTTCAAAGACATGCGGTCTCTGCTTCCGCCAGAAACCCGAATCTCCGCAACGGGTGACTGCGCCTGCTCACTTCAGCCAGGCCGGAACTCACAGGGGTCTGCGCGGCATCCAGGCGTGCCTCTGCGTGCATGCTGGGAGTAACCTGAAAGGCGGTTTCCGGCGTCTGAGGAGACGGTTCTTCTAAGTTACATTTCTCCCAGGGACTTGGGATCCACAGGGTGTTTCTCGCCCAGGAAATGAGCCTGATGTGGGCGGGAAAGGCTCTGCAGAGTCTACCAGGAGCTGTTGGGGAGTTTGGAAACGAGGAAGCCAGCGGTGTTGACAGGTCCTGCAGCTAGGCGGGAAGCAGACACGGGTGGGCATGAGTGCGCAGGCGCACAGCTGTGGGCGGGCGTTCTCCCTAGATTCTCTCATGTGTCAGGTGTTGAGACAGTGATGGATGGGAATCAAGTGTCTGGCCAGGCAAGTGTTTAGTTTATTTGGAAATGTGTTACCCTGCAAGAATGTGGGTTACAGTGTCCCACTCTTTCCTCCAGACACTTGAATTGCAGCCATGTGGAATTTCTGCACAGAAATGACTGCTGGAAGGCCTCAAGGTATGGAACCTTAGTGAAGTTGGGCAGCGATAAAGATCTGAACGGGGTTTGACCTGGAGATATCAGGCAGTCTGGACTGAGTTGCAGATGGAGCCAGGACAGGACCTGGTGTTAATGGCCAAGTATTAGGAAACCCCATCACCTCCACTTCCTCCCAGTAGGATCCCATTTGGAACTCTCTGGAATTTCTTTGAAGTTTCAAACAACAGCATTGCCAGAGTTTTGGCCCAGGGAATGGTGACACATTGCTGGTACCTTCTCACTTCTCTCAGGTAATGTGACTGAGGTGAGGGTATGTGTGACCTTGGAGAGTGTTTTCTAGCTTCAGACGGGGATCCAATAAAGGTGTGATGAATCCATGAGTCTTTGGGATGTAAAAAATAATTGTTGTTGCACACCTAAAAAAGTCTGGGTTGGTTTTAATTTACTTAGTTTATAAGAGGTATTTGTTTTCTACCAATTCACCTAAAAATAGTGAAGTTCACAAATGTAAGTGTAGTTCTATGACTTTTCATAAATGCATACATGTGCCACCATAATCAGGATACAAAACACTATATTGCCCCAACAAAACAACTTCCTAGTACCCATTTGTAGATAAACTTTCCCTCCACTCATAACTCATGAGATGTTTTAGTTCCCTATACCTTTGCTTTTTCCAGAATGTCATATAAATGTAGACTTTTAATTACTGTTTTTGAAATTTGATGTGATAGTTTGAAAATTGGGTAATTATACTTGTCCTCCAGAGTTGTTGATTTAACAGCTTCAATAGTGCCCACTGCAGGCGATGGCACATATTAGGCCTTCAAAATAGATTGCATTGTCATTCTCGTGTGCATAGCTTAAGCAGGACTCTGCTCCTGTGCTTAGCTTTTGTCATTTGTACACTGGGGAGGATTTTCAGGAGAGGCGATCAAATGAGGTAATAGTGATTATGAAATGACACTAATGCAGTGCTATGGAATCAAGAATTAATTTGGAACAAATGGACAAAGACTGGACTTTATTTGCCCTTTAATTAAATGCAAAGCTGTTATATTTTTTTCTAACATGTAGAGGAAATCTAAGCATATGGAAGCAATACATGTGAAAAGCAAAATGGGCATTTGAAGCATTACGAAATATTTAAACAAGAGTTTACCCATTCTCCTATAAAAGAGCATTAAAATCTTATTTGAGGATGTCTAATAAATTGGGACATCACTCAAAATGATAGCCCATCTGCAGCTCATTTCAGTTATTCTTTTGCCACTTATAGCTCTTGCCGTTGCTTTTATCAGGAAATCATAGTCAGCTTGCAAAGATAGCATATGGAAAGGGCCAGAAGGGGTTAGAACTGGGAAGATAACCACAAAGCTTCCTCAAACTGAGGAACTCTGGTTTTCAAAAAACAAATTTTGTCAGTCAAAAATGCCAAATGTATAAGGCAATTTCAAATTTATTTGCAAGGATGTTAAACACAAGTGCCCACACATTGTGGTTCAAATTAATAAGACACCTCTGGTCCCAGATACCAATGTCCAAACTCATAAACACATATGACATGTACTAAAATTTTAACTATTGAAAAAACAAAGCTGAACGATGACTATATCTTCATTTTCTATTGAAAAATAACAGTTGAATCCATGAATGGAGAATCATTTCTGTATTACTAATTTCTGTACTTACTAATACTTTGAACAGTTCTAGAAATAATGTTTAAGGCATATTAGATGGCTACATAAACATAAATTAATGATGATAACCTCAGTCATTGAAGTCTTCATTCTGCATTCTTTTATCCCTATTGTTATGGTTTTATATTACTTCATTCTGCTTTGATATTATCCAATAAAGGTTTAAATGTTTTCTCAAGATCTTTTTATATCCTTTGCTAGACTTAGTACTTAAATTGATTTTTAAAAACCATTATGTTCTTACTATTATATTAATAAAATTATAACAATATAAGAAATAAAATTAGGAAAATGCCTAAAATTGTATGCACCTAGTAATATTGACTCAGAATGTATAATGCTTAAATTTACTTAAGTTACAAAGCTGATTTGACAACTCATAGTTACAATATTTTAATATATCTTTTCAGTAAATTTAAAATAGAGATTGACATGTTAGTATACAACTTATTTGAAAACAGTTAATAGAATATTTCTCAGAAACACAGCTTTTGTTGAACCAAAAATATGCACGTTTATTTAATCACACATAATCTTTATAATTGAACAGATACCAAGGGATTGTATGCAGCTCTGAGTAACAGAAATGCCACACAGCCTGTTAATGTCAGTAATGAGCTTATTTATCTCATAGAAGCTCCAGGTAAGGGCAGCCCCTCAACAATGCAGTAAAGAAATAGAGCACCATATGTTCCTATGGCTGTGTCATAGCATCTGTTTTAGTGGAATCAGAACAGAGACTTGAGACAAATGAAGAGCAGGAGGTGTTCACTGTACAAATTAGACTTTATATGTGGAAAGATATAGAGAAAAGTGGGGTCAAAGATAAGACAAATGCTTCAGAAGAGGGTTCATCCCCATAGTAGCCGTTCCAAGGACACAGCCTTGAGAGAGGATGGTGCATGAGATAAGATCAACAGCCATGACAACCTAATCAATGGCCTGGCAGATAGCATAGGGCTGGCAGGAAAATGCAAACTGAACATCTGACCATAAAACAGCATCCATGATGGGAAAGCTCATAGGGAGGGATGTCTGTGGAAGCCTATACCTCCAACAAATGGTAGTCAACCAGTTGGTATTTGTTTTTAGGACACTTTTGATTGGCAGGGCCAGCAATCAGGAAAATAAGATAGAGACTGGTGTCCACAAAGCCCCTATGCATCTGCCTTATCTCTCTGGATACTGGTGGCTCAATAAACAGAATAATCACTTCTTCCAAATCTAATATAATTTGGGCTATTACAGAATTCTACTATGGGACCATATAAAGAAAATGTAATTCCTAGCCTTACTTATGATGCTATAATACAACCCAAGAGAACCATCCTCACTTCTGATTTATGTTTCTTCTTAATTCAAAGCTATTGTCCAATTCTCAGCCAGAAGCAAGGACAAAGACCATACAGCAACAGATAAAGAGCTCATATGAAACTATATTCATTTAAGACCTTTGTATACTTACAACGTTCTGCCAACTTACATATTTACAAATTTGCTAGCCAGTAAAATGGAATAATGATCCTTTGACAAAAAAAATTGCTGAGCATACATATCTTATGTAAGTGAAAAGTGTTAATATTAAAAATTGTAGGTTCTCTCAATAAAATAGAAAGGTGAAATATATGTAATGGGTTAAGTGATATCCAGTTTGGAAAACACTGGGCCAATAAAAGAATTCCCAAAAAACAGTGCCATTATATTGGTCTAATGGCCCCATGCTTACAGAACAATAAAATGTATGTATATAAAAATTAGATTTAATTTAAAATACAGTTCAAATTACCCAAGGCTGCATAACACTTCAAAATGAAAACAGAAAAATTAACTGCATTTACAAAGAAAAACATATGCTATATATCAAAATTCGTATACTATAGATGTACTTGGAGAATTCTCATTTTGGTGCTTATTTGAAAAACAATGGAAATTCATTTGCTATGAGTCCACTTTAAGGATGAGGTACTACTGATCAAGGCAATACCATAGCTATAACTTCTATAAGATTTCTCTCCTGGTGTGAACTTTTTGGACTGTTACACATTAATTAATTTCCATCAGAATGTCCCACATATATTTACAGGGTTCTTTTCCACTATGAGTTCTCATATGACATTGAAAGGATCTGAGACAACTGAAATCTTTTCCACATTTTTCACATTTATAAGGTTTCTCTCCAGTCTGCATTCTGACATTTTCGAAAGGATGAGGGTCAATTGAAGGCTTTCTTTCTCACATTACTTATATTTATAGGTTTCTCTCCAGAGTGCTTTCTGACATGTTTGTGCAAGAATGAGAACCACCAAATGTTTCCCCACATTCTTCGCATTTATATGGTTTCTCTCCAGTCTGCATTCTGATGTTTTTGGAAGAAGGAGGGCCAACTGAAGGCTTTCCAACATTGCTTACATTTATAGCTCTCCTGTGTGCATTCTGACATGTTTTTGTAAGGATGAAGGCCAACTGAACGCTTTACCACATTGTTCACATGTATACGGTTTCTCTCCATTGTGAATTCTCACATGTCTTTGAAAGGATGTGAGCCAATGGTAGGCTTTCCCACACTGCTTACATTCATAAGGTCTCCCTCCAGTGTGCATCATCACATGTACTCGACTTAGGACAACTGAAGGCTTTTCCACATTGCTTACATTTGTATGGTTTCTCTCCAGTGTGACTCCTTATATGTCCAGTGAGGGAATAGGAACGAACAAATGTTTTCCCACAAAGTTTACATGCATAGGGTTTCTCCCCACTGTGTTTTCATATGATTACTTAGGTATGAAGAACAACTAAAGGCTTTCCCACATTCCTCACATTGATAGAGTCTGTGTCCAGTGTGACTTTTTCTGTGCCTCTTAAGGGATGAACAATGCCTGCAGACTTTTCCACACTGACTACATTCATATAGTTTTACTCCAGCAGGCATCTTCTTGTGCAGCTTAAGACTTGGAATATGGTTGGAGGCTTCTTCCTATTTATTACTTTTACTACTTTCACAGAATCTCTTCATCATATAATTTTTGCTAAAAAAGAAAAACACGTCATTAATGGTTTGTGTATTCATGATTTATTAATATTTCTTGATGAGTACTGCAATTATATTTTTACCACTTTCTGTGTAAATGGAAATTTTATGTCTGATTTGAATTACTTCAAAGGGGAATAAACTAAATGTTTCAGAAGAGGGTTCGACCACAGCCCATTAGTACAATAATGTTTCTCATATTTGGAGTTCCCTGATAAATTTTCAACTGAATTGTCTTTCAGTGTTTAAGTCACGTTAAAAAAAAATGGGAGGTTAAATTCTCTGTGAATAAATTTAGAGCTAGCTTTATGTTTGTTTCTAATTTCATGAAATACTAAGATTCTCTACTAGGATACTGCTTTTTCTCTTAAGTGCAACTCACCTCAAATGTCTCCCCTGGTTGTGCTTATTTTCAGTACACTGGTTTTCCCAATTTTCTTTTAAAAGGGAGGTCCAAGAATCATTTTTGGTGAACCTTGCTATCTTCTGTTCATTGGATAATTTTTCTCCAAAAATATTCTGCTGGGAAATGGACCCACTGGTTTTAAGTTGAATCTCATCACCTGAAACAAAAATAGTAAACCAATTTTATAAGGAAGTCACCTGTGAGCAAAGAAATACATTCAGTTTAGCCATTTCAGGACTTCATTATTAACAGTCCCAAGAGGTCAAAATGGTAGGCAATTTAATACACACAGAAAACCCAAAACAAGGTTTCAAATGACAAAGCCCTCTGTGACCCATGGATATACACCAACACTGATGACACTAAGTGACTCTACATCTTTTAAACATAACAGAAAGATAAACACAGGTTAATTTGTAGATTTTTCTTGTCACAGAGGAAATATTAGATTCTAGGACCATGATGGCTGTGACCATGTCGGTCTTATTTACCAAAGTATTTCCCTTCTACATTCCAAATCTTAAAATCTTAATGAGTAAGAAATATTTATTCTCTAAATAACTAAGTGAAAGAAATATGCCATCCTTATCTATTGAAACTAGGTTCCCGAAGGTTTCCAGCATCATATCTCTGTAGAGCTTCTTCTGAGCAGGGTTCAGCAAGGCCAGTTCTTCCTGGGTGAAGTCCATAGCCACATCCTCAAAAACCACTGAGTCCTAAGACAAACCACATATATATAGGAAGATGAGTAACACTGACAACACAGAGGAAGTAGGCTCAATTCATAAAAAGTTTAAATAAGATCCTATGATCCCCCAGTATTTGATCTATGTCCATTCTCAGTTCCTGTGTCATAGTTTCAACAGCACCACTAACACACTGAACTCATCTCTCTCTACATTTTTACTGTGACCCTCCTTGTCTGGTTTCTCTCTTTTTCAGAGTCTAGAATAGTCCAGAACACATTGGAAAAATGAGATAAATGGTATACAAATGAAACAAATATTTCCATTTTGTCACTATCAATTCCTTATGACAAAAGCTATTTCAAATCTTTCCCTATTGTCCAAATCACTTTGCACTATATGAACCACAAGTTCAAACCCAGATAAAGTTTTAATAAATAAAAACACACTGGACAGGTTTCTAATAAGTGAAACCACACTGAAGGACTAAGAGCTTTTCCTACTTACCCCCTCACCAACCATGAGTGGCCCAAGGGCCACTTTTTTAATGAAAATCTAACTTGCAACATGGGCCAGGAGATCCTATGTCTTGATGTACTCCAGGCCCTTAGAAGTAGACATTTTCAACTGGCCGCATGACAACATTTTTCTGGAGAAATGTTAATTTTAACTTATATGTGTACTACTTGTGTGTTTTATTTATCACAGAAACAGTGGCTACTCTTTCTTCCTCTACATGGCATTCATTAGAGACAGAAGAGGTAATGAGAAAGAGGAGGAAGGAGGAAGAAGAAATGAGAACTTAGACTTTCCATAATCCCCACATTCACAATCCTTGGTATCAATATGCACCAATTTTGAGTACACACACACACACTGAAGTTATAAGGCTCCAGAACAGCTCCTTCCACCAGAAGCATAAAAGAACAATTCCTCTGGGTCTCCCTAACCTTGAGGAACAGGCTAAGAGTACTTATGAAAGAGACAGGAGAGATCCCTCACCCCTTCCACCATATGAGCATACAATAGGAAGGTGCCAGATATGAAACAGAAAGAGGACTCTAACCAGAAAATGCTGGTGCTTTGATATTGGACTTCACTGCTTCCAGAACTGTGAGAAATAAATTTTATTTATTTATTTATCTCTAAGCTACTATATAGCATTTTAATAGCAACCTGTATGACTTAGCTAACACACATAGCTAGAAGCTAGTATGACTGGAGCAAAAAGAAATAGGGAGTAACATTTGAGGATGGTAGAGAGTGATGGGAGGTGGGGCACATCATCTTGTGGGGAGCTAGTCAGCTTTGACACTGTGAGAAATGCAGAGCTACTTCATTCAGGCTTTTGCAAGAGGAATGATCTTATCTGATAGGTTTAGCGATCCATCAGATATAGTGAGAAGAGACTGCAGGGGACAGATGTAGAGGCCAGGACATCTGCTAGAAGAGTAAAGGCATAACCAGGTGAGAAAAAGGTGGGTCAGCCCAGGTAGTTACATTGGAGTGTGCAGGGCAAGCACCGAAGAGCTAATACAGATTCCTCATGTTGGGGCAAGACAGAATGAGGGGAGTTGTGAATGTCTCTGATTATTTCAAGTAGCAAAAACTAGAATAACAGAGTTCCCATCACCTGAGATGTAGAAGGCAACATGTGGATTAGGTTCTTGAGGAGAGGATGAAATGTCATCATAGGGTATACTGAGATGAGAATAAGAATAAGACATCCAAGTGGATACATGTATAAGAATGTTTTTAGGAGAACAGTCCACAATGGCAAAAACACCCAAATAGCTACTAGCACTAGAGTTAATAAACAATTATGGTATATCCCTGCCTGTGAATATAAGAGAGCAATAAAAGTGAATGAACTGTTACTACTCCGTAAAAGACCATGAAATAACTTTGAACTAAAGAAGCTTGACACAAAATAGCATGTATACTATGATAATATTTACATGCAATATAAAGCATGCATAACTAGAATATCTTTATTTAAGGATGCATACACAGGTGTTAATAGTGTAAAGAAAAGTTATGGATACTACCATCACATAATTCGGGGTATCAGTAAAATCTGGAGGCCAAGGAGGCCTACCCTTGTTAATCATTTCCAGTGGGGTGTCTGATGTCAGGCTGGATTTAATTTAACAGGTGTTTATTTTTTATTACTTGCATGGACTGTACATATATATTATGTACTTTTCTCCACATGTGTTATATTTTAATAAAATCTGTAACCAATCAATATAACATACCTGAAATCATCTTAAGAGTTATAGAAAACCATTTTATGATATTCAACAGAAATGCATGAAAAAAACTCATAGCTTTTGGGAACAGATGGTAATATGCATAGCCCAATACAGAGCACACCAAAAAAAAGACTATTAAAAAAAACACATATAAATGAAGTAAAGTTAATTGTTTTCTACCAAAAAAAGGACAAACCTAGATTCCAATTACTTCACTCCTAGTCAACATTATACTACAGATCCAATCCAGTGTCACCTGAAAATAAACAAATGTATAAGAATTACAAAAGAATGAAAGCTTATCATTATGCATAGCACTAACCAGTGTGCGTGTAGGACCCTGTAGCAAAAATAACCATAAAATAAGATTTTTAGCAACATTCCAGAAAATGCAATATAAAAATAAAATTCTATCTTTCTATTTACTAACAACAGAAAGCCAGTAAGCAAATGTTAAAAAGGTAACACAACTACATGACAGGACAGGGGCTCTGTGGACCTGCTCCCCAGTGAAACTGATAAAACTTACTTTTAAAACTTACTTTAAAGTCTCTGGAAATAATCCTAAGGGCATATAGTAAATGAAGAAACAGCTATGCAAGGGAGTCCATGAAAATTCAGCAAGAAATGTGAGAGTCTGTGATACGTGAGCCAGATCAACGCCCTGCTCCCTGAACTTTCGTTTCAGACTGGAGCCAAGGACACAAGCTCCCAGCTGGAGGAGGATGTCAGGATTTCTCATTCCACACCAGCTGCCTGTTACTGAGGTTAAGTTCCAGCAAGTGTGGTTGAGAGGTGGGTCTCCCCGCTTCTGTCCCACACCCGCTTGTGGAATGAAGGCTCTGTGGTAGGTACAGGGCTGCGGAGACTACTGGGGACCTGAGTGCTCTTATTCTGCCTCATAAAATGGAGGTTCCACACCCAAGAAAGGCCAGCTGAGATGACCTCATGCCACTGTCCTTCCTCCACTGTATGCTCAGCTCCTTAAGTAGGGGGTCACTGGGAAAGAAGTATGCCATTGTCCATATCCCGTGCCAATGCCCTGGCTCAGATTTTGACTGGAGGAAGAAGCGGGCCTAAAGCAGGTAGTTCTTAGTCTCTTCCCAAAGCACTGACTTCCCAAAGCGACAGAACAGGGAGAAGTTCAAGCCTAAGGGTGCTCTCAAGAACAGTGGAGGGTGTGGTGAAGGACAACTGGGAGGAGATTCAAGATACTAGCAAAAATGCAGTCCACCTTGTTTGCAGGAGAAAAACAAGGAAAGAGACAGGTGGGAAGAGCCCTCCTTGGGTCCAAACAAATACTAGGCATGGGCCTGTGGAACCATCCTTCAGAGGAGTCTGAATTTAACTGGATTTGTCTGTAGAGCAATGTATTCATGATGGCATGATCGAAACAACAGAGCAATATGCCTGCTCTGATTAATGGAGTTTAACAGCTTCAGATGGTCAAGAAAAGAAAAGAAAAAAGCCCTGCCAACACTACTGCCATCCCAGGGTGACTGTGGGTATACCTGAAGCCAAACTTCCCAGAGGAGGAATCAAGGCAGCTTAACACTGTGGGGGGTGGGGAGAGTGGGAGGAGTTAAATAGCCTTGACTAGAATAATCCAGCCAATCACCAAGCAAATACAAATAAACACCAATAACAAGCTCCAGAGAAGAGGGGCCAGTACCTAAAGTTGCTACACTATATTATCTATAATGTCCAGTTCCCAGTAAAAAAAAAAATTACAAGTTGTGCAAAGAAAAAGAAAATCATGACTCTACAGCAGAAGAAACAAGCAGATAACAGAAACTGTGAGAGTGAACAGATGTCAGCTTTAATGGAAAACAGCTTCAAAGTAGCCATTATAAATATGTTCAAAGAACTACAGGAAACCATGATTAAAGAAGTAAAGGAAGCCATGATGACAATGGTCCATCAAACAAAGAACAACACTAAAGAGACAGAAGTTATTAAAGAAGAACCAAATGAAAAGTTTGGAGCTGAAAAGCATAACTGAAATTTAAAAGTCACTAGAGGAACTGAAGAGTAGATTTGAACTTGTAGAAAAGAGAACTACAAATTATATTATTCTTTTCATATAAAATTTCCAGAATAAGAAAACCTGTAGAGACAGGAAGTACATTAGTAGTTTATGACTGCAAAGGGGGTGGTGCAGACGGTGAGAGCTACAGGATATAGTTTCTTTTTGAGTTAACAAAAATACTATAAAATGACACTGATGCTAGTTGTGCATATCTGTAAATAAACAAACTACTGCATCGTGCGTTTTAAATTGGTGAGTTGTACAATATGTGAATTATCTCAATAAAACTTTTTTAAAAAGTTAACATAAAATATTATTCTAATGAAGCATATAAAAGATTCTAATGGGGGAGAATTCAAATTCATTAGATAATATCAACCCAGAATGAAATAAATGACATTTTGGTGAGTCTTTGTAATTCACCAATTAATATGCCAAATAATTTTCGTGTGAAAATACATTCATTTTCTACAGCCATAACCAGAGAAAGATTTTCTCTCCTTCTCTCTGATCCATTTTCCCAGTAGCATTTTCAAGGCTAAGCCTGGGAATTCCATTTGTCATCACGGAAAAGAAAACAACAGATGTGAGAAACAATCACACAAGCTCCAGGAGAGAAAAAAAGGCACAGAAGATTTTTAACAAATGGAATGTAAGACTAGAGCATTTTTTAATTTCTGAAATTCACTTCTTCCTTGCTTCTTTAGAATTATATTTTATCTTTCAGTGCATATTAGTTAAATGTATTTTACATTTACTGAAAAATCTGAGGCTCGAATAACCAAATAAATCTTTTCAAACCCACGGAGGGGCAGTGCTGAACTGGACACAGACATAGATGTCTCAAAGGAACAAGCGCGGCTATCCCACCACGTGGGACACGCAGCCCCCACCACCTGTTCACTGAAATGCTCCCTGAACAAAGGGCACTGGCTGATGTCTCGCTGTGAGTCTCAAGTGCATGTGGCTTTGCAGGCGGCTGACCCAGCTCACCGGGTGAGCTTTCCCTGTCCTCTGGATTCGCTTCCCTCCCGTCAGGGGGCCCGAATTGCTCCTGTCTTTTCTCCTCAAAACCAGCGCCCAGTCAGCTGACAACCGTGTCCCTCCAGGGAATGAGAACAGGGGTCGGGCACAGTTAGGGACCGAGCACTGACCAGAAGATCCCGCCAGCCCCTGCCCCGTGCAGGTCTCCCTACTGCCCCAGCCCCTAGAGTCTGTGCGCTGCGAGGAGCCGACCAGAGGCTGGCATCTCCCGACCCCCGCCCCCGGGCGAGTGCAGCTGTGAGCGGCTGGGTCGCCCCGGGCCATCCTGAGACCCCCGGACCCGTCGCGGGGCCGGACAGGTCGCCGGGACCCCACCCCACGGCTCACCGCGGACATTCGGGTCAGGACTCGGGGGACATGGGAGACCCTCCTGCAGCCGCCTCCGACCGGTTCCGTTCAACTCAAACCGGTCCCTCCCGGTTCTGGCCCCGACACCTCGCACTCACCATCTCGCATCCCTGCTCCAGGTTCTCACTTCGTCTTTCCCGCGGCCCTGGCAGGTGAGATCGACCAAGAGCGCCACCAGAAACTCACCGGGCAGGTGCGCCTGGGCCCCGGGGCTCTAAAGAAAGCTGTCTACCGGGCTGGGAGCGCGCCCACCACCTGATTGGACAGTGCTCCAGATACCCTGCCCCACTGGGACTCCAATTGGAAAGTGCTCCTGGCCCCGCCCCAGCTCTCCCTCTGGGACAGTTAACCAACAGGTGCCAGCGCTCTTGGGTGGAGTTTCCCACCAGTGGAACCACATGACTGACCTTTGGGGTCTAGCCAGACCCTGGACGTTTGCGTCCAAGCAGAACTAGCTCTGGGTCACCGGGCCGTACTTAGGTGTCTTCCGGAAGCTCAGTAGCACTTCCTGCATCCAGATTTACTTTCTTCATGGAGCGACACCACCCGCCCCCCCAGTTCCGAAAAGGAGAGCCACCCAGGCTGGGCTGGGACAGGAGGGCCTGGTTTCCTTCCGAGGTCAACTTAGCCTGGGGCCACGAGGTCACCAACAGATCTGTGCCCTCTGAGAACACATTTAGCAGTGATGTCACCACGTGCAGTGCAGGGTCTGCATAGTTTTGATGTGTGGCCACTGACGTTGTCGGCCTTCCCTACCCGACTTACGTTATTTACGAGCAACTGAAAAAAAATCATTTTATGGCTTGCATTAATATTCTCCTCTTTTATAAAGCAGTGGTTAGAGGATTATCGTGTATAAAAGAGGCTCCTATTAAAATGTATTACATTTGACTTATAAAGTATTTTAAAATATAGCTAATATATATTTTAAAATTTTTAAATGAATGGCTTTAAAAAAAATCAGCCTGAGACATAAGTCTGCCTTAAAACTTGCTCTTAGAGTACCTCTGGATTGCATGTCCACTTGCCCCATATTCTCATAAATTCCTATTATATTAGTTTTCGTACATATGGTCAGTGTTTATGTAGAAGCAATCTCAATTCCATATTTTTTCTCTTTGACATATCAATATAACATCGTTTACACATTGATATAGACTTTGATTTTTTTGTTGTTGTTCAATTATAAATCCTGCAGCTCTTCTCATAACAATAGGTGATTTTCTTAATTTTTATAAAGGAGTATATGATGACATTTTTATGTAACCAGTTTTATCTAAATAGGCACTGGATTAATTCCCAACCCTTCACTACGCAAATTCTGCTCAAATTAATATAAACTTAAATAGATTCAGCATAGAAGACTTGAGAATCCCTTCCAAACTGAAATCAAAACTGGGTAGGTGGTCAGATATGGTAAAATAAATATTTTTAAGTTATACATTTTTTCAAATGTAAATAATTCTTAAAATTTTTGTAGTGAGGTTTATCATACTTAGAAAAGATAAACTGTTTTATGTTAATTTTAAATAATATTGTACAAACTCTCTGGACTTGGCACAAACAATAATCAATAGACTTTGGGCAGATATTAGACTCCCCAGTGTGTCCACTCTGACTTCACTTCCCTGCTTCCAGATGTGAATACTATTGGGGATTTTACGGTTATTCTTCATAGCTTTACTATCAATCATTCATCACAAAGTAGTGTATTGCTAACTTTGTCTCTTTTGAGATTTTTATGAAAATATATTAACATAATTACCCTAAGCATGGTCATCACAGATTTTTTGCCTCAAGCTGTTTCACACATGCTGGTGTCTGAAGTTGTGGGTCATCCAATTATTTATACGTTCCAGTCCTTATGGCTGGGGGCCATTCCGAGGTCGTGAAAAATGCTGCTCCTATCATCCTGTTTCAAAGTGGCCATGCATAACGAATTCTATACACATTAGAGAAAATTTACTGAGTTTTTAACTATGAGTAATTTCAAAATGCCAACGGAGCCTATGAATTTACCTTCCCACCATTTCTGCAGGTTTATTTATTCCACATGACTGACACTGGAATTGCTGAACTTAATTTTTTCCTATCTAGTGTGAAAAGGATTTACATTATATTACAATACCAGATATTGAGCATTTTATATTTCATCTTTAAAATATTTATCAGTCACATTACTTCATTTGTATGTTTATTGGTTTCATCTGATTTTTTTTTACATATTCTAGACATAAAGAAATTACCTATTGATATTTCAGTTGTAGGTACTGCAAATAACTGCTCCCAGACTGTGGTTTATCTTTGTAATCCCTTTATTCTACATTTCGTTGTACTGCTCTTAGTGTTGAGTTAAATTTCTCAATTTCTTCCTCTGTTTTTCTTTTCTTCCTATTCTGAAGTCATAAACACTTGCTGCAACTTCTAAGATTGTTCTAGTTTCCTTCTTCACATGCAAATCTTCAATAAGTTCATTATATTGTCCACATGTTAATCATTTCTACAACTGCTTAGCAATGAGTGCTGCATCTTCTTGGTAAAATATGGCAATATTTGTATTTTATAATATGTAAACATTTTTATCCCTGAAGTGAGTTCCACTCTTTGATACTTAATATATTGGGAATTCTACTGTCCAATATTCCATTTATAACTTCTTCATTCAAAATTGAGCCTGGTGGTTATTATGATCACAGGGATGGTTTCATGGACTTACATGTGTCACAACTTATATATCAGTATTTTATATGTTATTACTCAACAAACCTAAAAAGTTAGCTTGATCCCAACATGTTTTATGCAGTATTAAACACATACAAATTTACTAAAAACAACTCTGAGGCTTTTAGGTTTTTTTCCTATATATTGGAAGAATTTAGTAATATAACTGTGTGCCTCTTAAAGGTTTAGTACAACTCAGTTGTAAACCTGAGCCTGCCAGGCCCTTATATTTCATTACACATAGACTGGGAAACACAACAGTCGTGCGGTGAAACACAAAGACACACTCCAACCTGGACACAGAGACCACCACCAGGACAAAATGACCCTCACAGACATACTATCCCCAAGACATATATGCAAGATCACCCAGACCTAGTCACTGGGAAGTACAGGTGGACACACTGACACACGTAGAAGCCACAGCCTCAGATAACGGTCCCAGAGGCAGTAACAAACTCTTCCACAGGCACATATAGTTAGCTCAAGACCTTCTGTACACCCTTACTCCCAGCTGTTTTTCTCCTTAGGAATTGCCACCATCCCCACGATGTATAGTTTACTTGTATAAGTTGATTTTTGTACCCGAGAACATCAGCTTTAAAGGAATACTGATATTTTGTCTATACTGTTTACTGCAGAATCTAGAACATAATCTGTTACACAGAATATTAATATTTATTGAATATCTGGACTCAAGAGAGACACGCATACAGGATTTTGTCCACAAACGCCATCGTAGAGCCACATTCACTGGATCTTCAGAGAACGAACTGTTTTAGCGCTCAACCCATGTGGCAGAAAGCTAATCCCCAGCACACAAACCGCAAATGAAGGATCTTCAGCCACCCTGCTGGAGAGGGATTCCTGGGCCATGCCAACGACACAGGAGCTAGAAACAGGGAGCCTGACTCGGGGGTCGGACGTGACAGGAGTTATGCCGCTCCAGCCTTCACAGAACTTTAGGATTCTTCCAGAAACGAACCTTTCGCCAGCAGACCTAGGTAGCTCCTTTAGGGCATCACTGGTGTCTGTCCCCTGGTTCAGCCACCACGTTCTCCGCCTGTCACCTGACACTTTCATCTCAGCTGCAGAACTATCTACTCGCGGTGGACTGTCGAACCATTCGGGCCTTCCCCGTAAGTTGCCGCTGCCCGAGCGCAGGAGGATGTGAAAGGACGAAGACATCAGGAGCTAAAACCAGCCTACCAACCGCCACCCATCTAAGTAACTCGGAACCCAGCACGCCGGAAGCTGGGGCGGAGGAAGCTCAGTCGGGGCTTCCACCGCTTCCGTTTCTGCTCCCGCCTGTACCATTTCTCGCGGTCTCCCCCTTAAGTCGGTGCGCCCACGCACTTCAGCGAAGGCAAATACTCCCAGACGTCTCTGGGATACAGCTAATTTAGGAGCAGGCCCGTGTTGGATGCTGGAAACAGTCAGGCCTGGGACTCCCAGGGACTGAGGGGCTTCCCTCTGGAACTACATTTTCCACAAGGCAATGGGTTCTACGCTGTGGGTTTCCACCCATGAAGAAACGCGCATGCGTGGCGGCAGGTGACTCGGAAAACCCCACGCTGGTTAAGGCAGGCACTGAAGTATCCGGCGCGTGGTCGGCGTCTTGCGGGCTCAGGGTGTCAGATATCAGACCTGAACATGCAAGCAGGTCACGTCCAGTGATGCGTAACAGTGGTTGTCAGTGACAGTAGGCGTCTTTGTGACGTCAAAAGCGGTTTTGAGAGTCTCCAAGATGTGTGGTTGTGCAGAGCAGATGCATGTGCAGCGGCAGGGGTGTCTGTGGCTGAGGGCCCTTTGTCCCCGTGACATGGATTCTGCCACTGCTGTGTTTGCTCTCACCTCCCATCCACGTGGGGCTGCCACACTTTTCTCAACAGCGGAAGGGGTGTTGGGATCCGTAATGACGTCCCCAGCAAGACACCACAGGACTGCGGGTACTTAAACTTTAGAGGTGGAAATGGCCGCAAGGTATGCCTTGGAAGGAAACGATACTGACCCCCAAGAACTAAGACGCCCGTAAGCAGGGTCCACCTGTGGGTTTCAGAACCAGTGCATTGCTAAAAGTCTGGTCTGAAGAACCTGGTGTAACATCAAAGACAGATTCCGGGAGAAGTCTCCCTCCCTCTAGGTATGTGTGTGAGGTGAGGGCGGTAGAAGGTGCTTCTCTGACTACTGACTGACTTCCGAAAAGAGCCTGATAGGACATAAGTCCTTCCCAAGTCCCGTACTTCTTTCCAAGAATTATCCCAACGTGATGGAAAGAAGTCTTGTTGCACACCAAGACATCAAGGCTCAGGAGAGTTTTAAATTTCCTTAGCATATAAAATTTTTTGGTGGCTGTTCATATTCTATTAATTCATTTTCAATGTAGATAGATGAAAATCCATTATTTTAAGTTGGATCTACGGATTTTCACAAATGTATAATTGTACCACCACAGTCAAGATACAGAACACTTGCTCACCCCCAAAAACCATTCATGGTGCCCTTTTTTGTCAACCCTTAACCCCTAATCTATTCTAAATCTCTACCTTAGCCTTTTCTCAAAGAATGTCATGAAATTGAAACACTATGTTGTCTTTTGGGTCCTGTGTGTAAATTTTGATGCTATATTTGTAAAATTGTGTATACTTACTTCGCAGTGCTATTCTGGGTTTTAAATTTTTTGACAGTACCCAGCACTCACATTAGTGGTGGCTCACATTAGGCCTTCCAACAACAGACAGGTTCCCGTAATTAGAAACGATTCTCTGTTCCCTTGGCTTAACTTTCTTCACTTGCATGATGAGAGGGATGGTGGGGGAATCAAATAATGTACTCATGATTATCAAATCACATGCACTTCTACAACACTATGAATAAATAAGTTAACATGGGGAAAATGGACAAAGATTAGACTCTTGTTTTTTAATTAAGCAAAATAATGTTACATTTTTTTTCTGTTCCCTAACATGTGCTGGAAATCTATGCATATGGAAATGATACCTGTAAAATGTAAAATGAGACTTTTCATCTTTGTAGATTAAAGCAAAAAGCTTCCACCTTCTCCTCCTATAAAAAGCACTATAAATTTCCCTGTTTGAGAGTGTCAAATATACCTTCTTTTTTTACTAAATTGAAGTGCTACTTGAAATGGTACCCTCTGTCTGCAGTTCATCTCAAGAACTAACCCCCCATCCGCCACTGTAACTTTCCTGGCTTCTACCAGAACATTACAACAGGCTTGCATTGATTCACAAAACTCAAAAGACCATGAATGGGTAGAACTGTGCAGATGACCATACACTTAATAAAATTAGGTGCAAACTTCTGGTTTTCTGGTTTTCTATAAATTCTGTCAATCTGCAGCAGCCACAAAAGTTAATGGCAAATATATAATATAATTGAACACAAATCAACTAACACAAGCACAAATCATGTAAGTCTTTTTGAACACTGATTTAACCCATAATAATTTATGGTGTGTTGCTAGTACTCAATCCACCCATCTTTGACTCCAGGTATGGTACTGGTGGTCTTTCTGATAAAACCATTGAGTTTTTACTGTTAATGAATAAAGAGTTATCTTAATGACAAAAACTCAAAATATATGAAAATAAAATTTACCTGGAAGAAAAATGCCTAAACTTGTATTCATTTGGAAATATTGACTAAGAATTTGACAAAAATTACAAGAATCTTCAAAAAAATATACTAGCAAACTAAATCCAGCAACATCTAAAAGTAATTATACACTGTCACCAAGTGGGATTTATCCCAGGAATGCAAGATTTCTTTAAGATTAAAAATTAATGTACACAATATCAATGGAATAAAATCCAAAACTACATGATTGTATCAATAGGAAAGCACATTTGACAAAAATCTAATAACCCTTTATGATAAAAGCACTCAGCAACCTAAGACTAGAAGAGAACTTCCTTAGCCTAATAAAGAAAAATCCAAAACCTAACATATCTAATGCTGAAAGACCAATTACCTCCTAACATCAGAAATATGTCTGTTCTCACCACTTTCATTCATCATTGTAATGGAGGTTCTAGCCAGGGAAGACAGGCAAGAAAATAAAAGGCATCCAGATTAGACAGGAAGAATTAAAACTGTCTTTTGAAGACTGCAGGATCTTGTAGGTAGAAAATCTCGTACACTGAAATAATTAGAACTGATAAACGACCTCAGCAAAGTTATAGGGTACAAGATCAAAAGTCAAAAATCAATTGTACTTCTCTTCCCTTGTAAATCACATAAATCAAAGGAAAAGAATACAGGGTCTGGAAATAAACACATATTTAAAGTCAACTGATTTTTTACAGAATTAATGTCAAAGTAATTTAATAAAGAAAGCATTATCTTTCCAACAAATGGTGCTGAATCAATCTTACATCCATATGTAAAAACGAACCAAAGCAAAAAACTCTTATCTCTTTGCTTCACTCTAGTTTACAGAAATTAGCTCAAAATTTATAATAGATCTAAATGTAATGAAACTTCTGAATGAAAGAAAAATAAGTTTTTTTGTGACCTCAGACAAGATTTTTAAGAGATGACACCAAAAGCAAGATAGAACAAAGTTGATAAATCAGAACTCATCCAAATTAAAAACAACTTTCCCAAAGACATCATTAAGAGTATGAAAAAAGACAAGCCATAGAGCTCAAGGGACTATACTCAAATCATATACCTGATAAAATACTGTGTCCAGTATATATGAAGAACTTTAGCAAAACAATGACAAACACTGCAATAAAAAGTGTGAAATAGATCTTTACAGAAGTAATCAAGTCAAGATGAGGCCATAAGAGTGGGTCCTAATCCAATAGGGATTGTGCCCTTATAAGGGGAGGATCATTTCATGTGAAGACAAAGACACACAGGGAGCAGGCCATGTGATGACAGAGGCAGAGATTGGAGTTATGCAATGCCAAGCCAAGGGGTGCCAAGGATTGAGGACCCCACCAGAAGCCAGGAGATGGCAAGAAGGGACCCTACCCAGAGTTTCAGAGGGAGCGTGACCCTGCTGACACACTGACTTCAAGCATCTAACCTGAAAGATTATAATAAATTTAAGCCACCAAGTTCAGTGGTTTGCCCCACATTCTGAAAATATATGCCATATTTTTCAAGTAACTCTTCACAAGAGTTATAATTGATGACCCAAGTGCTGGTCATCAAGGCCAGATAATACCACAAAACAGCACCTTTTTGAGGAGGAAAAAAATGACATAGGTTTTTGTAGGCAGGTAATGGGTATATGAGATTATTATCTTAAACCACTCTCTATACAAAGTCTGAATTTTCCCAAAATAAAATACTAAATAAACAATGGAGAACTACTTATGGAAAAAATTTTAAGTACTTTATATTTATGCTGTTACAATTTCTTTCCTAAAAGAGAATTTAGAAGGTGTGCTAGACTGCATTACTGATTCAAATTTTTCAATGCCCTGTTAAACACTCTAGTAATATATCATGACAGCAAGATTGTAATTCCCTCCTTCATTTTGAGCCATGTGACTTGCTTAAGTCAATGCTATGTGAGCAAATATGTGAAAAACCCTGAAACATGTCTGTGAATTTGGCTTTCCTCTATACCTCAGGTGATCCCTCAAGAGGAATCTTCCCCAAGGTGCTGCTTGTTCAGAGTCAGCCCCAGAATGGACTTGGATCAGAGCCAGGTTAGCTTTCAGAATGGACCTGAGGACACACCACATGTAACAATCTATCCGAGCCAACCGCCAGACTTGTGAGCATGAAAATAAATGCTTACTACAGCATGTAATAAGCAAAATCTGACTAATAGTTATTTACACAATTACAGAAAATTTTAAAGTTACACTATTAAGTTAATGTCAGACAAAACATGCCACTTATTAAATAGAAATTATCAGTGTTCTTCCTACTAGTGCTCTGGCAGGTCGGAGAAGGAATTTATAGGACTGAAAAGGATCAAGAAAGTCTTCACACTGGAATGGTTGGTGGGTACTTTTTTATGCAAAAACAGATTATGTAAATTTAAATATTTGGAAACAAAATGTTACTGAAATAATTATAAAGAAATTAAACTTTTTTAAAAGATTGAATAAATTCAAACTAAAATGTAAATTGTGTTCCTACTCTTGCCATGTAGTAGTTTCTCTTTGGTGTTCTACGGGAAACCCAGCTAACAGGATGGCATTCTGTTAACCATAGTACAACATATACATTTTGGAGACTCATTTTGGTGTCACCCATTCTTTTACTTTAACAACAATTATCACAATCTAAAATACTAAATCATATGATAGTTATCATTCAAGAATATACCTGGTGGAACCAGTTAGAAACTGGAGCAAAAAAATATATATATATAAATATATTTGGAAAGATATTCAGATGTGAGAAATTCTAGAGAGGCCCAAATTACTGCCAGCATTTGCCATGCTGTTACTGCAGGGATTAAGCACTCTCCAATATGTAACCTACTAAAAGTAATTGTGAAGCTTTCTCCTTTTTATTTTGTTAGAATATTACAATAAGTATTTTCCTCTTAAAAGTTAAATGCAATTCACTTGTAAATCTGCCTAGGATTACTGTGTATTGGGGTTTCAGTGACACTGGGGAAACAGTACAGAGGTGCAGTGAGACCATCACAGATGCTCCTGCCAGGACGAGGCTCCTGCCACTCAAACTCCTGAACTCTCCCAGACATGCACAGGGTTGGTGTGACAAAAACTGTCATTGGGACATACATGTAGATGCACCCAGACGCAGACTCACAAACTCAGACACTGGCCAAGATGAGGTCTCTAGAGACGCACAGACAGGCCCCCTATCCCCACACCAGTTCTATTTACTTAGGACTAAGGAACATCATACACATTGTATATTTTACTTGTAACTCCACTCCCGGAATGGGATGTCACACTTCCTGAACCTGCACAGTACAAGAAGCCTCTCTCCATAAGAACCACAAGAGGCAAACCTGAGCAAGAAGTGTCAGGGGCCCAACATGCTGGGGTAATGATGTTCCGGACCCCCACGCGACTTCAGGACTCCCAGAAACGCACTCCTCACTACTTCCACCCTTTGTCAGAGACAGCAGCGATAGTGCCCATCTCTTGACTGGCCATCCCCTCACAAATCCTCTCCTCGTCTTGTGTGCCCACAGGCCCCACTACATCCTCCCTGAGAGGTCCCAAAGTCCTCAAGGAGGCCTGAGGCTGTTCGCCTTGGGAGATTGGGCTACAGAGAGCTCTTGTGGGATCCATGAGAGAACAGGCAGCTGTCACAACAGTGGTGGCTGAGCTCCCAGTCTCTAGTGCAGCCTCTTCTCTGAGTTCCAGCCCACCCACCTGCACCATCGCCATCCTGTGGAGGCTGAGCTTCCAAGTATCTCCTGGGAATTTCCTTGTTTATTATTATTATTATTATTATTATTATTATTATTATTATTATTATTATGCCTACGGCACCTGGTTTTCCTAGGTGGTCTCCCATCAAGCACTAACCAGCCCCAACCCTGCCTAGCTTCCGAGATCAAACATCAGGTTTGTTCAGGGTGGCATGGCTGTAGGCCATGGCCTATGGCTCCACTAGGGTATGAACCCAGGACCTTCTGAGTGTAAAGAAGATGTGCTAAATGCTACACTATGGAACCATGTCCTCCTGGGCATTTAAGAGGCAGCTGGTCCTCTGTGAAGGCCAAGATCTCTGTTTCCCCAGGTCAATGAGCTTGAGACTAGGCAAACAGCACAGGCTAGCAGTGCACATATGCAGCAGCTAGGTGCCTCTGGTGATGTGGTGGGCCACATGCTACAAATAGGGTTGTCGCAGATATAGTTAAGATGAGGTCATACTGCAGTAAAGAGGACCCTGGTCTTATAGGAAGGTGTCCTTATAAAAACAATGCCATATGAAAAGACGGGCATGCAACAGGGAGAATGTCATATAAAAATTAAAGGTGTGCTACCACAAGTGAATGACCTAGCAGGGCCAGGACAGAACTGGAACAGACACGTCCCTGGCACTTTCACTGGAAGCTGATCCTGCCACACACCTTGATATTGGATTCTGCCTCCAGAACTATGAGACAAAATTTCCTGTTGTTCTAAGCCACCCAGTTGTGGTACTTTGTTACAGTAGCCCTAGGAAATGGATAGGATACAAGTGATTTGAAAACACAGTAAACAGAATATTTCTAAGAAATATCTACAAAAGATTTTCCTTGAAAATAAAATACTGTTTTTCATGATACATAGTATAATTAAACCCATGTCAAGGAACTGCATTTAGTGCTGAGTAACAAACATCTCCCAAAATCTAACATGGAAGGAAGGAAAGTGTTTAACCTCACACAGGACTGGGTCAGCACACTTAAAAATAAAATTGATTAACAAAGTTCCATGTGTTGTTTTATTTTGCTAAAATATTGCAGTTTCTGTGGTGGTGGAGTTAAGTGCAAAAAGCCATTAAAATAATTAAAGAAATGTAACTTAAACCTTATTAAATGTGTTAACATCTAGAGAGGTTGAATCATAGCATCAGAGAACATGAGTCCGAATTAGTGGTCTGGGGCACACCTTAGGGTTTGTAGAAAAATCCAAATGTTGAGTGCCTGACCACACAAGTGGATCCTCGATACTAAGCTACAGAGATATTTGTGGAAGTCTATATTGCTCAGGAAAATGGAAATCAAGCACTTGGTGTTTCTTTTGATGATATCCTTGATTGGCAGGGCAAAATTCAGGGAAATGGGCTGAAAGCTGATGTCCAGAAGCCCCTGTGCAGCTATGATACTTTAGAGCAGCTCCAAAAACTTAGTGATGGCTTCTTCACTTTTTGTCTTACAAATTTCATGCCAAGTTAGGTGACTGGTATGTGCAAACATGGAATCATGAAGGAAAGGGATTCTGAAAAATGTAGTTCCCAAATTTACCCATGTTGACATAACACAAATCCAGAAGGAAGATCTGAAACTCTGTATCTCAGGATCATATAAGGGTCTCTTATTTGTAAAAACCTATTGTCCAATTCCCAACTAGAAGCAAGGACAAACAGAAACAGACAAAAGTTTAAAACAATCCACATGGACTACGTACTTTGAAGAACTGCATAATTACAAATGTCTGCCAACTATAAGAAAAAATGGAATAAGGCTTCTCTGGTCAAAAACAGACTCTCAATAAGAAAGGTTGAAAATATATTATGGATGATATCGAACATCTGCCACATGAGGTCAATAAAAAAAAAATCCAATGAATACCAATGGGTCATTGTTCCAATAACTCCTCTTAAAGCAGCTTTCCCCAACCTTTTTGGCACCTGGGATCGGTGCTCCTATGAGAATCTAATGCCTGATGATCTGAGGTGAAGCTGAGGTAGTGATGCTAGTGCTGGAGCAGCTGCAAATACGAATAAGCTTTGATCACTTGCGCACCACTTACCTCCTGCTGTGAGACCCAGTTCCTAACAGGCAACAGACCATTACTGGTCCACAGCCTGGGGGTTGGGGACTTATGCCTAAAAGAACAATTAAAAAAATTAAACTACTTACATATTAAAAATATGCTTCAAATAATCTGTGAGTCCAACAAACTAAAAATAAAGGTTTTATTTACAAACATATAAGAAAAAACACTACATGCAAACTTTATGTACTAAGAGTCTTTGATGGTTATTTTTTGCCTACATGTTATTTGCAAAAGAACTGGAAATACACTCCCTATAGGTTCACGTTAATGATGAGATACTCGCATAGGCAACACCATATTTGCAACTTTTGTAAGATTCCTCTCCTGGTGTGAATTTTCTGAAGCATCGCAGATTAACTTATTTGCAGGAGAACTTTCAACATTACATATGTAGTGTTTTTCTGTAGTGTGTGTTCTCATGTGTCTTCTTAAGGATGAGGAACAACTGAAGGCCTTCCCACAGTGCTTACACTCATAAGGTTTCTCTCCAGTGTGCATCCTCATATGTATTGGTAAGGATGATGGCCATTTGAAGACTTTCCCGCATTCCTTACATTCATAGGGTTTCTCTGCAGTGTGTGTTCTCACATGCTGCTGCAAAAGTTCAGGCCAGCTAAAGGCTTTCCCACATTGCTTACATTTATAGAGTTTCTCAGCAGTGTGCCTTCTCATATGCTTTTGTAAGGATTTGTGGCAATAGAAAGCTTTCCCACATAGTTTACATTCATATGCTTTGTCTCCAGGATGCATTCTCACATGTTCTCGAAAGCAAGCAGACAAATTAAAAGCTTTCCCACATTGTTTACATTTAAAAGGTTTCTCTTTAGTGTGTGTTCTCATGTGTTTTCGTAAGGATATGGGCCAGTTGAAAGTTTTCCCACACTGAGTGCATTCATAAGGTTTCTCTCCAGTGTGCACTCTCATATGTCCTCGAAAGGATGAGGGGTGACTGAAGGCTTTCCCACACTGGTTACATTCATAGGGTTTCTCTCCACTGTGAGTCCTTTCATGTCTTCGGAAGGACTGGGGATAAATAAACGTTTTCCCACACTGTTTGCATTCATAGGGTTTCTCTCCAGTGTGAATCCTTTCATGTCTTCGAAAAGATTGGAGATAAATGAAGGTTTTCCCACACTGTTTACAGTCATAAGGTTTCTCTCCAGTATGTGATATCATATGTCTTCGAAAAGCTGAGAAGTAACTGAAAGCTTCTCCACATTCCTTACATTTATGTGGTGTCTCCCCAGTGTGTGATATCACATGTCTGCGAAAAGTTGAGGAATAGCTGAAGGCTTCCCCACAGTCCTTACACTTATAGGGCTTCTCTCCAGTGTGTGTTATCATGTGTCTTCGAAAAGTTGAGGAATAACTGAAGGCTTTTCCACATTCCTTACATTTATAGGGCTTCTCCCCAGTGTGCGTTCTCACGTGACTAGTAAGACTTGAAAAATCAATGAAGGCTTTCCCACACTGCTGACATTCATAGGTTTTCTCAGCAGTATGAATCCTTATATGCCGGTTGAGGGAAGAAGTACGAGGAAAGGTTTTTCCACATAATTTACATGCATAGGGCCTCTCTCCTTTGTGGATTCTCACATGCATTCTTAGACGTGAACAACTATATGCCTGCCCACATTCCTGACACTGATAAGGTTTGTGTCCAGTGTGAATGGTGACGTGACTCTTGAGGGCTGCGTGGTGCATAAAGGCTTGTTCACATGCCCTGCATTTATAGTGTTTTACTCCACTAAGAGTTTTCTGGTACAGATTAAGGTTTGGAATCTGGCCAAAGCCTTCCCCACATTGATCGTTACTTTCACAGAGTCTCTCTACCACATGATTTCTGTTAAAAAATGAGAAACATATTATCAATAGTTTCATTAGTAATAATTTTTTAATCAGGGTTTCCACCCTGATTTATTTTAAAACAGAATGACCTGAATGGCTCAACCACGGCCATTACAACAAAAGTTTTTCTTAAACATGGGCTTTCCTCCTAATTGTTTCAACTGTTTTTAACACTCAACATCTACGTCACATTTGAGGAAACGGTTTTGTGAAAATCTCTGAATAAACAAATTTGATCTAAGATTGTGTCGGCTTTTGGTTTGTTTGTTTGCTTTTTAAATTTCATGACATACTAGAAGTCCCTCCTGAAATACTTCTTCTTGTGGGTACAACTCACCTCTCATGTCTCCCCTGGTGTGTGTACTGATCTTCAATGCTAAGTTCTTCACAAATTTTTCCTAAGACAGAGACCCAAGAACCATTTCTGATGAACTTTGTGGTTTTATCTTCCTTGGATATTTTATTCCTATAATTATCCTGCTGAGGAACTGTACCATTGACCTTAAATTGAGTTTCATCATCTGAAAGCACAAAAGAAACAAATCTTACAAGAAAGAAAGTAGCTGGTAGCCAGCCATAAAGGTCACTGAAAAAGTCAGCAGTGTCGGGACATCATCAATGACAAGCACAAGGGATTGAAATGAAAAGCAATTTTAAAAAATCCAGTAACATTCTCTCCAAGTTAGAAAAACAAAGTTCACTGGGCTTCTCAATGACCCATTAAAACTTATATCCACTGATGCACTAAGAGAGCTTACTTTACGAAAAGAAAAACAGTTTAATACACAGATCCTCATTCTCCTGGTGAAACTATTAGATTCTAACTCTATGACAGTTGTGACCACGTCTATCTTATTAAGGTACTCCCTTTCCACACTCCGAATCTGAGAACAGGCTTGCTATGTAAGAAATGCATGTTCTCTAAGTGACCGGAGGAAGGAATGATGTCATTCTTACCCACGGAGGCCAGGTTCTGGCAGGTCTCCAGCATCACCTCTCGGTAGAGCTCCCTCTGTGCGGCGTCCAGCAAAGCCCACTCCTCCTGGGAGAAGTCCACAGCCACATCCTCAAACACCACCATGTCCTGAAACATCCCACACATGTGCAGGAGAATGGGTGAGACTCACGGCACCAAGTAACAACTCAATTCACAGGAAGTTCAACACAATTCTGTGGTCACTTAACATCTATTCTATGACTTGGTCATCTGAACCCCTTAGTCCATGCCCACATTCACAGATTTAAAGCAATGAACTAATTCCCACATTTTTACTGTGACCACATCAAGCCTTACCCTTCTCTAACCAAAAGGTTTACATCACAAGAGAAATGAAAGAAATGCTACACAAATGAAACAGACATTTACACTTTAAGACCCACCAATCCTGTGTGACACAAACTACGTTAGCTCTTTCCCTGTTGTGCACATCATGCAGTGCCACATGGAGCCCAAGGTCAAACTTGGATGAGCTTGTTCTTTATTAAATAATTTTTGTTTTTCAATTACAGTTGACATTCAACATTATTTTACACTAGTCTCAAGTGTACAGCATAGTGGTTAGACATTTATATAATTTACACAGTGATCTTCGGTAAGTCTAGTACCCATCTGGCATCGTACGTGGTTATTACAATATTATTGATTATATTCCCTGTGCTGTACTTCACATACCCATGACTATTTTGTAACTGCCTATTTGTACTTATTAATCCCTTCACTTTTTTAACACAGCCCCCAACATTCCTCCCATCTGGCAACTACAAGTTTGTTCTATGTATCTATGAGTCTGGTTTTTGTTTGTTCATTTCTTGTTTTAGATCCCACATATAAGTGAAATATAATATTTGTCTTTGTCTCTCTGACTTATTTCACTTAGCATAATACCCTCTGGGTCTACCCATGTTGTTGCAAATGGCAAGATTTCATTCTTTTTTATGGTTGAGTAATATTTCATTGTATTTATGTGCCATCTATTCTTTATCCAGTTGTCTATTAGTGGACACCCAGGTTGCTTCCATATCATGGCTATTACTAGCAATGCTACAGTGAATGTGGGGGTGCATGTGTCTTTTCGAATTAGTGTTTTGGATTTCTCCTAAATTTTCTTGCTGACTTTGAGGATAAGGTTATGAGTCCCTTTTTGCCAACGAGTTAACTCAAGTCAAAATCATCCCGCTGTGAATCTGCCCAATTAAAAAAACAAACAAACAAAAAACATAGATTTGGCAGTGCCTACACAAGAGATACTTCCTCATCTCAAACTCCAGGAGACAATGCCCCACAAATCACCCTAGAGGCTGCACTGTCACCATCTTTCATTTCCACGACCCTCCTCTGTTAGGCCCATGAGCATGTCGGGCCAAACCTCAGCATAGGAATCACTGAGCTGCATGCTTCCCTGAAGTTTTGTTTTTTGTTTTTGTTTTTGTTTTTCGGCCCACTAACATCCAAGATCAGGAGTCAGAAAATACTGTCAACATCACTGCTGCCAGAACTTAGCTATTCCAGAGAGTAGCAGCTTACCAGGACTACCCTGTGGCTGGTACAGGAGACTGCCTCCAGGACAGCTGCCTGTGCTGTTTCCTCTGATGACACTTTCTTGCCCAGACACTACGGGCCTGACCTTTACTCTTAGAAATGACTGTGGTACATCTAGCCCTGGCTGGTGGCTGGGATCCTGGATTGGGGGAGGCTTCACAGCACCCAAACCGACGTTCCTCCCAGTGTCTAATCCTGCTGCCGACAACCGTGTTGATGTGGGGCACCTGCTTTTATCCGGAAGGCTGACATTCAGGGACACATGCGGCAGATGATGCTTCTGTATCAGCTGTCAGTGAAAGTCCCAGGCACCGGATCTCTAACAAGCCTCTCTGGGAGACATTTCATGTGATGTCACGACTCACTGCTGGGTGCACTCCATGTGAGGCCACTGTGAAGGACTAACGGCTTGTCCCTGGTTGCCTGGGGATTTCTCCTCACGTGACCTTTTCCCTTTACCGATCTGTCCGTGCCCTTTGTTGTAACAATTCACGGTCAAGAGTACAACCATATGCTGCTGTGAGAGTCCTCCTAACAGGACCTGGGATGGTCTTGGGGACATCAGCATGGACGTGCTAGAACACCCCTGATGCACTGAAATAAGGCAAAGGCACAGTCTGAGAAGTGGGAGTACGAAGTGGGAGGGACAGTTACTCTGGTGCCTGGGCACCTAGGACTGGGGCAGGAAAGGGCAGCCGAGCTGTTGTCTGGGGAGAGGTGAAGATGGCAGAGGTAAAAATGACACCTGACTCCAGGAGGGCTGGCGCACGGGAGGGACAGGAGGCTCTGGCCAGGCCGCAATGTGGAGAGGAAACAAAGTGTGGCACTGGGGGCCTCTGAGTTTTGTTCTCTCCTCCACACAGGAGGAAAAAAAGGTCCTGACCCCCAAAGGAGAGCTCTGGATGGGCAAAAAGTGCTAAAAGTTTGCATTGCATTGGGAGGGAAAAATGTTAAATCAGTTCCCAAGGCTGGAGGAAAATTTTAGACAAAGCAAGAAGAAAGGGGTGGAGAGATGCCAGCCAACTGGGGCTGCTGGAGCCCTGATCCAGCCTTACATTCCTCCAGAACCTCACTGGCAGCAGCGGTTCTATCCTGGGAAATGCTGAATCCACCTGAGAGAGACGGGAGGAAGTCCTAACCCTGGCACCTCTGAATGCGACATCACTTGGAAATATGGTCTCTGCAGGTGTCATCAAGTTACGATGAAGTCATTACAATGGGCCTGATTCCAAAATGACTGGCACCCTTATAAGAAGGAAAATGCCTTGTTAAGACAGACATGCAGGGATGACGGCCACGTGAAAATGGACGCAGAGACTGAAACTGTGCTGCCTAATCCAAGGACCACCGGGGCTACCAGAGGATGTGACAGACAAGGAATCGCTGACACCGTTTCAGATTTCTGGCCTCCAGATCTATGAGAGAACAATGTTTAAGGCCCCACGGATTGGTAGTAAGTTATGGAAGCCTGAGGAAACTAACAGTGTCTGAGTGAATTTGCAATGAGAATAAAGGGGGAGATTTGTACTTAAAATGACTTTGCTTTGTGTCTACTGCATCTGCACGTGTGATAAAAACTAATGCGGACAGCAGATCATGATACTTTATCAATGCTAGCAGATACACCCCATGCTGCACAAAAGTGAGAAAGTGTAAGACACAACCTCCTTGCCTTCTGCCACCAGCGTATGGGTTGTAATTGAAACTATAATTATTAGAAACAAGATTAGGTCCCTAATTGATCGCTTTTTACTGTGATTTTTACCTCTGGAAGTGCAAAAAGAGAGGGAACCAAAGTGAAAAGACAGGCGATCAGAATGGGAGGTAGCCTTCTGGAATCATAAACAGAAATTTCCAGTACATACAGAGCTCTGAGAAAGATCTATTTCTGATGTCCTGTAGAGGCTGACGCCTGTCCAGCAGCATGTCAATTTGGACTCTAAGATGGACAAGACAAAAGGGTTTAGGGCAGTCCTACTAGCTATTCACACTTGGAACACTGCTGTCTGCCCCTGAGGAGAAAAGGCCCTTGCGCTTGACGGATTCTGAATTCATGCAGCTTGCATACGTACTTCTCAGACTTGACCATGAGTTGAAACCCGACAGTGCCCACATAGCTGTTTCAGCCTCAGGGAGCGCTGTGGCAGCCGGAAAGCAGGTCTGAGCTCCATGAACAGGACAACTGGGAATGTGGCAAGTGTAGAACAGCCCTCCGGAGAGCCCCAAACTGAAAGCCCTGTGGATGCTGGAGGGTCCAGCAGGGTCTCTTCAGTTGCCCATAACAAAGGCCTTGTTCTCCAATGGGACCATCTGAAATCCAGCTGCTCATCTCACAACTATTACGTTCCAGGAAGATCACCTGCAGATGTCCCCAGCACTGGCGAGGTGGACAAACAAACCTGTATTAAACTGAGTACCTTGGGCAGGCTCTGTGGAGGTACGTGGACACTACTGAATTATTAGGTCTGCACCTAGAGCTGAGGCCACCGCAGGGCCCTGTCATCCTCGCTGCCTGGCTAATGGTCCTGCTGAGGCGGGGGGGCCCAGACTACTGTCAACTCTGTGTTACGGGGGGCCGAGTGTGCCCTCTAGGACTATATGTCTCAGATGTGTGACCTATCAGGGCACTCGCTGTCTTATCCATGGCAGACACTCAGGTCAGCTTCAATTGACTGGCCAGAGTTATACTGAGTGGGAACTGAGGCCACGTTAAGAGAGAGCGAGCGAGCGAGAGCAAGGGAAAGGGAGAGCGAGAGCGAGAGAGAGAGAGAGAATGGAAAGAAAATCAAGAATACAGAAATTTGAGGAAGATCCACCCCCATCCCCAACCCCATCTTCCACTTACTGGCTTTCTAAGACCTTTGTGGTGGGTAGGATGTCTGTGCACTGGCTAAGTCCAGTACCCCTACCTACACAGGCACAAATGATACTGCAGCTGGCTCCCAGCCTCCTGCACAGGGTCCCGCCATGACGACATCCTGGCTGAGGGCCAGGGGGACAGACTGTGCAGAAGTGGCAACCAGCAGGCCTAACAGCCCTCATCCTTAGAGTCCTGCTCACAAGGCAGGCCCTCGGCTGACGTCAGGGAACTTGGACGTAGGGAGTTCCCACCACCCGATGGGAGCAATCTCTCGACCCTTTCTGCAAACAGGGCTTTGGCCCAAGACCTGCTTCCCTCCAGGGAGCTGACATCTTCACTCAGGCCAGGAAGGAAGCGCCTACATCACCGGCCCCCAACAAAACCCTGTGACTGAGTTTCTCATTAGTTCCCTGGATAGGCACTTCACACGTGCTGTCACAGCTGGTTGCTGTGTGGTGTCACCAGAGGGGACCCTGTGTCTGCTCTCCTCAGGGCTTGGTCCCAGGCACCGCCCCTGGGCTGACTCAGCTTTGTCCCTGCACCACAGCACATCCTGGCCATGGGTCCTGGGGGTCTTCATCGGTCTCTGAACCTGGGGTTGGTCTTTGGGAACTGCTGTAGACTGAATATTTGGGCCCCCAAAATTTATAATTCCCAATATCATGGGATGTAGAGGTGTAGTCTTCGGGAGGTGAAGAGGTCGTGAGGGTGGAACCCCATGGATGGGATGAGTGCCCTTGTGACATGGAACCCAGAGAGTCCCCTTCCCCCTTCCGCCACGCGAAGCCAGCTAGGAACCAGGGCACCAGCCCTTGCCAGACATCAAATCTCCCAGCACCTTGATCATGGGCTTCCAGCCCCCCAGAACTGTGAGAAAGAAATGCCGGCTGTTTTTAAGCCATGTAGTCTATGATGTTTTGTCCAGCAGCCAGAACAGACCAAGACAGGGACTCCCAACACGGCCGGCTGGAAACCATCAAATACACTAACACTTCATGACATTCACTTTGTAAGTGTGCTGTCGAGCACCCACTATATGCGAAAAACTCTTCGCAGTTTTCTGCATATAATACACATTAGCTCGTGTATCTGAGCAAAAACTGTAAAACACACATTCCTTGAACTGGCTCACAGCAGAGACTGCAGGGCAGTCCCGAGTGACCTCAGGGAAACTCCCATGCCCTGGGTGACCTTCCTGTACACCCTCCAGCCGTTTGCTATTCTGACCATTTTCCCAGTGTGACAGGACAGCAGCTGGACATCTCCCAGCACCGTAAAGAACAATCAGCAGAAGCGGCTGGCTATTCCATGCTCACAACCACACTCCCTCCCTGAAGATCCCCGGGTCCCATGCAAGGCTGCTCTGTCTAAAGTCCTTATCTCTGGCACTTTCACTTAGTGACACTGATCTAGGTTACAAGGATATGGGTCCTCGTACTTTTAGGTGCTAGGGCTACGGCACCAAACAAAAGTTCTGAATCATGTGGATCTTAAGTTCTTTTAAAGAAAAACAGTAAGTGAGCAATAAGGAAAATGTGGCACAGCGAGGGGATTAGAAGAGATATATATATGTGTGTATGTGTGTATGTGTATGTGTGTGTGTGTGTGTGTGTGTGTGTGTGTGTGTGTTTCTATATCAATATATTAGCATCGCTATAGATATATGTGAACGACTGGCGACACAGCAGAGCAAAGTAGAATGGTAAAATAACTCCTGGAGATAACACCGCAAATTGATACCTAAATTGCTTAAAAATAAATTTGTACAGATACAATGTACATTGTGTATATTATACACATATGCATAACTATATGCAACTATAAACATATATACATCTGTCTATATAATTCAACACATTGGTTACACGTATCAAAGTGAGAGGAGCCCCACCATTGGGGTTCACCTTAAGTATAGTATGAAAGTTTGTTGTACACTTAGAGTCTGAATTTCATTTTGCAGATTACTTTTTAATTTTCTGTCGACTATTCACCTGTCATATTCATTTTCCTACAAAATCCTCTAAAATTCATATGTTTCATGTGTAGTCATCTTAGTTGTTGCTGAAAACTATTTTATAATATTCAACAGTCAATCACCTTACCATTGGGCAGAGATGTAATGTGCATAACCCAATAGAGAAAAAGTGACAACAGAATGTTCAAAGAGAACAAGGGACATACAAATAGTGTGATGCTGTTTTCTCCAGAACAATTAGGTAAAGATCATGTGCGCTCGCTCAGCACCTCCCTCCTAGTCAATAGTATCCTAACTCTGGCAGTCGCAGGTGCAGGACACCAACAGGACAGAAAGATAATCATGGAGTAAGATTTTTGGCAAGAACCTAGGATAATGATTCAATATAAAAGTACATTTCACCGGCTTTGTAATTAATAGCAACAGCAAGTTGGAAAATTCATTTTAAAAAAGACAGCATACACTATGGCAAAGACCAAATTTCTTTACTACTAAACAAGTCTAACGAAGGCTATAAAAACGAACCAAATGGAAAAAATTTTAGCATTAAGGATAACAAAATAAAATGAAATAAATGGAAAGATGGCACATGTTCTTGAAAAGGAGAGCTCAGTGTCACTAAGATGCAAGCCTCCCACGAGGAACCTAAAGTCTTCATCAAATCCCACTAGATCTCCAAACTAGAAGGTTTTTTTAAGGACTTGACAAATACTAATTTTACAAACCTTACAGGAAGAACGAATTCCAAAATCAGCAAAAGAACAAGGTGGGGACCTGCCCATCACACATGGCAAAGATTTTAAAGCCACACAACCATGATGTGATAAAATTAGCAGAGGAACCAGCAGCTGGAAAAGGCAGCTAGACCTCCCCGAAAGTGGCAACTGCCGAAGCCTCCTCGTCTATGATTTGCAACAGGGCAGACAGGGCAGCCAGTGCAGAGCAGTGGCAGAAATGACAAACACTTCAGTATAAGAGACAGTGACAAACTGTTATCTAAATAACAAAGATGTTCATATTCCCACCTCTCCGGTGGACAATAATCAATCTATTGTGGATTAAAGCAAAGTCTATCACAGAAAACAGCAAACAACAGTTTACCTACTTTCACTAGCTCTCCATCATGCCAAGGAAAAGAACTGGTAGTCTGGAAAATCTTTATAATCCACCAGTTTACCTCTCACACTTCATTTCTCTGCTGCTGTGTTAGAAGGGATATTTTTCTGTTTCTCTGACATTCTTTTCCCCAACAGGGCTTTCAAGTGTCAGCCCTGGAATTCCATTTATCACTCAAAGGAACAGACCATAGAAACTACTACACACAGGACGGGACTGAAAAAGGTTGAACAAATGGAAAGAAACTCATCTTTTTTTTCCCTGAAATATACACCCCTTAGGAAGTATTTGCTCTTTCCTGCTCTATTAATTAAAAGTATTTTATATTTGCTGAAAAACTGAGGGTCAAATAAGTGAACACATCTTTTCAAGGTGACAAACCCAGGGAGGGGCAGTGCTCAACTGGAACACCTAGACGACTCAAGGGTCAAGTGCAGCCATCCTACCACGTGGGCTTTCCCCTCCCCCACTGCCGAGATCCCCAAACAAAGGGCACTGGCTGATGTCCCGCTGTGAGTCTGCAGTGCGTGTGGCTTTGCAGGAGGCTGCCCCAGCTCACCGAGTGGGCTTTCTCTGTCCTGAGTTCCTTTCTCTCCCTTCAGGGAGGCCGAATCGCTCCTGTCTTTTCTCCTCAAAACCAGCGTCCGGTCAGCTGACAATCGTGTCTCTCCGGGGAATGAGAACAGGGGACGGGCTCAGTTAGGGACCGAGCACCAATTCCTTCAGCCCGGGCCCCGTGCAGGTCTCCCCACTGCCCCCGCCCGCTGCAGCTAGGAGGAGCCGACCAGGGGCTGGCATCTCCCGACCCCCAATCACAGGAGGGTAAAGCTGTGCGCGGCCGGATCACCAGCGCGGTCCTGAGACCCCGAACCCGGCGCGGGGCCGGACAGGACGCCAGGACCCCAGGACCCCACACCGCGGCTCGCGGCGGACACTCGGGTGGGGACCTGGAAAACATGGGAGACCCGGCCCCCAGCCTCCTTCGGCCGGTTCTGTTCAGCTCGAACCGGCCCCTCCCGGTCCGGCTCCGACCCCGCGAACTCACCATCTCGCGGCCCCCCTCCGGGTTCTCGCCGGGGTCCCCTCGGCCTCAGACCAAGATGGGACACCTGGGGCTGCACGGGGCAGGTGCACACAAACACCGTGGCCTCAGAGAGTGACGTCGGCGCTCACGCCCACCCACAGGACCTCTGATTGGACGGTGCTCGGAACTTCGGCGTCTTGATTGGACGGTGTTTCGAGGTCTCCCACCTCCGGGGGCATGTGACTGGACAGTTCCTGAGGCCCGCCCCTGGCACCCCTGATTGGACAACGATCATTATTGTTCCCCACGCTCTGCCCCTGCCTCATTGATTGGACAGTTCTCCCAATGCCCGCCCCATGCATCTTGAATGACAGGCTGTCGAGACACTCGGGGCTGACCCCGCCCAGAACATTCGCTCCAAGCACATCCCGCCCTAGCCGAGCCGACTGGCGTGTGTCTGCAGCTCAGCATCCCTGCCGGCGTCCTCCCCTGGGCTGGGAAACCCTGGCTTAGTTTCACCGCAGAGCGCCCGGTGCCCTGCCGGGCCGGACAGGAGGGTCTCGTGACCTCCTGGGTCAGGGGTCAGCCCAGGGCGAAGTCACGGTTGATCTGTGCCTTTCGTTTAAGAACACACTCACCAGTGATGTCTCCAGGTTCATGGCAGGGTCCGCCTCGGTTCCGATGTGTGATCTTTGCTCCCGGGAAGTCTGCCCTCCATCCCGTTCATCCTAGGGCTTGAGGTCAGCAGCCCCTTGACTTCTGCGGGAAGTGTGCCCTTCGCCCCACCTGCGCGGGACTGCTCTCAGCGCAGCTTCACGCGTGAGCTACTAGAATTCTGTGGGCATTATACAGCAAGGCAATCTATCGGGTCAGATTTTTAGTCTGTCCCCAGATGATTCTGAAAATGAAAAGTCTCTGGTATCACAAACAATACCTAATACCACTTAACTGTACACTTAAAAATAATTAAGATTGCAAACTATCTTATGCGTATTTCACTACAATATAAAAAAAGGTTTTACTTTTTTACAATGCTATGATATTTCTAAGGCAACTGAATTCCTACTTTAACGGATATAAAACAACAACAAAGCTTATATAAATTTGGGATATACCTGAAAACTCAACACACTTAATGGATGGGGGCTGATGCATTTCACATGCCTGCTCCTTTTAGAAAATGTTCTCTCGTTTGAGATTAAGTGGACATCCAAACTCTGATATCACTTGTCATTTTTATTTACTAACAGAATTTTTGAAAGTCTGTTTTAGGGTTTCCAGAAAGGTTTTATATGAATTAATAAAAATTGCTGTTTGGAGGATTAACACATAAAAAAGCTTCAAGTTAAAAATAAACTATTACAAAATAAAATATGGTTATATGCAATTTGTTTGCATATGAATTAAGAATGAATGTCAAGCTTCAAAAAGTCAGCATGGAGTTTATAGAGTCAGCCCTCACACGTCCAGGCACAAATCTCAAGCACCCCTGTTTGCTGGCCCCAAGTGTTCCTCTAGACAGCTATCTCAGGAGTATCACTGGTAAGGAACATGTAATTTCATTTATTAAGGTCAAAATGAGGCTGGTCTCTGAATTTTTGATAGAACATTCATCGCCACAAGAGAAGAGGGGAAAGAAGTGATTCAAGATGCTTAGGCTGAGCTAGGATGTCACTCATTAACAGAGAAAATAAAGCCAGTCTCAAACATGCAGCGAGTGGAAGGCCAGAACAGAACAAACCCCGTTCCCTCCTCCAACCTTCCATCCTTACCCCAACTCTCCCATTAGCAGAGCCGCATGGGAAGCACCTGGCAATGCAGAAACATGTCTCACAGCATTACCCCATTATGTCACAAAGCAACCTATGAAAGGGTGAGTGTGGCCAGAAGAATACAATCCCCTCAAGGTGCTCACATCCTAACCTCTGGAACCTGTGACACCCTTCATGGCACAGGGACTTTGCAGATGGGACTGAGTCAAGACCCAAATGTGGATGATCCTGAATTCCTGGGGGGCCCAGTATCCTGACAGGGTCCTCATATGAGGGAAGCGGGAGGCTTTTCAAAGTCAAAGAGATGGACAAGGCCATGATGCTGGCTGTGACAAGGGGGAAGGCGACATGAGCCAGGGACACAGCAACTCTAGAAGCTGGAAAAGGCCAGAGACAGTTCTCCCTGGAGCCTCAGGAAGGCCCAGCCCTGCCCCTCCTGGGTTTTATGTTCTGACCTCCAGAACTATCATAATAAATTAGTTGTTTTAATTCACCAAATGTGTGGTAATTATTATAGTGATAACAGGAAACTCATATAGTGGGTCTAAATCAGAGAAGCAGTAACTTAATAATAAGTGGCATGGATAACTCCTATCCCACCCAGTCACATCTTCCATGGGACAACTGTAAATGTTCCGTGTGCTCCTTCAGCACAACTGCTCCTACTGCAGTGGGTCTTGGAGCAAACTGATGGTTTTCCAGGGAATAAAATCTTTACATCTTTGTGCCTGAAATAGAGCACTTTTTAGATGATGATGTATGACTAAAAATTTTATCCCAAACCAAAAGTATCCATTTGCAAAACACTAGGAGAGCTGATTTTTGCATTCCTCATGAAGGCATATACTAAATGTCACCACATCAGAGCAAGGGTGGGGGGCACTTTTAAACTATTATGAAACATTTCAATCTTACAAAATACACAGGGAATAACGTTTTGGAAGGCAGCTATGCTCACCACTATACCACCAACGCGGGAACAACATTTTGAATATTCATCTGTCTACTGCTAAGCTCTAGTAAATCCTATCAGCTCACCATGCTCTGTCAGATGTCTTCAAAGAACGAAAACATTACAGAGTTGAAATGTCCTCTGTATCACCTCTGGGAATCTAGGCCCCTCCACCTCCTCCCAGGGGACACCACAATCACAAATCTAATGTTTATTATTGCCATGCAATACATATGGAACCATAAACCATATAGAACATTATTGTCCCTATATTCAGATTTCATAAATACATCATTATCCTATACATTCTCTGCACTTTGACTCTTTTATCCTTCAAAACCTGCTCAATGTTGATAAGTCATAATAAACAGTTTAATATAATGTTTAATGTAATTTTAAAAATTCCAAAAGAAATTAATGCAGGAAGTCCAGCATAGGGAATGTAGTCAGCATAATTGTAACAACTATATGGTGCCATGTGAGTACAAGATTAATCAAGGGGACCACTTTATAAATTATATGTCTAACTATTATGCTATACACTTGAAATTGATATAAAATAATATTGAATGTCAACTGTAATTGAAATTTTTTAATGTAAAAAATAATTAAAAGCAGGAAATAGATACTCTAAATTATCAGAAAAGAAATACACTCACTCAATACAGACAATAGAGTAAAAAATAAGGAAATAAACTTCAAAGGTAAGAAAAATGGTATCAAGTATGTTATCAGAATTAAAGCCAATATTTATTACAGCAATAATTGGCATAAATATATCTATTAAAAAGAAAAGGATTTTAAATGAAATTCATCTGTGTGTTAAAAATCAGAAATACATGGGATTTAAGTTGAAATTCAAAGAAGGTGAAAAATTATATCAAAAATAAACAGATTTTGTTTGAAAAAGAGTCGGTGCTATTAAAGCAAAGATATCACTTCAGAATGACAAAGTGTGTAATTCATAATGAAGACCTATCATAAATTATTTACCCCAAATAAAACAAAAACAAAATAAAATTTAAAAAAATAAAAATAACAAAAAAAGAAGTAAAATAACAGAAAATACTAAGAAAAATTAAACACATAGCAATAGGAAACCATACATTAATTCTCTTGACCCAATTATCTTTGAATCAGCAACCCAAGGACAATTAAGGGCAAGCAATGTTTCTCACTTTGTTATTAAAATAGGAGCACAAGTGAAGTCACCTGGTGTGTGTGTTTAAAATGCATATTACTGGGCTCCAGGTCTTGCTTATTAAATCTGAACCTCTTGACATGAAATCTGAGAGCCACTGATTAATAAGATTGAAGTACTAGACAAGCCAGATCCCTAACCATAAAAGCAGAGAGTGCAACTGTTTCTCGAGATCTAGGGAATGCTTTTAAAATTCAATCACATAGTAAACCTCCATAAATTTCAAAGACTCACAGAGTAGACATGTTCTCAGACCACAGCATAATAAAGGCAAAAATTTAAGAGTAAGGATGAAGGGCATATGTGAAAATACTAACAGTTAACATCACACTCTATGGTGAAAGACTGAATGCTTCCCTAAGACCAGGAACAAATCAAGAAAATCTGTTCTTAACGCTCCCATTCAACATGGTATGGGAGGAGCAAGCCAGTGCAATAAGAAAAATAATTTGTTTTCTACAGAGCAGGGAATGGATATTTAAATATCGAGAAGTGTGAAAAATATATTCTCTCTCAAAATATTTTTGAGTCAGAGAAATCAAAACAAAATGGTAAATATTTCTTTTAATAATCATGAAACCACATGTAAAAACAGAGCTAACCTGAAGCTCTCCTCTGGTGAAATTCCTCATTTCAAGCACTCCAATGACTTGCATCTCTACTTAAATTCAGACCCTCAGAAAGACCCTATCTTAGGTTGGTGACTCTCTCGTTATCTCTTACAGCAGCATCCTGTTTCTGTACTCCAAAGAATATACCAAAATTGGTAAAGATTTAAAGCATTTGGTTACTTGTTTATCATCTGTCCTTGCCCCTCACTCCATCATGGATCTGGCTACATAACATGCAGGGCTTGCTGCAAAATGAAAATATAGGGGAGACTGTTTGTTCAAAATTATTAATAATATTGAAATGGATACAGCAGAGTATTAAATCAATGACAGGACCTTTCAGAGAACAGTCTTAGTAACCACACAGATCACATATCCATGAAACCATGCTGTTTCCTCACCACTGGCATATATGTCTGTCTTGTCCACAGCCACCCGGCACCACAGAGAGTCCAGGTTCTCTATAAAAACTTGTTAGAGGAAAAGGAGTGATCAAGACTGAAAAACAGAGCACATTCTAAGTAAAATATTGAGATAAATGATCAAAAGGAAAATATTGACAACTGAAACAAAAAGTTGAAATATCTTTTGCTTCAACAACTCAATTAATGGGATCACTCTTAGCAAAATCCCATTAGATTAGATACTAGTGTTCCCATTTACCCATCTTTTCCAAGAGGCTGGAGCTCATTGGGTAACTTGCCCCATTAAAAGACTCCTCAGATCTGCACTTCTTGGTTTCTTCAAGAATGTGGCATAAGCCTGCTTCTTTTCAAGTAGGACATCTGTGGAGCATCATCTAACCATTCTTGTTTTGTATAGTGCTGAGAGTACTTTCCAGGACAGCAAGCAAGCTCTAAAATGCAATAAAGTGGCTACTCTGATAGAAAGCTTTCCCACAGTCAATGATTTTACAGGTTTTTTGACTAGTGTGAATTTTCTGGTGTGTGATGAGGAAGTCTGGCTGAAGGCTCTCCTACACTTGCGACAGCCATACGGTTTCTCCCCAGCATGCATTATCTCGTGCCTAACCAGGGAGGACCTCTGGCTGAAGGCTCATCCACACTGATCGCATCTCACCAGTGTGCGTTCACTCGTGCTGGTTAAGTGACGAGCAGTTGCTGAAGGCCTTTCCACACCCATTGCATTCATAGGGCTTCTCACCAGTATGTGTTCACTGGTGCAAGATCAGGTAAGAGCTCTGGCAGAAGGATTTCCCACAGTCTTTGCATTTATAGGGCTTTTCCCCTGTGTGAATCTTTTGATGTTGGGTAAGAGACGAAACCCTGTTGAAGGCTTTCCCACACTCTCCACATGCATAGGGCTTCTCCCCAATATGAGTTCTCAGGTGCCAAGTGAGGGTTGAGCTGTGAGTGAAGGCCCTCCCACAGTCCCCACATTCGTATGGCCTCTCTCCTGTGTGAGTTCCCTGGGCAGGCACTTTACACGTGTTGTCACAGCTGGTTGCTGACAAGGTCCATGCAATCTGCAAGGTCAACCAAGGGCTGTCCCACCTAAAAATAATAATAATAATAAAATAAAATAAAAAATAAAATAAAATAAAAGCACAGTGAAGGTGACATCTTTGGTGTTTTCTCTCCTCCAGCTGGAAGGAGAAAGTGTTCAAATGTTCCCACAGGTAGGCCTTGAAGTAGACCAGAAATATTCAACAGTTCTGTTGCTTGTTCCCCCGCGGAAGGAAAAAAGGTTAAGTTTGTTCCTAGAGTGGCAGTGCATTTCATAGAGCAGAAAAAAAGCAGCCTGTTCTCCCCAGGGCCTCTGCAGCCTCAGGCCTCGCCTCTCCCTGCAGCTGGTTCCTTCCCAGGCCCCACATCAGCCCTGTAATGGCTAAGCGCACTCACTGCAAGGGTTTGAGTAAATGTGAAAGCAAATAAAAAGGAAAATTTTTTAATGGTTTTGTATTTTGCAGCTATTACACAGCATGGATAATAACAATTACTATCAAATAGAAGGGTTTATATTTATTAAATAGAACAATGTTTATATTATTATGTTTATAATATAACCCTTGTAACAATGAGAACATGTATTATTTCCTAACACTGGGATCATCCCATTTGGGGAAAAAAAGTGATAGTGAGACATGGTTTCTTTGCTCTTTGTGGCCTGGCAGCCAGGTTAAAACGCAAACTCTCTACATATTAAAACAAATTTTTACTTTGATTCATACCTATTGGGGCCTCAGACAACAACATGAAAAGAGTCTCCAGAGTAGAAGCACATTTGAAGTTTGAGAGACAGATCTGAGCTGCGAATGGGCTCCCGTGAACTCAGCTGTGTGACACGGAGAAGCAGAGGCTCTCTGTGCTTGTCAGAGGGTCCACGCGGACACTGAGACAGACAAGAACCACTCTGCAACACCTGCCAGTCGCGGGCTCTTTGGGATCCTGCATCCAGGGCCTCACGGCCTGGCTGTACTGACAGCGGGTACGGGGGGGGACGACCAGGACTTTGGGTTGGAAGACAGTGCAGATCTAAGACACCTCTCTAGAGGGTCTATAACAAAGTCAGGGATGCTGGCTGAGCCATCTGGGTCACTGACAGATGTCCACCGGGAATGACTTGTTCTGGAGGGGACCAAGGGGACCCAGCTATTGGTCAGCTCTGGGTTTCCAGTACAGAGACTGATTGTGTCTCTGGGCTGTATCCACAGCCTGACAGATCTGCTGTCCCAACTGACAGATGCTGCTCCCCCTCCGTTCCTCCTGACAGACACACCACAGAAAGGCACTTTCACTGTTAAATACAGCTGTCCCCAGCCTTCAAAAGGCTTATCCAGCCCTAAAAAGGACAGACATGCTGATACCTGCTACGATGTGATAGTGACATAAGCCAGACATGATAGATCAAGTCCTGTGTGACCCCACTCACGGGAGGTCTCCAGATTCAGGAGTCAGATTCAGAGACAGAGAGTAGATGGTGGGGCCAGGGACTGGGGAGGGGAGGAGAGTAAGTGTGTAACGGGAACAGAGTGTCAGTCTGGGACAATGAGAACATCCTGCAGGTGGATAGTGGGGATGGCTAGATGACATGTGAGTGTGCTTAAGGCCACTAAACTGGACATTTAACAGTGGTTAGGATGGTGAATTTCATGTGCATTTTACCACAATTTAAAAAAATTCTTAAGAGAGTGGTGCTTTCCCTGGCACTACCTGCCCCATGGGGAAGGTGTCAGACCTCAGCCACAGAGACGCCCCAGCCCTGGGAGGCAGCCCCACCATGGGGAAGGGCTTCTGGATCTGGCACACAGTCCCAGCAGCATGATGCCCATGGGGAGTCCCCCTCCATCTCCCACACAGCAAGGGGACCCATTTCCCCATCAGGGACCATGTTTCTGTGGGTTCCCTCCAAGGCAGCGGGAGCCTCACAGGCCAACTCACCTGACCCACCTGGGCCCAGGGCAGTGGGCAGCCAGCAGCCATGCTCTCCTCTCCAGAAAATGCAGGCTCCTGGGAGGGCAGAGCTGGGCGGGGAGAAAGACCCAGCCACGCCTGACCACAGGCCCCAGAACCCGCACCGCCCTCTGTGAGGTTTAAATCCACACGTTAACTTCTGAGTTCCCAAAAACTCAATTAACAGCCCGCTGTCAGGCCAGAGGCCTCGCCAATCACATAATGTTGCATGAACACATATTTTGTGTTATGAGGGTTACACACTGTATTCTTCCAGCAAAGTAAGCCAGAGGGAAGAAAATGTTATTAAGAAAATCATGAGGAAAATACACTTGCAGTACTGTATGATTTTCCAAAAACCCTGTATGAGAAACAAACGCAGTTCAAACCCACACTGTTCAAGAATCAGCTGGGAGGTCACGTTCTGTAAACTTGTGGGGGGACACCATTCGACCCAGTATGACCCCTGGGCCCACATTCTGGAAGGCTCCATCCTGATCCCATGGGTGCCCCATCCCCTGCATGTCTCCAATGGCTCAGGGACTGGCCTCTGGGCTGCAGCAGGAAGGATGCAGACGGGCCTGCCACAGACAACTGGACTGCAAGGCTTGGAAACTCATGGGAGGTCCTCAGCTCCTATGCTGCCCCAGGATGTCCTTCCATCCCCTGCTCGGTGGCAGGGTGCTTTCTCTCCCTGGCCAATGTCAGTCAGGCCCCTCTGAGCCCCCGAAGCAACTGGGCCTCAGCCTTTGCGCTTCCGAGGTCATCTCTGCATCTACAGTTTTAGCAAGAACCTGTAACGTCAGTTTAGGAAGAGCCCCACACACACTGGTTGTGCCACCCTCCCTCCCCCAGGTGATGGCAGTCACCAGCCTGCCACAGCATGGATCCTGTTAGCTGCTATAGCCAGAATACCCACAATGGTTCTTCTTAGCAATGGGCCATCCACTGACCCCACCTGTTCCTCTACCTTAAGTCCCTGCTGGTCCCCGCTATGCTTGGAGCTGGGCCTAGACCCATACTCAGCTTTCTCATCCTGTGACAGGAGCTCCCAGTTGGAGCCTGTTTCCACCACTGATGGCTGTCACCTCTGGTTTTCAGACAGAAGCCTGAGGCAGCCCTGCTTCATCCTCAGGCAGCTCCAGACCTGCCATCAGTGGCGTCCTCACGGCAAAGTCCCTTGTAAATGGCAAACCCTCATGCAGACTCCCAGGTAATGAACTGGGGCCCTGTACTGGACACCTCACCGTCGTGACCACTGCCATATTCACAGGTGAGACCTTCCAAGGTCACCTTCTCGGAAGCAGATGTGGCCATGGGCATGCCCTAGCAGCAGGAATTCCCACAGAAGACCCATGGACTGCAAGACGCCCGCCATCTGCGGAGCCGCAGTTACACCCTCAAAATATTTACTAATGACTGTCGTGATTTGAACGTGTGTCCAGAAATCCTTCGCCACGCCTCCCTCTGGGCAGCTGATTTAAGCTCCCTTCCCTTTGGCAAGGGCTGACTCGGGGGCTGGCTTCCCACGAACCCGCAGAGAAAGGGAGACAGAGACTGCAAGCAGGGACTCCTGGTGGGCCCCGCCTTCACCAGCGATTCTGTGAGGGCAGCAGGTGTCCCCTGGTACAACATGAAGGTGACACCCCACCTCTGGGGCTTCTTCTCTGGGACCTAGAACCCTGGGGTAACCCAAAGAAGACATCAGAGTCAACCTGAGAGGGATTCTACAAAATCCCTGACTACCATGAAGACAGAGAGACCCTCCTGGGGGAGGAACTGAGGACGAGGGATGACTGAATGTTACCTGGGTCCCAGATGGGGTCCTCGACCAGAAAGAGGATGTGAACAGAAAGCCTGGTGAAATCTGAATAAAATTCATAGTCTGGTTAATGCCATGGGACCCATGTTAATGTCATAGCTGCTCTTCTGGTTTTTGGTTTTTCCTCGTGGTTAGAACACGCACAGTGAGATCTGCCCTCACAGCAAGCTGTAAGTGGCTGGGTCATTACTGCTGGCTGTGGTGTGACGCTGGTCAGTGGGTCTCCAGGGCTTACTCATCTCTCTTGACTGACACGTTATGCCTGTTGATTGACAGCTCCCCACCCCCGCTCCCCAGTCCCTGGTAACTACCATTCCAGTTAATGTTCCACAATATTAATATTTGGAAATGTGAATACCTAACAGATGGTCAATAGACTTATAAAAAAGTCACTCAACACCACTAAACACCAGAGAAACGCAAATCAAAACTACAGTGAGATCTCACCTCACGCCTGTCAGAACAGCCATCATCAATACATCAACAAATAACAAGTGCTGGCAAAGATGAGAAAAGGGAGCCTTCATGCACTGCTGGCAGGACTGCGAATGGGTGCAGCTACTATGAAAAACAGTTTGGAGGTGCCTCAGAAAGTTAAAAACAGAACTACCATATGATCCAGTATTTAGTCAAAGAAATCCAAAAGCAGTAATTCAAAAAGACATATGCACCCCTTGTGTGCACTGCAGCATCACTAGTAATAGCCAAGATATAGAAGTGACCCAGGTGCCCATGAATAGACAACTGGATAAAGAAGTGGTACATATATACAGAGGGCTACCACTCAGCCGTAACAAGAATGACATCTTGCCATTTGTGACACTGATAAACCTAGAGAGTATTGTGCTCGGTGAAATAAGTAAGGCAGATAAAGACAAATGCCATATGATATCATTTATATGTGGAATCTAAAAAACACACAAAGGAATAAACAAAACACACAAAGAAACAGATACATCGATACAGAGAGCAAGCTGATAGGTGCCCAAAAGGAAGGAATGGAAATTTTTTTAAATTAACATTTGAAGATGCATTCACAATGGGGCGTCGACACCCCTAAGGTGCTGCGAATGGATTCTTGGAGAGTGGGCAAGAGGGAAAAATAGCTTCTTCTTTTTCTGTATAAAGGACCGACGTTAACACAGCACAGAAGCAGACATATAGTATTTCTGTCATGATAGGCTAAACCGTGTCCCCCTAATGCACATGTTGATGCCCTGAGCCCAGGACCTCCAAATGTGGCTGTTTGAAGAGGGGATCTTTAAAGAAGTCATTGAGGTAACAGGGGACCTAATCTGATATGACTGGTGTGCTTACAAGCAGACATAAGAACACAGACATGCACAGAGGGACGACTACATGAGGATGTGGGGAGAAAGTGGCCATCTACATGTCAAGGACAGAGGCCTCAGAAAGGCCAGCCCTGGATCACCAATTCCTGGCTGCCCCAGGAAACCACAGAAACACCAAAGGCAGGCAGCAAGGCGGCTCCTTGTCCCAGCCTGCTGTCAAGGGGCTTCACACCCGGATCTCTGAAGCGGGGGGGCGGGGGTACAATCATGCCCCCCACACTGAGTGGGACTCCCTCTTTGCTCTTGGAGCTTTAAATGCAGCTTTGCCAATGGGTACAGGCCCTCCAGCCCCTTCCCACCATTTCCAGATCAACTGTCCCCCCTCCCAGACGTCATGGGACCCTCCTCCCTAGTGACTGATGTCAGCGGCCCCCTCAACGCACCTTTCATCCAGGCAGGCCTGTGGCATCTGGCTCCCTTTCAATGTTCAAACCACCAAAACTCATCCTTTCTCAACAAGAAAGGCCTAATGAGCACGCGTGAAGGGGAGGATCGGTGAGCTGGTGTTGGTCAGCTGTTTCTTGAGTCTGGCATAAATGGAGTGGACCCTGAATCTTACCAGAATCAATGCCAAGGCCTAAGGCAGGGTCCCTGTGGCACTGCGGACATCAGAACCTGGTCGTCCTCTGTGGGGACAGTCCTGGACACAGTAGGGTGTTGAGCAGCATCCTTGGCCCCGTCCAGGCACCCCCCCGTCGTGAGGACCACAGATGTGCCCAGACACCACCCAGGCTTCCCTTGGGGGTAGAATCGCTCCGTCTGTGGACCCCTAGCCTTGCCCAAGGGGCCAAGAGAGTCTCCCTTATGAAGTCTGGGCATCCCCCACTCTGTCTTACAGCGAAGGGTTTCCCCACAGTGCCCTTTAACATTCAGCCTCCAGGAGCGTGGTTCACGTCACAACAGCGTTTACACCATGGGTCTGTCGCTCAGGGGCTTTTTCTCAGTGCTGGGTGGCCGTGGGCAAGATGCACGGCCTGACTTTTCTCTGTTGCCTGCAGAGTGACAGTTGGCACAAACCGCAAGCAGAGCACCCAAGGCCACTCCTCCCGCCCCAGAGCCAGGCTCGAGGTCCGAACCGCCACCGACCATTTCGGCTGCGTGGCCCGGACACCGATGTCCCGGCACTGCGCCCCAGGTTGGGCACAGGTGGCACTCAGAGTGCGGCGACTGGGAGCCGCCGAGTGTTGCCGGCCCGCCGCGGCTGAGGCGCCGGGTGCAGCGGGGCCTAGGGCCCCCTCGCCTCCCCGCCCCTCCGCCACACACTCCCTGCGCGCGTCCCTCTCCAGACCCGCGTTAAATCACGCTGCGGGCTCACGGGAGCCGGGAGCTGCTGCCAGCACAGACTCAGCAGTGCGCCTGCGCACGAGGAAGGCACCGCGCTGGGCTTCGAGTACCTCGGAGAGCAGTGAGTGCCGGCGGTGTCTGCGCAGGACTGAGGCGCCTCCTGCGGCCGCGCACATCTGCGCGCCCGAAGTTCACACGCCCGCTGTTCTTAAACAGGGCAGAAAATGTGTGTCCTGTATTTAGCACAATGCCTGAAACATAAAAATTTGCCGTTAAGATAATTATCATTGCTATTTATTTAAAAACTATAAGACCATATAATCCATTATATACTTAGTAAAATTGTTTTAATATTTATTAGTAATATCAATATATCGATTTATGTTAATAGTCTATTAAAATAAAGCTATTATAATTAATATGTTAATATATATTAATAATATATTCTTAATATAGTAATTTATGATATGTAGTTAAATATGTAGTAAAATGTAATAAAATGTAGTAAAATAATCTAATAAGTTATTTATTGATAAGTTATATAAGTATATAATAAATTATATATTAGTAGTAGAATTTAGCCAAATCATGTGCTCTCTCCCTCCCTGCCCAAGCCCACAGCTGCATGCTTACTATTAGAGAAGAAATGAGCCTCTGGAAATGGAGAGAAGCCGACTCTTAATGACTTCTTGGCACTTGTGATGTATAATCATTAACCTATGACTGTGACTTTGTCATAGTTTCAGCAGGTGCTCAGGACCGTTTCTCCAGGGCCACCTCTTACTTGTCCCAAGCCTAGACTGGGCATCTCGTCCTCGAGGAATCTGGTTTAAATAGAGCAGACATTGGATAGAAGGCTCCGAGGGTTAGATGTGCCCTCTGTCCTAAGCCACTGCAACAGTGAACAGGTGTGCATTGTGCACTGGATGTATGTGTCCCCCCAAAACCAGAGGCTGAACATGTGGTGCCCAAGGTTACAGTCTTAGGAGGGGGCATTGGGGTGATTAGGTTATGAGGGTGGAGCCCCATGATGGGACTGAGTGCCCTTAAAGAAAGGACCCCAGTGGGCTCCCGCGCCCCTTTCCACTGGTGAGGACACGTGAGAAGTGAGCTGCCTGCCGCTAGCATGCTTGCGCCCCAATGTCTGACTCTCAGCACTGAGGGCTAAGCCGTCACCCACACAGACTAAGACCATGTGCGAAACAGTTTTCCAGCCCATCTTTTTCGGTCCAATTCTTCTGGTCTTAGCCCAATGACATGAAAGATGCATGGTGCTGCCAGCTTCCTCGTTTCAAACCCAAGGACCTTGTCCTCCTTGTGCTGGAAATACCACTGCTAGTCATCAGCTCTCAGCCCTGCACGATCAAAAATGACAGCAGTGCACAGGAGGGCTTCATACCAAGCGTGAAAGTCAAAAGCATGACAACCATCGCGTGAAGATGCGAACGCTGTGAGGGAGACATAGAAATGTACTATTGTAAGGGTATTATCTGCACAGTCCTATATCCCGAGAAGGTAATCTGTGACAAGTGACCCATGTACTATAATCCCTGATGTGTCTAACAAACTAGATAATAAAACAAAGTTATAATTAATAAATCAATAAGGAAATAATATCATAAAAAATACTCGATTACCACAAAGGAAGGCAGAAGAAGAAGAAAAGGGAAAACAGGAGTGAATGGAAAATAAACAAAAAATAATAATTTTTAAATAAATAAAAAAGGAAAAAATAAACAGGAGTTCGATAGACTCAAACTTAACCCTATTAAAAAATCACATTAAATGTTTCATTTTGTTCTTTTAATTTTGTGTATGGTGACTTTTTCCAAATCAAAGTTTTTCATTTTTACACAGATCAAAAAAGAAAAAGGAAAGAGAGAGATCAGGAGAAGTAAGAATGTGAAGTAAGTCAGTAGCCCTGGAAATGTAAAGAAACAACATATCTAAACGTCTCTAACTCAGGCAGAAAAGGACAAGAACGGTATGATTTCCCTCTTGTGTGGGATATAAAACAGAAAACAATGAACAAACAAACAAAACAAACTCAGACACAGACAACAGAATGGCAGTTACCAGAGGGGAAGGGACTGGGGGTGGACAATGAGGGTAAAGGGAATCACACACATGGTAACAGAGGAGATGAGTCTTCAGATGGCGAGCACTGGGTCCCATGGGTGGGTCTGCTTCTGGTCCTCTGCTTCTTTTGTCCCGTCCTGGGCCTGAACCACTCCTGCCTAAGCGCTGTGGCTGTCTAGAAGTCTTGCTCTCTAATACTGTATATCCTTTGACTGTACTGTGTGCTTCAAGATCGCCCTGGCTATTCCTGCATCTTTGCATTTTAATATAAGTCCCAGAAGCATCTCCTCAGTTTCTACAAATAAAGAAAAGGTTGTGGGGGTTCCTCTGGGGGTCGTGTTGCAGGTGTAGGTCCATCCAGGAGGGCGGGCACCTGACGCCCCTTCCAGCTCCGCAAACACAGCCCATCCTGACATTCACTCAGCAATTCTTTCATTTACCTCTTACCATGTTTTGAGTTTTGGTGAAGAGCAGCTGCACATTTTCATCCAGTGTATTCATTCCTGGGTGTTCAATGTTTTCGACACTGTTATTTCGACACTGTTATAAACAGTGTCTTTTAAACACTGAAATAATTCCAAGAACTTTCTGGTTAGTCTGTAGAAATGGGTAAGGGTATTGAACACTTCACCAAAGATACATGCATGGCAAACAAACATATGAAAAGATGCTCAACATCATTTGTCATTAGGGAAAGGCAAATTGGACCTACATAGGTGCCGCCTCGTCCCTATGAGTAGCTAGAAGCCACTTCTAGGTCTTTACCCAAGAAAGAGGAAAGCTTGGTTTCCCCATCACAGCAGTTTTATTCACAATTGCCCCAAACCTTAGCCCAGCCCAAAGCAGAGCAGATGAATAGACAAATATCCATATGATAGGATATGACTCTGAGGAAAAGGGACCCACATGGACACATCTCAAATTAATTACCTTCAGTGTAAGAAACCAGATCCAAACTAACAAATAAAGAGGCAGTATGTGGCTTTATTTCTACAAAAAGAGAAAATTCAAACAAGTCTAGAGTGATGAAAGCAGGTGGTGGGTGGCGGGTGGTAGCGTGTGGGGAGAGCTACAGAGTGGCCCAGGGAAACTGGGAGTGACCAGCAGGTCATCTTGATTATGCCATTGGTTTTGTGATTATGTACAAATGTCAAAACTTGCCACATTGTACCCTTTAGTGTCATCTATTTTATGGAAATTTTACCTCAAAAGCCGTTTAAAAAACAAAACAAAACAAAACAAAACACTATGTCCCCTCTTCCAGGCCTGCTCATGGTCCTGAGATCCTCTGACTCAACCTGGATGAAGGGCGGAAGCCTTGAGTCTCTGCCTGAGTCCTAGGTGCCGCAGCCCTGGGCTGGTCCTGCTCCGTGTACCCTGGCTGAGGGGCAGCAAGTACCCACTTCTAAGTCCCTCCCAGACCAGAATCAACACCGCCCTCCCCCATACCTGGCTCTCTCCATCTCCACAATGACTGCAACATCCCCAATCCAAGACAGTCGCCCCAGGGACAGTTCTTGGAGGCCCCGCGAGGACGGTCTGTCCTGACAAGTCCAGCTTCAGCTCCCACCTGTCTCAGGGGGGTTCACCAGGGACAAAGTCTAAGACAGAATTCTGGGTGGCCACTCAGGCTGTCTTAGGCAGAAAAGGAAATTCCTTGTATCCTGACCATGACATCTGGGGCTTGGGTGAGGTGCACAGAGGCATCATGGGGAGCCTCCACCCCCCAACCTCACTCTTCAGGTGGCTGTGTTAGCCCAACCACTTACATCCCCTGCAGTTTCCTCCAGTCTGGGAAAAAAAGAATTTCTTCCCCAGTTTCAACAAGTCACTGGCTCGACAGCACCGGGCCTGGCTGCACTATCTGTCCACCCACAAACTGAATGCTAGGGTTTGGGAGGTGGCCTGTGCTGGCTGCCTTGACCTGGGCACGTGATCTCTGCCAGGACTAAGCAGCCCCCAGGCCCTGTGGGCTGTGGGGGCTGGACGGAATGCCCACAGGAGGGTCAGGATGTGGGGACGGAGCATGGTGCTGGTCTGTGGTCTGAACAGCCAGAGTGAGCTCGGTGCCCTGGGAAGTCATGTGGACTCCCTCCCAGTCCCAGCCTGGGGATGCCAGAAGCCTGCCCAGGGCCCCACTCACCCGCCAGTCCATCCTGGGACTTGAACCCAGACCCAGGCCACCCAGGCCCGCTCCCAACGCAGCCTGGCAAAACCTGGTTGAGCTGGAGCTTCAGGAGACGACATTGCTTGTGACAGGACAGAGAGCCATCCTCACCAGTGAGGCCTCACGTGGCTGTCTCTCTCCAGGCTGCTGGCGTTAGCCGACACTGTTAGATGAAGACACTGAGGAGTGGACGCCGGCCCTGATCCTGAGGTGGCCCGCCTGCAAAGGTAAGGAAAAAATGGCATGCGCCACCCCTGCTAGTGAGAGTCCCCCAAGGTCCCACTAGCACTGCATGCTCCTTTCAGGAGTGACAAGAGTGAGGCTGCTTGAAGCCACCAGCATCTGGAATGGGAGGGGCTAGAGAGGCCCTTGCTGAGGGATCACAACTGAGTAGCCACGAAGGCTGGGTTCAGGCAGGGCTGGCACAGGCGGCACAGAGGGGACAGCAGCCTCCGTGCCTGACTCTGAGGACACGAGCTGGGACCACACAGCTGTCCCCATCCCTTCGTATTCCAACACCCAATGAGGAAGTTTGTACAGAAATGCTACAAACATCTTAAAACACACGAGCTCTGTTCTTTCATTTTGAAAGTCCTCCCCTTTTCCTGTTTGCTTCATGGGGGAGCAGCAGGAATGGGGGATGGTAACCCAGATTGGCAGGGACCTTAATTCCTAGCTGTCCTTTGAGCCATCAGAATCCCAGAGTGGACAGGGCAAGGGGTCCAAAACATTCCCACAGCGCCACAGGCTCCTGGGCCCATCTAGGGCCGCAGAAACCCTGTGCCTCCATCTCCAAGTCCTTGGGCAGAGAAGAGACGGGGGCCGGGAGGGTGGGCCTGAGCTTGGTGTGAGCCTCTTGGGACTTCTGAGGGTGGGGTGAGCCCTTCAACTGGGTACAAGTTTGAACCAGCATCCAGGGCGAGGAAGCGGCAGAGGCAATTCACCTCCAACCCCACTTGCCAGGTAGTCTGTCCTGCTGCCTTTTTTCTTTCGAGCCCCAGGCAGTTTAAGCATAAGTGGCGGCTGCCTGGAACCCTGTGAAACCTCCACTTTGCAGCCCTGCCTTCTGGCCCCATGGTGCCCACCAACTCTGGACAAGACCAGCCATGAGAACACTCGCCCCCTCACCCCAGTTTAAAGAATAGATGCGGGCGCAGGGAGCTGAGCCAGGTCTGTGTGAGCGGGGCCACAGCCAGGCCACAGCAAGCCTGGCTGGGGCGAGGATGAGCAGTCTGGGCCTCAGGAGAGATCAGGGTACTGCCTGGTACCCTTTACGGGAGACAGACTTGAAGAAAGGTTCAGGGCAGGAGGCAGGAACTGAGTCCAGGGACAAAAGCGTCCCTGTCCTGAGCCAATGGGGCAGCCACACTTGCTGCTCAGGTACCACAGCAGTGTCTGATTCCTACCACCACCAAGGACACCAGAGAGCCACTTGTGCAGTCTCCAGAGGGCCCACGATGGCTAACCTTCCTGTGGCCCAGGCCCAGATTTTGCCACATTGCTAACAGCAGAGGGAGCTGAGCAGTGAGCTGGAAGGTCTTGGTTGCCTTTGGTCTTCAAGGTCTTGAGGACAGTCCCAGCCCAGCTCCCAGCAGCTGTGCCCAAGTTGGAACCCAGTTTCCACCAAAGCACAACCGGACTTGTGCTAGTCGGGTTCCTGCGCTGAACCCCCAGAGCTGAGGGCAAGCAGCCTTGGTTCCACATCAGCCAGGGCCACACATGGACAAGGGTGTTCCCAGGACGTATGGTGAGGGGCTGCCAGAAAAGACACCTTTCGGTGAATATTCCAGCATACAAAGAGCAGCCTTCAGGGCTTGACGGACACACCAGAACCCAGTTACAAGTGTGACAACTGATGCTCCACTGTTGTTGTACATAGGTATAGGCATTGGAGGCCAAACCAGTAATCTTTTATTAATGGCTGCATTTCACAGATAAACCTGTCCCTTACGAGAGCAAATGTCCCAGGAAGGGCTGTGTCAGTGCAACAGAGAGGCCCTGACCAGATAGCAATGGCCTCTAGACATCTCGGGGACAAGCTCTCTTCAGCCCAGGCTGGCCACCAAGCAGGGTCATGGGCACTGGCTCTGAGGACTGACAGGGAGAACAGCCCCTCTCCACACTGCCCTGCCCACCCTGGGGTGCCAAGCTGGGGGCCACCTCTCCTGCCCCATTTTCAGGCCAGGAGCTAAGGCACCAGGGCAGCAGGAGCAGAGCCCCCATCCAGGGCCGCAGAAACCCTGGGTAGTCAGCAGGGCAGCGGCTCAGCGCCCTCCACCTGCAGGCCCTTGCTCAGGAGGAAAGCATCCTGCTTAGGGTCACGACCCAGGAAGTGCTTCAGCATGACACTGGCGTCCTCAGAGCCCCCGGGTCTGAGGATGCAGCTTCTGTAGTCCATGCCGACCTGCAGGGGAAAGAGGGGGGACTGAGCAAGGGTCCTCTCTGCAATCCATCCACCTTTTTGGTGTCCCTGGGCATCCCTCCCCAGTACCCAAACGGCTTGGGGAATGGGTATCTCAGGGCAAGTGTGTGTGCATGCCTGCATGTGCATGTGAGCATGGGCAGGTTGCAGTCCTTCAGGACAGGGGTGGCTGAGCCTCTGGTGTGACTGAACAGAGGGTGGAATGCTGGCTGGACCCCAGCCTGGGAGAGCATTGAGCTGGTTTCAGGGACACTGAGGCTGTAGGCCAAAGACAGCTGTCCTGTTGGAAGCCATTCTTGCTGAATGCCCTACAGCTGAAGGCCCTCCACACCAGGTTAAAGTTGCCTGCAAACTACAAGTTTGCAGAGCAGGCAGGCTCCCTGCAGATGGAGGAAGTTTGGCTTGGTGGAAAAGGGTGAGAGGAGTTATGTAAATGTCAAGTAATTGTGTTTACAGGTGTGTGGGTTTTGTTTTTCATGCATTATCAAGGGTATAAAAAGGCTGTTAAATAAACTCGGGTCCACAGTATTCACTGTGAGCCCTCCTGACTCTATCTTTTGTTTCTCTCTCTCTCTTTTTCTACCTTTCTCAATCCTCACTCCCCCTCTCAGGAACTGTTCGATCTCAGCCAGCCGGCTCCGGCAAGAATGGCTCCCAACACTGTCCTCGGTCCTAGACAGCAGGAGCATTGGCATCAGCCAAGGGCCAGCCCTGACCTTGCCATTGAGAACGCCCTCCCGCTTGAAGCGCGTGTGGAACATATCCATGGAGTACACCTCGCTCCACAGGTAGCCGTAGTACTGCGCGTCGTACCCGCCCGCCAGGTGGCCGAAGGTCGCAGGCATGTTGGTCCCTGGGCAAACACATGAGACTCTCACTGTATCCCAGCGTGGTCCCCGGTCTCCTCGTCATGAGAGGAGGCTTCAAAGTAGCCCTGTCAGACCCCCACCCAGAGGGGACTTGGCCTGTCACTTCCAGAAAGTGACAGACTAAACCAAACTTCCCACGCCCCCCGCCCCAGCACTTGAAACAACACCGCTGCCACAGCACACAGGACATCAGAAGACCCGGGGACAAGCCAAGGCTCGCTCACACGACAGTGTGTGAGTCAGCTAAAATGCTTCTTGAAGGCTTTAAATGTTCATGAAACAGTCAACTGGGGCGACACTGCCCATGCAAAATCCATTACCTCCCCCATATGTGTGCGGGTCTCATGCCTGTACATGCGCATGTGTACTCAGGCACATGCTGAAACATTTAGTCACGGCCCGCGCTGGGTCACTTGTTCTTTCAGAGGGCCACAAGTGGGAGCGTGCCCCGAGCACGAGCAGGGGAGCGGGGAGGCAGAGAAGGGGGAGGGCACACAGAGCCCCCGCACTGCCAACGCTCCACCGAGAAAGCCAAGGGCATGCAGCAGGGAGAAGGCAGGCCAGGGGACCTGCTTTGCTCTGGTCAGCCAACCTCTAAGCCACCCAAGTGCCTTCATATGGCGCTAGGTCCTTTCTGACCCATAGAATGACAGGGGCCCGGCCCCAAAGGTTCACAGCGCTACCTGGTGTGGCTGGGACCCCCAGGACCTCCTGGCAGAGGCGGGCGTACTCCTCAGCTGGGTCAACAGCCATGTGCGTGTGCAGGGCCTGGTCCACCTTGGCCAGGACGATCTGGCGCAGGTTAAAGAGACCTAGGCGGGAGGAGGTAGGGGCTGGTTCTGCAGCACGCGGTCGGAATGCCCGGGGTCATGGGGGCCCGGGTGGCCTAGTTGGGGGCACCTGTGTTGGCCTGCCGGGACCTGATGAGCCTCTCCAGCAGCTCCTCCGGGATGGCGCTGCCAGTCTTGTGGTGCTGCGACATCCTCAGCAGCGGCTCCCTCTCCCACACCCAGTTCTCCAGCATCTGTGAGGGCGCCTCCACAAAGTCGCGCTCCACGTGTGTCCCGCTGAACATGGCAAATTCCGCCTGCAGGGACAGGCAGGGAGCCCGGAATGCCCCACCCACTTGGCCAGCTCCCACCCAGGCAGCCATAACTGGGGGAGCTGGGAACATCCTGGGCATGGGCCCTCCCTCCACCATGATGCCTGGTAGAGAATAGGTACAAGTGGCTCCCTGGGCAGCTGCTGGATGACCTGTCTCAGGACATACAGGGAGGGAGAGAGCACATGTGTCCCTACTGGTTACCCACATTCCCCTTGCCAACTGACAAAGCCAACGCTCAAAAACCCACCCCCGAAAAAGGCCAACGCCTGGAAACAGGGGCCTCTGGATAACAGATGCTGGAAGGTGCACTGTTTTGTCCACTTTTGTGCATCTGAAATGTTTCCTGAAAAACAGCTCTTGATCCAGTGCAGTCAGAACCCAGCGGTGGTGGCCGAGCCTACAGACACGCCGTGAGTGGTCCTGTGCAAGTCTTCTCAGGGCTGAGTGGGGCAGGGACACCGGAGGAGACACATGGCCTGTCCTCCTGATTCGTGGACTCTGTCTCCATGAACTGTGACCCGGTAAAATTTACTTATAACCTACACTCGACTGCCACAGGGCTCTCGCGGTCCATCCTTCCACGCTCTGCCCTGTGCTGTCAGCTCTAACTGCGACGGCATCCTCACACAGTTCACTGAGCAACCTGTGTTTTGCACACTTGTGGTTTTGTGGGGCACTGTGATGTTCAAAGTGGCCCCCTAGCATGGCACTGAGGTTCTGGCTGGTGACCCTGAGATGTGCCTCACAGAGCAAACATGTGTGTTGGAGAAGGTTCTTCATGCAGGCAGTTACAGACAACACTGTTGGACATGAATCAGCAGCGTGCACTCCACAAGGGGACTTGACATGCATGCACGCACACAGTACATGAACTAACTGCTTAATGGAAAAGCTGGGAGTGGAGGCACACAGGAACCTGACCCGTGTTTCTCCCAGGAGAGGGGTTCAGCACCCGCTAATGCGATTTTGCAGACTTCGTAAAACAGAACTGAGAACCAGCTATATCTGAAGAGACCTAAAGGAAATGAGATGGAACCCTGACAGTCATTGGCAGGATGTTATAGTACGGGAGATAATCCGCAAGCATGCCGCACAGAGAAGGAATGGAACTGGGACTGATGAGGTGGTGGTGGGTGGGGCCCAGGTGCCATGCACAAGCCTTTGTCTGGAGCTGCTGTGGTGGGTGAGGAGGTGGCCCTTCCCTCCCCCTAGATGGTGGACTCACAACGGATGGCTAACAACTAGAGTTAAAACTATAAAACATCTAAAAAAAGAAATTAGGATAAAACCTTAAAGTCCTGGGTTAGGAAACAATTTCTTCAACAGGACAGAAGAAATGCAAAACGTGAAAGAAAAGAGTTAGTAGGTAGAAGTTCACCAGTGCCAGAAAACACTCGTTAAAAGACACCACTATGTGCCCGCCCACACGGGGAGTGTCACTCAGCCATGAAAGCGGGGGGAGGTGCTGATACCCGCCACACATGGATGGACTATGAACACACAATGCTCAGTGAGAGAGGCCAGACACACAAGGCCACACGGTATGATTCCACTGATGTGACAGGTCCAGAACAGGTATGTCCAGACAGGAAGTGGTTGTCAGGAGTCGGGAGAGGGGGTGAAGAGAATAGGCAATGACAGCTAAGGGGCAGGAAGGATTTTTTTCGGGTGATGAAATGTTCCAGAACTGCAGAGTGGTGCAAGCTGCCCAGCTTGATTAACTGACTATAAGTCACTGAGTGCCCAGTTCTTACACATGCCAGTCCAGCCTCTCAGAACATTCTCACTTTCAGGAGTCCGGGGGATGGAGGAGGTAGAGAACAGACATCCAGGTATAGCTGAGGGCCCACGGCTAGGCACTAGGCTCAGGTCCCAAGAGCCCGGATGAGCCCTGTCTCTGCCACCAAGGACCTGTTTGGGGAGGTCACTTCAACTTCCTAAGCTTCTGTACCTCCACAGAGAGGTGACAACACTGCCCCTCACTGGGCTCACTGCAAGCTGCCTGGGTTTGGAGCCAGGCTCCACACTCTGTTGCCATCACCAGCCCTCCCAGGGTCATGTACCATTTCTTCCTGTGGACTGACAGGAGATGGGGCCTGCACAAGTGCCATCTGAGCATGTTACAATTACATGTCATCTAATCTAGCAGCTGCGAGAACTATCACAGGTTGAACAGTGACTCCCCAAATTCCTGTTGGAACCCTGATCCCCAGGACCTCAGAAGGTATTGGGAGATGGGTAAGAGCTGATAAATGAGGTCACTGGAGTTAGGGCCTGATCCAACATGACTGGGGGCCTTCTAAGGGGAGACGAGGACACAGATGCACACAGGACGACCCCGTGAGAACATGGGGAGGAGACGGCGCCCACCCGCCGAGGAGGGGGGTCTCCAGGGCTGGAGAGAACCCGTGTCTGTCATTTAAGCCCCCAACTGCAGGATGTTGTGATGGAAGCCAATACAAGAATGTCACCATTCCCATGGTTCCATCACATAAAGAACTCGACCCGGGGTGACCCACCTCCAGACCCAGTGACCACCCAGGGTAGGTGGGGCGCCCACCTGAGAGCAGAGCTGGTGCATCACGTGCCCAAACTCATGGAAGTAGGTCTCCACCTCGTCGTGCTGCAGCAGGGAGGGGGCATCCGGGGTGGGCTTGGTGAAGTTGGCCACCATGGCCGCGATGGCAATCTGGCGGCTCCCGTCCTGCCGCAGACAGCCCGGCTGCAGGCCGAAGCAGGCTGCATGCCCGTACTTGCCTTCCCTGCGGGGGGGATGCACTTCACTTGCTGACTGACACAGCGGCACCAACCCCACGAGGGCCCCCGGCTCTGCTACTCATTGACCCTGTGTCCCTCAACCAAGCCACCTGCCAACCAGGAGACCAGACACCCCGAAGGGTTTTCAGCAAAAGAGCAAGCGCCCATGTCCCAAGTAGCATGACCATGCCTGGCCCCTCACCCCGCCCTGCGTGGTATGTGGCACACACCCTGTTGGGAGGGGGAGGCTGAGGCTTGGAGCAGAACCCTCCCACCTCAGCTCACACGCACCGCGGGTAGAGATCCAGGTAGAACTTCCCGATGACGGTCCCCAAGGCCGCGTCCCTCACCGAGTATAGCTTCACGTCTTCGTGCCACACAGCGGCATGCTCCTCCAGGTCGAAGGTCAGCCCCAGCAGCTCCTGGTAGATGCCCAGCAGGCCTCTGGTGACCGCCTGTGTTGGGAAGTATTCCTTGAGCAGGTTCTGGTCCACGTGGTAACGTGTCTCCTCCACCTGGTTCATGTAGTAGCGCATGTCCCACGCGTTGATCCGCCCATCGAAGTCCAGGCCTCGCGCCTCACACTCAGCCTTCTTCAGCTCCAAGATCACTGCCCGCTCCTGCTCTCCGAGGGGCTTCAGCTTCTGAGCCAGCTCGTCTGGGGACAGAGGGGACAGGCACAGCTACCTCCCTGTAGCAGGCACTCTAAAGCTGCCGTGCTCGCCCCCGCCCCACACCATCTGGGCGCCGGCACCCCATGAGATAGAGGGGCTAGTGCCACGCCTCCTCATGGCTGCCTTGGGAACAATCATCAGCCTTGTTTTCATGAGGAAGAAACGAGAGCCAGATGTGGGTCACTTGTCCAGAGCCTCAGGCTAGGAAGGGCTGAGTGGGCCAGGTGCAGGCCTCTCCCCAGAGGCCCAGCGCTCAGCTGTTAGATTAAGTCCCTTGGGCCTACAGAAGGGCCAGGAGCAGCAACAGGACTCCCATCCCTGGACGGACAGAGCAGGGTTCCGAGAGGCACCAGCTTGTCATGGTCAAGGACACCCATAATTGCTCCCGGAGCCCCACAGGAGATGGAGGGAGGCTGGTCACCCAGGAAAGTGGCCACCGCTTGGCTGGTCTTTGCCATGCTCATCTCCAGGACGTAGTCAGCGTGGGTGCTAAACCCCAGCAGGCTGGACTTCTGGGCCCGGAGTGTCACCAGCTCCTTGAGAATGGCAGAGTTCTCCTGCAACCAACAAGTGACCAGGCCTGTCGGCGACAGGTGTCGTCTGCCCGCCCACAGGGTTCCCAGGCCAGCAACCACCCCCTCGTGGGTCTCTGCAGCAGCAGGGCTGCTCAGACCCCTGGCCTTAGTTCCTGAAAGCAGGAACTCGGCCCAATGCGTCTCTTTCCCACTGTTCTGCTTGTGGCCTGGATTTCTATGTGGCTGGCCTCCACCTAGCAGGAGAGGCTTTACAAGCCCTTGGGTCCTCTGGAACCACCGAGGGGGTGACCAGTGAAGGGTCCTGAAGCCACAGAAAGCAGCGCAGGGGCCTGTGCTCTCCAGAATGGCCTCTGGGGGGCAGGGTGCACCAGGCCCTCACCTGGCAAGGCCTGGTCCTGGCCTCGAGGTTGTGCTGCACCGTGCCTTTGGGTGGTCCACCCAGCCAACCAAGCTCTTGGAGCCAACACAAAATGACATCAGTCTGATTCATTCACAAGGAGACAGAGGCCGTTCAGAGGACAGAACCCTCCTGCCAGAACGATTGGCCCATAGAAAATGAATTACAACCCATGGTACCCTGGAGAGCTTCCGGGCAGACGAGGACACTCAGGGCTGGTGGCCAGCAGTGCTGGTCACCACTCTGCTGGGTCAAGTCTGGGGCCAGGATGGGGAGGGTGAGGGGATGCCCTCTCCAGTCCAGGGCAGCCAAGGGCCTGGCCCGAGGGTCTCGACAGTTTAAGCAGGAAGCAGCACACCCCACCGGATCCTGAGCTCCTGGCTCCTGGACGAGGCCCCCAGTGGCCAGCTCTGGACAAGACACACCCCCACTTGTGTGCGCTGCCTGCTCAGGGCCACATCTAGGATCCAGGTGTGGTCAGGGTGTGGTCTGCCTTTAGTACCTGATGTGGAGGGCACAGGACTTTACCATCTGTATCTTCTGTCACCCTGTAACCTCCAGCTGGTGACTCCTCTCTGCCAGCCCTGAGCAGCAGTGTCCACAGAGAATGAAGGGGGCCCCTCCCACCACCCCCACCTGCTCCTTATCAGGCCATGTTGGAGTGGGACATGAACACATGTGCCCATGAGGGATGCATGTTTGAGTACTGAAGCCATGCCCGGGTCAGAGCCAATCTGCAGGACATCTCTAGGGGCAACCACGCTTGCTGAGGGGCTCGACTGTCACTGGACTTGGCCCGGAGTATACTGGGTGACTCGCAGCACTGAGCCAGAGACAGACCTGGCCCTCCAAGGCCCCGACAGGACAGGTCTGCGAGTGGAGCCGCAGCCAGGCCTGGCGATTTCTCACCTCCTTGCACCGACAGTTGAAGGCAGCCTCTACTTTTCTTCTGGTCTCAGGCACGTGGCATTTCTTCAGGAGGGGAAAATAATGAGGGTACTTGAGAGTGACTTTGAACTTCTCATTGTCAGTCTTTTCCAGGGAGTTCAGGAAGTCCTCAGGGAGCCCTCCTTTGGGAATGAAACCAGAGGCTTTAAAAGAGCAGCACACAGCTGGGGCTGCAGGGGTGGGCTGGGAACAGGAGCTGGCAGGAGCACCAGGCCCACCCCCCTGCACTCAGTGACTCCAACCACCCACCTCTAGGCCAAAACCCCAAGGGGCAGATGTGAGGACTCTCCCGCCTCGGGGACCTACCATCTGCATCGCAACTCCCATGGGGGCATGAGCTACCTATGTCTTCCTGGATCCCTGGATGGCATGGGCCTTCCAGGGCTGTGTCTCCTCCTGTGTCCTTTCTTTGTAAATGACACCATGGTGGACACAACCTGCCTAGCCCTGACTGCACCCCCACTGGACAGTGTCAGTGCCCCATCTGAGTAGCCCTCAGTGCTGCGACGGCCTCCAACCTGGCCCCACTCCTGATCCGGCCACCCACTAGAGACCTGCATGCATTAGCCTGAGCCCGCTGGGAGCTCCTGCCTCAGGGGGGAAGGGTGGAATGAGCCTGAGTGTCCTGTGTCAAAAGAAGCCCCCAAGGGCGAACTAGGGCAGTCTCAGCATCAAGTACGTGATGACAGCTTGATGACAGCGGTGAACTGTACCCACTAAAAACAGGCCCTGCAGGCCACAGAGATGCAAATGGGTGAATCAACAAATACACAGAGGCAAAAGAAAAGCTCTGACTTACGAGGTAAAGTCAACTGACAAAGGGACAGAGAATGAGGGAGTTACTTGTCTCTACAGCTCGTGGGTGGAAATGTGCTGAGTAGGGTCTCAACACTTCTCTCAATAAATTATTGATTGAGAAAGAAAAACTGGCAATGTGACAATGGAGACACCTGGTAGAGAATCGCCTGATCAAGTGATTAAAATCCAGGAATAAAAAGGACACAGAGAGATGTCCTAAGTTAACACCAAGTATCTCTTTTACAATCAGAGCAAAGTGCCACACTCTCGCTCAGCCAGACCTACAGATGGAGCCGGGCCCTGCCATCACCCCTCCCCAGCGACTGCAGCATCTGAGGCCGGCTAGGGCATGGCACAGTCACTTCCCCACGTGCTGGGGATTCAAGCTACCCTCATGGGAGTCCAGGCCGACAGCTACGCCCCCGTACTGGACAGATGGCAAAGCAGGCTCTTGGCCGGTGCAGGTGAGTAGATGTGTCTGTGGGATTTGAGACCTAGGATTCCCTGCGGCCAGGAAACACATGGGCTGTCCTGAGGTGTCAGGAGCTATGCAAGGGGATGGGCTGCCAGGGTAAGGGGCCTGAATGAGAACAGGGATGGCAGAGCCCAGTGGGGAGGGACCTGTAAGCACTTGCTCAGGAAAACACGTGCCCATGGGGTCTCTGGTACAGCCACCCTGGAGCCACGAGGGTCCAGCAAAGGCTGTGGGACTCACAGAGCCAGGTCTCATGGGCTAAGACCCTACACTGATCACAGAGCTGCACGGGACACACAGCCTCATCGGAGCCTCTCATGGGCTGCAGCACAGCCACCAGCCCTCCCCAGGGGAAGATCTAGAATCTTAGGTTTCCAACCACGTACTCTAAGTACAAAAGCCTCAACCTGGGTGGTGCGTGATTTGACACCCAGGAGGGCAGAAGACCCAGCCCCGAGGCCCCGCCCCACCCTGCTGTGCGCACCCAGCTCCTCCCGTGTGAAGGGCAGGGAGGTGGTATCCTCATTCAGATTCTTGTTGAAGTCGATGCACAGCAGACTCAGCTTCTTCTTGATGCCTTTGATTTTCTGAGGGAGAGAAGGGTCATGAGGAGGGGGCGCCGCTATTCAGACCCCCTGGGTCAGGCCCCCCATAGAAAAGGTAGAAGGTGGGATGAGCAGGTTTGCAGCGCGAGCTTATGCCTGCTGCGCTGAGCGGCCTCGGGACCCAGGGACCCCAGGAGCTCTGTAGGTCCCCAAAGTCTCCAGCCTAAGCTCTGGGCACCCTAATACAGCTCAGCATTTGTCCTTTCAGGGTAAATCTGGTTTTCAGAAACAGTTAAGACTGGATGTGGGTCTGGGTGAGGGGGCAATGCAGGGACACACAAGACAGGAAGTGCCTTGGGCGAGGGTAAGCCTGTTGGGGGCTTAGGGCTGCCCGCCCTACAGGATGAAGGCAGACGCCCCACTGGGTAAGCACAGCACCCTCCCAGTGCCAGTTCCCAGCTGGAGGACAGGAGAAGCCATCTGTGATCCTGTGACACCATAACAAGCACGTATTTGGTCTGGGCCCCCATTCCTGGCACATGGCTCCCACAGCCTTTGAAATTTGTTAAGTGCAAAAGCAACTTAAGAAGCCCCAGGGAGAAGGTGACAGAAGTCCCTTGCGACCACACCTGAGTTTGTGTTAATGAGGTGACTTCTGAAAAGCCCTGGCACTTGGCTAGTGATTTCATCAGTTGTGCTGATGTAATGAAGCTGCCATGAAACCCAGGACAGGCTGCGATCACTGCCGGGTGGGTGAGCAGCTGCAGACGCGGGAGAGGGGTGCACTGGGGAGAGAGGGACGCTGCACACTGTCCCCACACATCACTCCTATGTCTCTTTTAGCTGCTGTTCCTGAGTGATCACCTTTTACACTAAACCAGGGATCTAGTGAATAACATGTTTCTGCAGATTCTGTTAGCCTGTCTGGTAAATGGATCGGACCAGAGGATGGGGGGTTGTGGGAACCTCTGCTTTTCAGCCAGATGGCCAGAAGCACAGGGAATGGCTTGGGTTGGGAGTGTAACATAGGGACAGTCTTGTGGGGCTAAGCCCTGAACCTGTGGAATCTGGCACTATCTCAGGCTGGACAGTGTTTTAAGTTGAAGTATAAGACACCCAGCCAGTCAGTGGTGAAGTTCCATCCTGTGGTGTCCCCGCACATCTGGTGTCAGAAGAGTAAATGGGGACAGCACAATGTAATGGGCTGAGGGGATGCTTGAGGAGACCTGCACCCCCTGCCCAGCTAAGGGGATCTGTGACCCCAGAGAAGCGAAGGCACAGCAGGTGCGAAGAGAGAACCACTCTGAGCAAACCTCCGGTCACGGGATCCTGGCAGCAGCAAGTGGCATCAGGCCGGGCTCAGGACCACCCCCGCCCCAAGAGCTGTACTCACCTCCTGCGTCTCCTCGGGCAGGTGGAGCCCATTCCTCCGGCCGAGCTTGATCAGCCGCTCCAGGTACCGCCTTGCCTCAGGCCTCAGTGAGTCCTTCTGGACTTTTTCCTAAGATGAGAAAATCAAAGATCTATTTAGGGTGAAAAACCGTTGACAGTGCCAAATGCCAGGAGCAGTAAAGACTGGCTTGTTCCAATGACACTGAGGGCGGCAACACAATACAGCTGCTCTGGAAAGCAGTTTGGTGGTTTTGTAAAAAAGTGAACCATACAACTGTCCAGTGCTCCGGGCAGAGGATAAAGACATAGGCGCACACAGAACCGCCCCCAGATGCCTGCTTGCTGGCGGGGCCCAGACGGAAGCCAGCCCAGAGCCCTGCAGCAGGCGTGTGTGCCCACGGGATCAGGGGGAGGCAACACCTGCTTGTCAGGATGACTCTGGGTGTGCAAAGCATCGTAGTTAGTACAGGCAGGCGACATGAAGGAGGGACTTCTCAGAGTAATTTCTCAACGTGGTGTGCGAACTTGGTAACAACTCTAATTAAAATACCGCCTGAACACCCCACTTCCTGAGCCCCCCCACCTGTGTGTCAACCCCCACTGCCTGCGCCCCCGCCCCCCACCTGCACTCTCCCGCCCCACCGCCTGTGACCCCAAAGTGCACAGGCCCGCCTCAAGCGAGGCAGCCACATGGGAATTTTCCAAGGACCTGAACGAGACGAGGCACGAGGAGTGATTTTGGTCCCACGAGCCCCTTCACCAGCAGTGGAGGTCTTCTGCTCACCGTGAAGAGCAGCGGTTGGAGGCAGGACCCACACTCATGCAGTGTCGCACAGCACACATCAAGCAGCCCCGCTCAGCACACACGGGAAGCAGGACACCATCCCCGGTGGTGCCCGCAGGTCAACAGTGACATGACGTGGCGGATGTAGGAAAGCATAAAGAGCCCCACTCTCCATACTGTCCTTCATGCCCCTCCATTCATCTTCATCGTTTTTAAAATGACTTTTTAACTGTAGTAAAACTGACATGACGTAAAGTTTTGCATCGTAACTGCTTCCAAGGGCACAGCTGGGTGGGCGAGGCCCTTCCCGCTGTGTGGCCGCCTGCTGGCCAGCTCCAGTCCCATCCTCAGCTTTCTAACTTCCCAGTCTGATGCGACCCCACTCCACTCCCTACCACCCATGTGCCAGGCCGTGTCCCTGCCATGTCCTCACCTGCAGCCAGACAACCCTCTGGTACACGTCCTGCCTCATGCTCATCTCCACGTCGAACTCGGAGAGCTTCTTGTCCGCCTCTGTGCTGGCTGTCCGAATGGCCTTGGACGGAGAAACGTGCTGGGGGAAGTCGAGGATGTTCCTCTGCACTGAAATGGGGAGGCGACGGGACAGGCATGAAAATGGGCCCCGGTGGGCAAGTGGCAACTCAGCCCTGTTGGTTGATTCATTCGGTGAACATTCTCCACACGGGGCCGTGACTTGGGCACTGGGATAAAGAAATGGGCACTGTCACCCAGGTCCTCGGGGACCTCAGTCCAAACAGAAACAGATTCAGCTCACGATATTCCAGGCCAAGAATGACCATAACAGAGGATGGCAAGGCTGAGAACGGCTTGCAGGACTCTACTCTGAAAAAAAAGCCAACTGCTGACGGCTGTAGTTTAAAGTCATACGCAGCTGCATAATTTAAAGAGTGTGTTCACACCATGTTGAACCGGGAAGAGATGATGGCTGGGAGAGCACAGTCTCTAACATGTGCTCTTTAACATGACCTAGCAGCTCCTTCCCAGGTGACCCCCACATGAAATAAAAACACATGTCCACAAAGAAACCTGTGCACAACATGTGCAGCGGGATTCCTACCAGCCACATAGTGATACCACCCCCACACTTATGGACGAATGAACAGAGACACACGAGGCCCGTGCACATGGGCAGTGTCACTTTACTGTGAAAGGAGGAAGGCACTGACACTCACCACAATATGGATGGACCTTGAACACATTTAACGCTCAATGAGAGACACCAAACACACAAGGCTACACAGTGTGTGATTCCATTTATGTGAAACATCCAGAACAGGCACGTCCACAGGGATAGAGAGTAGGTGAGTAGGTGTCACGGGCTGGGGAGGGGTATGGGGCTTCTTTTGGGGGTGACAAAAATATTCTAAGATGAGATAATGGTGAGTTGGACACCTCTGAAAATACAGTGACGACCCCAAGAATGTATACTGTAACCCAGTGGGTTGCACATATGTAAATCGTATCTTAACAAAGCAGTTTCTAAAAAAGCACCCACTTCGCATTTGGGAGACCTGAATTCAAACTGCACCCCCATGATTCTGGGCCACGAAACGTTCCCAAGTCAGATGTGTCTAGTTGCACCACACAGACCTCTGAAGGTGGGACAAGGAGAGACCCGCTCAGCTGACTTGCGTTAAAACACAGAGGGGCTCCAAGCGGGTCAGACACTGGCTGCCCTAGAAAGAATAGTGACAGAGCCAGCCTCTGGATCTGGGATTTGCAGGCTGACAGTGACAGTGACTGAATTGAGTGTGACATCAGAACAGTGCAAAACAGCACAGAGAGTTTAACCAGGCAGCTGGCCTGTGGAGAGGGGCCCAGGAAGAGGCTCCTGTGATTGCGGAGCAGCCTGACATGCCGCAAGCAGAGTGAGAAGAGATTGAGGCCACAAGGGGAGGGCATGAGCAAGTGCAAGGCCATGAGGCCGGATAGACAGCCCAGGAGGGAGAGGGAGGCCAACAGTGCAGGAGACTAAACTCCAGGCCTGATTGGTGGGCTGGCTGAGGGGGCACCAGGAGCCAATTTTAGTTTTCTTTAAAATTGCCCAGGCTACTGAATAGAGACAAATAAAAGGCCACAGGAGCAGGGGTAAGGGTTAGGCATGGGAGATGGGAATTAGCACCCCTGGACCCTTGAGAGCCTCCCATGAGAGAGAAGAGGGGAGATTGAGGACCACCCACCCAAAGCTGGGAGGACAAGGCAGAGGAGGGACAGAGCCTGGCCTGTAGGCCCTCGCCTCCAGGCCCAGCCCTTAACATGGCGATACTGGTACATTGAGGCCTCAGGGACACATGGGAGCCCTGCAATGAGAATTCAAGGCCCTCCACGGTTCCCAGGAAAACAACTTTTGCTAGAGATCTGGGGTTGGGGGTTTCCTCAGCTTGAGGTGCTCAGTCATGTGACATCTCTGTCTTTTGTCCTTGCACCATCAGCCTCTACAAAAGGGACTCGGGGAACAGGTTTTACATCTGTCTGACCGAGCACCTCGCTTCCCCCACAGAGACCAGACAGCCCTCAAGGAGGAAAGGAAGCTCCAGCTGGGTGGCCATGAGGACACACGACAGCAACAGGTTACCCAGGGCACAAGGGGCCGCAGGGAGAAGAGCAAGGGGCCAAGTTCAGCTCTCAGAGAAAACAAATATCCCCTGGGACACTGAAAGAGGTGGGAAGGGCTCCAGTTTCAAAGTCGACACTCGAGCTGGCTCTTGAAGAGGGATGCCATTAGATATGCTGTCCCCTCCGGGCCCTCAGATGACACACCTGTGAGGACTGAGTGTGCTAGGTGGCCAAGTGGAGCAGGGCATGCAGGGGAGGCAGCGGCATCCACGGGGTTACTTTAACCCTGTCAATGCCTTCACCCAGCAGGGTGCCCAAGGGTGGGTGGACCCAGGGTCAAGGTCCAAGAGCTCCCTGCCCATGTCCTGGCCTGGTCTTACCTGTGTAGGACACCTCCACGTCAGCCAGTGCCTTGAGCGTGCTCTCGTAGGACACGTCCTCAAGCTTCTGGGAGCCAACACGGTCATACACACGCTTGGTCTGCTCCATGAGCTCTGCCGTCAGCTCCCTGATCTGCTGGGCGCTCAGGTCCCACCTCAGGTAGTTCACCACGGGACAGGGGGCCACCGTGTCCAGGGCGGCTCCTGCGCAGGCTGCACAGAGAAGACAGAGCCCAGGCCGGGCGTCTGCTTCACATCCAGAATGAGGGTCAGAATAGCTGGGGGAAGAGGAAGAGGACCGCCATGTCCCCTGCGGATGGGCAAGGCCCAGGGCTTTGGGTGACCAGCCCTGCAGAGCAGACAATTCTGCACCCAGGGGACACTGGGTGATGTCTGAGACGTCTGGAAAGTGGCTATCACAACTGTGGAGTGATGCTATTGCACTGAATGGGTGGGGCCAGGGACACTGCTCAACATGCCACAGTGCCCCCCCAGTTTCCCCCAGAGGGTGACCTGCCACAATGTCAGCAGTGGTGAGGTGGGCGTTCATGTATACCTGCCTTCCTCTCAAAGAATAACTGGATTACAGGGTGCAACCCGACCTCCCTGCTGTTACATGTGACACTGTTACCATGTTACCTAAAATAAGGGGGATCCTGATCACTGAATGTCCCAAGCTTTTAGAGGAGAGACCATGGTCTGTACAACTTCCAGGTGGGGTTCAGAGTATAAGCTGTCCTGCGCTCGCCTCCTCGCCAAATTCCCAGACAATTCTCAGTTCTGCATCCCACTCACCATTTCACGAGTGGGAATACTGAGGTTTGGAGAGTGCAAGTCTCCTGCCACGATGACCCCAAGCAGGGTTAACACCCGCACAGTCTGACTATACCGTTCTGCAAACTGGCATACTGTACTCACCTCACCTCTGCAAATCCGCACATCTGGGCTTCCTGTGCCCTTCTCAGGGCTCCACCCTGAACTCAGGATTTATGTTCAAACTCTTTATCAGAGTCTACACCATAGGTTGGCAAACCATGGCCTACCTGTTTTCATATGGCCTATGAGCTAAATGTGACTTCACATGGGAGGGTGTGTGACTGCCAAGTGTAAACCACGTGGCCCTTTCCATATCGGTTTGCTGACCCCTGATCCACATTGTCCATACTCCACTGTCCTGCACGGCAAGTTAGGCCAGTCGGCTTTGCCAACTGCTCTGCCCCAGCCACACTGGCCTTCATTCCCCAGGTCTTCCTGCAGGTAGTCCCTGCAGGTGAGTCTCACCTGCCAGTCTTCCTTCCTACATTCCTCTCCCAGAGGCCCACGCCACCACATCCCTACAGCATCTACAGATCTGAAATGGCTACACCTGCCCCAAATTGTTTGTTGAATTAATGATGAAAGTGGGTGTGAAATGAGTAATGAAGGGGCTGCTCCAGGAAGCCCCCGGCTGTGCCTCATCTTCCCTTTCTGGCACAGCGGGAGTTGAGATGGACCAAAGTGGTCCTGGACGCCCCTTCTTGGAACACTGGGGGTATCTGTGGGTGCTGCTGACTCGGACCTGTGTTTGGTGTCTCTAGGGAAGGGTTGAATGGCATTTATCAACATTAGGGGCTGGGTCATTCTCTGGCCTCTTCCCACTTAATGCCAGGAGCACCCTCAATCATGACAACCACGGATGTCTCCACACATCATCCAGTGCCCCCTGGGGTGGCACTAATATACACTAAGAGGAGAAAAAGGCTTTTAAGTCAGCACAGGTCATATTTTCTGGCCAAACTGCTGCAAACTTAGGGAAAGTCTGTTGCAGAGTATTTTGGATTTCAAAACTGCTGAAAAGGGACTGTGTGTCTGTATTAAATTCGGTGGTAAAAAAAGGGCTTCGGGGATCGGGGAAGGTGGTCAGAAAAGCCTACTGGAGGAGACAGAATCTAAACACTGAGCAGACCTATTCATTCCATAAATATTTACTGACTGAACCCCAGCTAACAATTCTGCAGCAAACACGGGAGACAGCATTCATGCCTTCCTGAGTCCTCCAGAAGCCTCGGTGTAATTATTATCATTAATTATCACCATCTTAATAACAGACTGAAAAAGGAACTGAGGAACTGTGCCTCCGGGAGGCACCACACAACAACCTGGGCAATTTTCTAAAACTCCGTAAAGAGATCACGTTGCTCTCCTAACAAAAACCCTCCCATAGCGACCATTTGCCCTGAAAATAAAAGCTGTGATCTGGCCAGAATGGCTCATTACTCTCCAAATGTCTTAAACTTCTGCCTACCAGCCTTTGCCCTCACAGTTACTGCCACGTGGGCTGTTCCTACCCGAGGCCTTCACGGGACAGCTGCTTCTCCCCCATGGAGCCCACGCTGAAATGCCACCTCCTACCAGAAGCTTTCCAGGGCTGCCCTCTCTAAAGAAGCGCCACCAGCCGTGGCACTGACCGCTCTCTAAAGCCCTCGCTCGCTTCCCCGCTTGCTGAACGTTAGGTATTGGGCTCTGGAATTTTGTCTAGAACTCGTGGTCTACCACAGATTCCGCCCCGGGGCCCGACCCGTCCTGAGCAGGTGCAGTTAGTTGGCTAAAGGAGTGAAGCTCCGAAAAGCTAGTTCATTCATTCTGCTACAGAGTAGACGAGGTCCCCGGCTCGACGAACTTCCTACCCGCCAGGGCCACGGTCACTCAAGGGTCACTCGGCTCCACTCTTAGGCCCAAGTCATGACCCCAAGAGGCACGAGGGAGCAGGGGGCGCCAGGGTCCAGTGAGCGGGGATGCACCGAGGCGCAGCCGGTACCTGCGGGGGGCTTCATGGCGGGCGGGTGTGCACCGGCGGCCTCTCCCTCCACCTGATCCGCGTCCGACCGCCTCAGCTGCGGCGGCCAGTAACCTCGGTCCGCTCAATGGCCACGGCAGTCGGGACTGAGACGCACGCCGCCCGCGCGCCCACAGAATGCTGGGAGGGCGCGTGCGCCGGAGAACGGGGCGCGCGCCCGCCTCAGCACCTCCCACGCCTCTGCCGGCTCGCGGAGGCGCGGGCGAGCTCTGCGCATGCGCTCCGCAGCCCTCCCTGCCTGTCATTGGCTCTCGGCGGCGAGGGGGCGGAGCCTTTAGGGATGTGGAGGAGGGGCGTTTCCACGGAAACCCGCACATACAGGGTTTCCTGAACCTGGGAGCTTCGGAATGTTTGTGGCTATGTCTAAGACTTCACCGCCTGGGCTACTAGTCCCCGTATTTATTTGTACTTGCCCCTTTTCCACTTTAAAACGAACAAATAAAAATCCCAGAAACGTAAGCAATTATCACCGAGAAAGCTTCAGTAAAGAGATCTAGAACTTCAAACAATGGGTGTTTTGGAACAGTGCAGTAACCTGACCAACATGCAGTGTCGTTGGTTAAAAAAACAAAATCCTAAACCGCCTAGGGTACCCGGAAAGAAAAATTTACTAGAAATAAACTCTGAGGGAAAAATCCCACCTCCTTTATTTCTGTAAACAGGATGAAAAATGAATCGGGAGACACTTCTGTCAACTTCAGCACTAATGGTCAGTTGTGAGTCGCCTTAGGGAACTTATCACTCACCCTCTATTAAGCACACCAAGTTTAATTCCATGTCTTTCTTTTCACTGTTCCCTGTACCTGGAGTGCTTTTCCTTATTCTCCAAATCCACATTTAAGAGTCCCTTCCTAATCATTGCAGCCAATTCACCTCCCCAGTCACGACCACGACAGCTCATTTTTTTCTTCACAGCGCTTGCCATTAAGTGAAATTTAGTAATTTATGTATTAGGTTACTATTTCATAATCTGTCTACCCCAGTATATGCTAATGGGGGAAAACATTTTGATAGTTTTTACAGTTGTTTTGCGATATTTGCTGGCTACTAGGAACGTGCTGTGAACAATTTATGTATTCCTTTACAAATTGGATGAATGGAAGGACGTATTTGTGAGTGAGTGAGTGGGTGGGCGGGTGAATAAATAAACAAAGATAGTGGATAACAGTTACTCGCATTCACAGAGCGCCTGTGACGTTCCAGCTGCTAGAGACCCAAAAGCAACTGCACCACGTGGCCAGCTCAGCACCACGTGAACGGCTCCGCCTACCCCGCCATAGACAGTAGTCCGCCACTGTCCCACCATGCACCGCTCCATTCCCGCTCTAAAAGACGATAGGTCCTGATTTCCGGCCTCCATTCGGTCGCAGAGGTCAGTTGCCCTAACGACCAGCTCGTTCATGCCTCTAAATTGCGTCACTTGCCCCCACGCCCGCCGAGATAATTGCCACGCCTGCGCAGAAGTACAGGCCGAACCGGACGACGCCTTCCGCGCAGGCGCAGTGTCCGGGGAGGGGGGGGCGAGAGCGCCGCAGTGCGCAGGCGCAGCCGTCGGTGGGTCGGGGTTCGGCCGCTTGAGAGGTGAGTGGGGGGCTCGGCACTGAGCCGGGCGAGTCGGGCGGGGTCCACTGCTTGAAGTTCCCGGGACTCCGGGGCCCGTAACGGGAGGTCAGGCTGGGGTTGGGGCTGCCGCGATCCACGGAGTGCTGTGAGTGGGCGGCGCGTAAGGGAAACTGAGGCCAGGCGGCGTCGGGCGGGCCCTGGCTCGCCCTGGGCCTCCTTATTCGGACCCCAAACCCCAGAAATGCGAGTTATTAGGCCCGTGGTTGGACAACAGTACGTAAAAGCGCCCTCGCTCGCTGGGTGTCCGTTACTGCCCCGAAACACGGTTCCTTTGAATCGGGGGCCCCCATTCGTGGTTCTCTTGTCGGGGCTCTTGTCCCAGCGCCGACGCTCTCCACTCGGGTGACTTTGACTAGCCTCTCGATTTTTCAGAGCCTCCGTTTTCCTCTCTGCAAAAGGGGAGTCGTGACCGTCCCTTCCCCTGGGGATCGGGGGAGGGTTCAAGCCGTAGAGCCCAACGCAAAGTGAGAGCTTAGAGGCGTCAGCAGTCAGTCTCATTTCACATTTAGGGTCTTAGGGAGAAATCTGGCCTTGAGGACCAGCACCACCACTTCTGACTGGCTGTGTGAACTTGGACCAGTCACTTTCTCTCTCTGAGCAGCACTTTGTGTCTGCAGTAGGGACTGTAGACACACGTGCCTGCTAAGGTCATTGTGAGGTTGAATACTCTAGAGCATTTTCCAGTCAGGTTCCTGGTGCTTGTTAAGAGCTCACTGGATAATGGCTCGTTTTGTTATTTAATGTCAGAAAATGTGTGTATCCTCTGCATGCGGGAGTGAGTGATGTTCCTCTTTTGTGTCGTTTCTGCGATAATTTTTTAGTCTGTTTTTCCTCTCCCTACACCAGTGGTTTTGTTCCTTCTAGGAGACATTAGGCGATGGGGTTGTCTGTGGTTATCATGACTGGGGGGAGGGGGCCCAGGGATGCTGCTCAACACCTCTCAGGGCCCAGGATGCCCCCCAGAGAATGAATGGGCCCTGAATGTTAGCCCTCTCAAAGTTAAACCCTGCCCTAGACTAGCGATTCTTCACCAGCAAGGGCTCTGCAGAGAGAAAGGGGAGTGAACCCCCAAAACCACGTGCAAGGTTTTGATTGCACGCCCAGTTTCGTAGGGAGCGGTAAAGGTACTTTGGATCTTAAACTCTGGGCCTAGGTTCAAAACTCCTGATTTGGGTTGCCTTAACCCAGCGACCTTATCTTTCTAAGCCTCGGTTTTTCCTTTTGGAGAATGGGGGTTCTGTGAAGCAATTCGGAGTCTCGCCCGGCAGCGATCAGGGAAGCACATCCATCTGCAGCCTGTTTTTTGTGAGTGAAGTTTCATGGGAACACCCAGGCCCAATCACATTCACCGCGTGTGAGTCACTCCCACAGGGGCCCTTCCGCCTGCAAAATCGTTTTCTCTGGCCCTTCCCAAAAAATGTTTGCTGGTTCCTGAAATAAGCCATTGCGTGTATGGTGCCTAGCTTAGGGCCTGGAAAATCCTTGGCACTCCAGGGTTTCACCTGCTCGTCACAATTCAATTCTTCTGGAAGGGTGAGCGGCTCTAAGTGGGGTTAAAGCCCAGCCCCCCGGCAAGGGCTATGTACAATCCCACTGGATCCTGCTTATTTTTTCCAAGAGCCAGCATTGGCTGAGGCACAGAACTCTCGGTGAGGCTGAAGGAATAAAGGGGACTGTGAGTAGGGAGGCAAGACCAAAACTCTGATGAAGAAACGACGCAAAGAGAGTGACCTCCCCGAGGGGCCTGGGTATGTGGCTTTGAATCAGACAGTGACCTCTTGTTTTCCTGAGTCCACACAGATCAAATGCCCCCAAGTGCTGGGATTCGAAGGAAGATGATCTGTCCAGTGGCTCCCAGTCCACTGGGGGAGACAGGCCAGTAGGTGCCAGACTGGGGCTCTGCAGGAAGACGAGGGTGTCCTGCTCTGTCTCAGGAGGTGGCTTTGCAGCTCAATGGTGAAGGGAGAGTGAGTTTCCCCGATGGGTTGGAGGAAAGGTGAGCAGTGGTTTTGAGCAGAGCACAGAGGGTTTGGATGGACCCAGCAGGTGACACACCGTGGCGAGGGGCCGTGTGCTCATACTCGTGGCATTTCAGGGCGCTATCAAGGGTTTGTAAGTGGGAAGGCATCCTGGCGTCATTTTGGAAGAGAAAAGGGCTGCACTTTGTGGGGTGTGCTCTAACTTGAGTTCTAACTTTGGGGCAGTGTTTCTGGGGTACATGAGGGGTCCTAGGTTGATGGAGGAGGAGCTCACCCCCAGCGTTTTGGCACTATGTTAGTGACAAAGCTGTAGATTCGGGGCAGAGGCGGGACGAGCACCGACAGAAGGGGCAGGCCATCCTTCAGAAAGCAGGTGCTTCTCCTTGGGGAGTGGGTGGCGGGTTACTAGTTTTTAGTAAAGTGTGCCATTTTTTTCTTTTGAATGGTCAGTTCTGGGCAGGGAAGTAAAAGGATTAGAGATTTTTTTTTACTGATAAACTGATAAGATTATCAGAAGACCAGAAGCTGGAAGGGATTCTGAAGACACCAAAGAGGGACAGGCTCAGGATACCTGTGGGCCGCAGGGCCAGCGTCCGCCCACCCTCCCCAGGCTCGGCCCGCACCCTGTGCCCTGGGCAGGCCTTCCAAGAGTGCACACAGCTCTCCCTGTTCAGAGAGACAATAGGCCTTTGAGAATGTCATCCAGCAGCCAAGCCCTGCACATTGTGATTGTTCCAAGGGATGCCAGAGCCATCACAGTGGGCCTGGCTCTGGGGAGCAGAGGTTTGTTCATCTCAGAAGCCCCACGTGGAGCACAGATGTGCCACCTGGTCCGTCCTCTGCTCTCACCGTCTTGGCTGGCGTGAGGAGAAGCCGCGGTTTCCGAGGACCGCCTGGTCGAGCACCGTGCCGGATTGGCCACTGCCGCCGTCCCTTTTCTGCACTTCTGAAACCCAATTCTCAGCAAACGGGAGACTTCTGAAAGCTTGCAGCAAAGTCACTTAGCCAGAAAAATCTGACTCATGCTGTCTAGAGCCTTTTCCCATGAAGTGGCTGTTGGTGATTTTCACCTGGGGATGGTCTAGCCATCTGTGGTTGTTGCCACTGGGGTTCTTGGCATCGAGCGGGTGGGGCCAGGAAGGCTGCCTGACGCCCCACCGAGAATGGCCTGTCCCAGTGTCACAGTGCTAAGGGGGGACCATGCATTCGTTATTTGGAAAAATGTTGAATTTAATCCCTGCTCACCTAGACACCAGAATAACTCCTTGATGGTCGGACAGTCACTCCAAGGGACCCCAGCGCACGAGTCGCCTCTCCCCTGCCACTCAGGCTGCATATTTAAATGCATGCATCCCCCTGGCATCTCTGCAGGTCAGGTGGTCCTGCAGGTCACTGGGACCCCTTAACCCAGGGTCTCACCTGGGGTGCTCCTGTTCCCTGCGCTCTGCTCCCAGGGACAATAGATGGATGCTAGGACGATGTCACCACCCCCTGTGCACAGCAAAGTCCCTCACACAGAATGAGCCACATGGCAAGAGTGCCTGCCTGGGAACCCTGCACTAGGCTACTCAATTTTCCCAACAGCCTGTGAAGACGCCTCTGTTATTCCATCTACAGAGGAGGAGAGTGAGGTATTGGCTGGGATTCTTCCAGATATGACATGGGGACATGTAGATAACGGGTAGCTGGCCTTGGGCAGAAATGGTTGGACCTTAAGCATCATGACTTCAGACTTCGTCCTCAGGGAAATGGACGTCCCTGCCCCATCATCTGTACACCAAGCCCAGGGCAGGCTCCCAGGGGGCCTCAACTTGTTGACACTCAACATGTTACATGGGGGGCCAACTTTTGGGAATAGATGGCATCAGTAGCCCAGGAGACGCCTACCTGGCAGGGATGTGAGCTTATACTGGAGGGCAGGCGAGAGTTGCCGCAGGTTAGTTTACTGGGCCGGGGACATTGGACTATCTGAAGATGTGCCACCAATGAGTGTGATTTTGTCTTTCTGGTTTCTACACCCTCAGTGACCCCTCAGGAGTCACATCCTCCAGTCTCAGCTCAGTCCAGGAGGGCAGGAAACAGTTATGCTGACAGTTGGGTCTCCTGGGAGGGGAAGAGACCAAACACAACACAAAGGCCAGTACGGACCTCGCGTGAGCCAGTGCTGGCTCCAGAGGTTCCAGCAGGGGAACTGTGCTCAGCCGTGGTGCCAGAATGCTCGAAAGGAGTCCAGCAGCTTAGTGAGTGAGCTCGCCTTGCCACCTGTCTGAACCTATGACCCTCTGTGTAAGACCTGGCACATCTCCATCCAGGATGCCCTCAGTGATTCAGGGGGAGGGCATCAGCAAACATAAAGACCCAGGTGGTGGATGCTGTCGGTTTTGGGGGCCACAAGGCCAAATCAGACATGCTGCATGGGCACTTACAGGACACAGGAATGTGAAAGCCATTCTCAGCTAAGCAGGCAGCTGCCCAGATATGGCACTTGACTGGTGATTTAGAACAGACTGCAAAAGAATCAGCATCTTGGGATCTCAAAGGGTCACTTTCTAATGACAGGATCTTTCAAAACAATTTTTTTTTTTTAATTATAGTAAAATCTCAGAACAGAAAAATCAAATACCCTAACTCCTGTTAAGGGCACAGCTCAGCAGCCTTAGGCACACTCACAGGTCATGCAGCTGTCCCCAGCATCCACCTCCATTTGTTGGTGAGCGTCATCCCTGTGAACGGGAGACAGTCTGAGTGGGTGGCTGGCATTGCTCACCTTGGCCACCCTTGGGCTGCCAGCAACCATGAAGCGCTAGGTGCTGGCATTGGCCCAGTCCACCATCGTCCAGCTCATAAAGCCTGGGATAGTGACCTGCTCTTCTCATCTCTGGCCAGAGACAAGTTAACGAAAACACTCTCAGGAGGCCCATTCCTTGGCTTCTGGGGGTGCGGGCTGCGCACCCACTGGAGGTGTCTCAGGGTCCAGCACGCTTCACGCTGTGGCTCCCAGCATGCCAGGTGGATGCCAAGGGCCTTGGGCAGCACGTGGGTTTCCATCCTGCACCTGTTTCCTTTCTAAAGGGGGAATGACAGTATCCTCAGGAGTAGCTCTGTGGTCGGAGCAGGGTGTGCCATGCATCACAGGTACTCAGGGAGCAGACCGCTTATTTATCCCCCCAATATAGGCAGTTACTGAGGCCTGCTGTGCTTTATGGGGGTTTGTCCTGGTTACTATGGGAGGTTGAGCAACACTCCTGGCCCCTCTTCCCCAATGTCAGGGGCACCCTGAGCATGACAACCACACATGGGCCCAGTGTCCCCAGGGGCAGGTCACTCCTGGCCTGGGAGTATAGCACGTTGCAGAGGAGCCTGGAGGTGGCCCTGTGGTGGCCTGGAAAGGGACCATGACCCATGAGGACTTTGTCTGCTCATCCCCCGCTCCTATGACAGCTGTCTGGCCCCTCACGTTCCTTGGAGGCATCAGGACTTAGACACTCAGGGTTCATAGACTTACAGGGCTCCAGCCCATGTGAGATGGCCCCTTGAGTCCCTGGGGACCCTGTGACTCTGCCAGGGTGCTCCGCCCACATGCCTGAGGGCAGGGGTGCTGACTGGGTAATGGGGTGCAGTGTGTCTGGGTGGGGCATCCCCTGCAGTGGCCTGTCCCGAACTCACACCCATCTGGGGTCTGTAGCTCCTGGAACCCCGCGTCGTCTCCACCTGTCTCAAGATGGATAACAAGAAGCGCCTGGCCTACGCCATCATCCGCTTCCTGCACGACCAGCTGCGGCACGGAGGGCTCTCATCTGACGCCCAGGAAAGCTTGGAAGGTATGTGGGCCTCCTGCCCCAGGAAGGGAGTCCCAGTCCCCCACCCTGCGCACCCACTGCTGTCCCCCTCAGTCCCCCGCCCTTCTCCCATCGGTACGTAGGCCCACCCCAGAGCTGGCATGGCAGGCCAGCACACTTGGCCAGCTGTGTCCTCATTTCACAGGCAAGGCTACCAAAATCTGGGCAGGAGCAGGCCTGAGCCCCCCGCCTCTTAACCCAGGGCACTCCACCATTACCACATGGTGCATCCCCTCGGTCAGTCAGGCCAGGCCTCCTGCAGGAGGAGGGGACAGTCACTGGTGTCCTGGGGCTCTGGGCTGTTCTGTTCCACGTGCCATTGGTACAGCTGTGAAGATTTCAGGGATCTGACCTGGAGTTCCAGGTTATAGCTGGGTTCTGGGGAGACCTGGCACAGTGTTCCTGGCATCTTGCCCCAACTTGGTACTCCAGGCTGGGCTCAGCCACCCCCACTCGCTGTGTGGTCCCAGTTTTGTGACCCCACAGGGAGCCTTGATGTTACCACCTGAGCCCCTCTGTGTGGGGACAACGTCTTGGCCCAAACTTCCTGTTTTCAGTGATGGAGGGCATATCCGGGTCCTGACAGAGGACCCCACGCCAGCCTTGGGGCATATGCTGCAGGTGCCTCTGCCAGCACATGTGACAGACACCGAATATGAGGCCTGCCCCGAGCCCCACCGTCGACTCGGGGTGCACTCAGGAGAATTCCCCCTTTACCCTTGCAGTTGCAATCCAGTGCCTGGAGACCGCTTTTGGGGTGACTGTGGAAGACCATGACCTCGCGCTCCCTCAGACTCTTCCGGAGATATTTGAAGCTGCCACCATGGGCAAGGTGAGCTGCTGGCCGCCTGTGCCGCCAAGATGAGGCCAGCGTGCCCCTTGGGTCAGGGGAGTGAGGCCCTTGGGTGACCCTGGCTGGGAAGGAGGCTCAGGGCACCAGGGGTGGAGGGCGAAGATGACAGTAGGTGCCATCTTCGCTTTCTGGCCAGGAGATGCCGCAATACCAAGACCCAGAGCGAACCCCGCCATCGGATGAGGACTCAGCTGAGGCGGAGCGCCTCAAAACCGAAGGTAGGACATGAGCTCTCCCTCAACTCCAGGACCCGGGGCTGTGGGGCTGAGGCAAGCTGTCCCCACTCTGTGGCCCCAGGTGGGTGCTATCACACCTCAGCTGGCGGGCCAGCCTCTTGGAGGGGCACAGGGCTTCCATGAACACAGACACATGGATGTGGAGAATTCGATCGTCTCACCCAAGGGGGCACATAAGTGGTGCAGCCACTGTGGAGAACAGCGTCACAGCTTCGCAGCTGGTTAAACACAGTGACCACTTCTGGGCCCAGGGGACATTCAAATGAACCCACAAACATGCTTGTACTTGAATGCTCAACAGTGGCACAATTCCTAGTGTAAACCACCTAGGTGTCCACATACGTCCACTCAAATGGGGGAGTGTCCCTCGGCCATGAAGAGGAGGGTGAGGCTGACACATGCCATGATAAGGACAGACCTGAACACATGACACTCTGCGAGACACCAGACACACAAGGCCACATGGTGTGATAACACTTACGTGACGTGTGTAGAACAGACACATCCACAGACAGGAAGTGGGTGCATGGTTATGGGATGGGAAGGGTGACCCCTCGTGGGGATGGGTTTCCAATTTGGGCTGACAGAATGTTTTGGAAAGAGCGGTGACAGTTGCATATCTAACTATACTAAATGCTCGGCTGTGTACTTTCAAAGGGTGACTTTTGTGATATGTGAATTATGTCTTGTTAAATTGGGCTGTTTCTGGGGAAAGATGCAAAAGTGACAGCATTCGAGACTTAAGTTCCTGGACATCACAACCAAAGCTGTGGCAGCCTCCATCACTGAGTGCTGGCTCCAGAGTGCTGCATCCTGTCCCCCGAAATCACAGACCTTCAGCCAGCCTGGGAGCACTGTGGGCGACAACTCAGCCTGGTGCTCTCGTGTGAGCAGCCTGTGCATCTTGTTTCTGTTCAGGAAACGAGCAAATGAAAGTGGAGAACTTTGAGGCCGCTGTGCACTTCTACGGCAAAGCCATCGAGCTCAACCCTGCAAATGCCGTCTATTTCTGTAACAGGTACACTCTGGGCCCTGGCCCCATGCCCCAACAGGTGGGAGACATGCACGCTGCGGGATAGCGGTACCCCTAGTCCCACAGACATCATGGGGCCGGTGGCTGTAAGGGGCCAGCCAAAGCTGCTGGAGACATTAAGATAAGTGGAACCATGTTCTGCACAGGTGCACAGCCAAGGAAACATTCAGGATAAGGGTAGCGTTTCACGTGCGTTCTCGTGGCAGCGTTGGTGATGGTGCAGAGCTGCGTCTGGCTGGTGCTTTTATTTCCTTTTTTTAATGTGTTGGCGTGACGTTGATACATAACATTACACGAGTTTCAAATGTACAGCTGTGCACATGATGTCCTCATAGTCCACGGTGTTCACCATGCTGCTTGGCATTCTTCCATCACTGTGTCTTCGACCCTGGTCTGTGCTTTTAAAGGAGAAGCCACGTGAGCTGCCACATGGCCTCACTGTGGGAAGTACTGGGTTAGGGGCCGAGTGGAAGGTCGGGGTAGCATCACATGTGGTGTGGAAGTGGTGGAAATACACTGTGCAAGAGACACCAGGCAGCATTTCAAATGTCCCATGTCGCTGTAGGAAGAGGCACTTTTTCTGTTTCCTTTATCGACTTTATTTTTCTTTTCTTTTTTTTTTCGGAGATACGATTCTAGATTTGCAGAAAAGTTGCAAAGCACTGTGGACTCCCCATGCCCTTTCATGGCCTGACTGTGATTCACTGAGTCTTTTTCACCTAACACCTCACTGCACCTCAAAACAAAGTGGAAACGTAAACCCTGGGACAGTGAGAAAATAACCAGGCCAAAGGCTTGGATGGTGGCCCAGGGCTGGGCCTCCGTTACATGTTACCCATCCTGCCGTGTTTGGCTGTGTCAGTGGGCATGAGCTGCCCCAACCACCGGGCAGTGGAGCCTGGTCACCAGGTTCAGATCCGGGTCCTCTCGCCGCCCACATGTTGTATGGTGTTGGCCATGCTGTTCCGCCTTCCTCAGCCTCCTTTTTCCTGGGGTGAGTGGGACAGCACCCTCCCCGCTGCCCCCACATGGGCGCCCGGTGGACAATGCTGACGTCAGAGCCAGTGCTTATGCACTTGCCATACAGGGTGTGGGGATGCCGAGGCCAGTCCCACACGGCTCTCTGCCCAGGCAGCCGGCAAGGACATAGCGCTGACCACCCGCTGTTTTCACAGAGCTGCAGCCTACAGCAAGCTAGGCAACTATGCCGGGGCGGTGCAGGACTGCGAGCGGGCCATCTGCATAGACCCGTCCTACAGCAAAGCCTACGGCAGGATGGGGTGAGCAAGTCAGGGGGCCCTCCAGCATTGGTCTGCCCTCATTCAGCACATTCCTTCTTTCAGGATCGTGGGTAGGGTTTCCCATCCCAGCAGCCAACTCTGCGACACCAGCAGGGTGTCCAGCAATTTGGTTTGATCCCAAGACCCCCTTCCCGGGGTTGTCACAGACCGCAGAGGTTCAGGGCTCAGCCCCGCAGGACCGCCCCCGCTTCCGACACCAGTCACAAATCCGGGTCGGCACTTGTGCTTCTGACCACCCGGCTCTAAGGGGCTTCTCTGGAGCAGCCACAGAGTTCGGGGAACGCAATGTCATGTTCACCAGCTTGATAAAAAGGACACAGACGAAAAGGGATATGAGGAGCATGCAGAGGGGTGCTGGGCACAGGGGCTCGGTGCCTGTGGAGTCGGGATGTACCACCCTCCTGGCACGTGGCTGCATCACCCTCTAGGTGTGATCAAAGGGGTTTGTTAAAAATGTCAAATGACACCTGTGATTCAGGAAGTTGGAGGATTGTCGTAGTTCTGTGCCAGACAGGGACAAGGACCAAACACACACACCTCTATCTGGCCTCCCCCCGCCACCTCGAGCGCCCCCCTTTGGGCCTTCAGAGCCCTTGGCGCTGGCCCACCAAGGCCCCAGTTCCTGAGTGTCTGCATTCTCTTCGTTGTCTGTCTTCTCAGCCTCTCCCTGACCCCCTCCTATATCCCTTCCACTGAGTCCATGTGCAGGACAAGGGTGTGGACACAGAGATGGTATGGGGGCGAAGGGCATGCTGCTCCTGGGTCCCCTACTCAAGTCCCTGGTGTCCCCCCAGCCTGGCACTGTCTAGCTTGAACAAGCACACAGAGGCTGTGGTCTACTACAAGAAGGCCCTGGAGCTGGACCCTGACAACGAGACATACAGATCCAACCTCAAGATAGCGGAGCTGAAGCTGAGGGAGGTGCCCAGTCCCGTGAGTCACCCTTGGGAATGAGGGCTGTGTTTCTGGTGGAGAGGCAGGGCACAGGCCAGGCTGACGGCGCCACTCACAGTCTAGGGGCTGGGCACGTGTGCCCAGGGTTGAGACACATATGGGCATACCTGTCAGGGAGGAAAACACGTTTGTCCTCACAGACCCCCAGAAATAGGCAGGGACATGCCTCAGAGCTACACGGTGAAGCACCACAGTGGGCAGGAGGTGGGGGTTCTAGAACTGTCATTCATGTCCACTGAAAAGCAGGGGAGGCGGGTCTAGGGCTAGCTGGCGTGCTCAACCCCAGGGGTTCTGGGACAGGGCTGGCCCAAGGAGTCTGGCACCTGGCCTGTGGTGACTGATGCAGAGGGACAGGGGCCTGGGGCATGTGAGCCTCAGAGGTAGGGCTGGAGTGGGCTCGGGGTTGACTGGTTTGCATTTGGAAGGTGCACTCCTTGATCAGTTGGTGACCATTCCTAGGAGTTGGTCACCCAGGGTGGGGCTGTCCCTCCAGGGTCCACCAGGCCCAGGAGTCAGAATCGGAAAATGAAAGGCAGGTTCACACTGCTTGCCCCAGGTGATGGGCACCAGTTTGTGGACAGGGCCCGCTGCCCAGGCCGAGATTATCTGAGCTCCAAATGGCCGCGTGGGTATATGTTCCGGTTCTCAGCGTCAGTGTCACCGTCTGTTGTTCAATGCCACTAACCGGCACTTTCCTCGTCCCCACAGACGGGCGGGGCCGGCAGCTTTGACATCGCAGGCTTGCTGAACAACCCCAGCTTCATGAGCATGGTGCGTGTCCCTGCCACCGCCGGGCCTATCACACTCAAGGGCCCCCAATGCAGCCCTGCAGGCATGGGCCAGGTCCCTCTGGGGGCATCCTAGCACTGCGGAAAGCAAAGCACCTGAATGCTTTGCCCTCACCTACTTGATGCTAGGAGCAGCTCCAGGGTGACAAGCACAGATGTCCTAAATCTCATGAGTCCCCTGGGGGTAGCATGACCCCCCCAACTCCCATCCACCAATATCGGGCACAGAAGACAAACACCCCAGCCCTGTCTCCCAGCTGAATTAACTCGAGAAGGCCCCATCCCCTCCATCAGCCTGGTGTCCTTGCAGGGGACAGCAGCAGTGATAGGGCCACACCTGCTGCCCTAGGTTAAGATGAGACAGTGTTATGTGTGTGGCCCATACGAGAGAGCCACCTTCCGGTGCCAGAAGCTGAAGCTCAGAGGCACCCGTCCTTTGAGAGCAGAGCGGCCCCTGTGCACACTTGTGCCCAGGTCTTCCTGGGTGGCCTCAATCTGCCTAAGGCTGCGCTGCTGGCCCACGGGGCTTCAGGCACAAGGTCTCAAACTATCAGGAGGAGAAGACAGCAGAACCCCCTGCACTCAGATCATGTCCCCCTTGCAGTGAGGAGTGTGTCACCTCCTAGGGGGCCAGGGTCACACCTTCATTGCAGGCCTAGGCCTCTGCAGAAGCACAGGGCAGACGACACGGTCTTTCCAGGGTGCGTCAGTCACTCCTTCGACCTTGACCCCCATCAGCAGCTGCCAGCACTGCTGGGCCGTGCTTTCCTGGCACAGCCAGGCCATGCATCTGCGTGTCCACAGTGGCTCCAGCAGCACTGTGGGGTTGAGCCAGGGGGTGGCCAAGCACCAGCTCCTTGTGGGCATTAGGCATCCTTGCTATTCCTGTCCGTCTGCCTGGGGCCTGAGAAGACATCCCAATGGGGAGGTGACCGCACAAAGTCCCCGTCCTGCGTCATTCACTGTGGAGCGGTGGGTGGCCAGAAGGACAGAATCCGTCTACAGGGTGAATCTTAGCATCCCGCAGAAGCAATGAGGTGCCCAGAGTCCTAAAGCAAGGCCCCAGGCCTATTGAAGTGGAGAGATGCGCGGCGGGGAGGGCATTGGCCATCACACAGCGGCAGCCACCCTGATGACTGGTTCTTCCTCAGGCTTCCAATCTGATGAACAACCCCCAAGTCCAACAGCTGTAAGTGGCAGCCCTCATCCCCAGGTCTCGTGCTTGTGTTTCTTTGCCCTGTAAACTTTACCATTTTAACTGTTTCGGTTGCAACCAAGCGGCCCTGAGCATTCACAGTGTCATGCAGTACCACTACCTAGTTCCAGAACATTCCATCGCCCCAGAAAGAGCCTTGTCCTTGTTGTAGTGACCCCTTTCCCACACCTGATAACCCTTACCCACTGAGGTGTACTTGTTCTGGCCATCTCACATAAATGAGGTCATATACTGTGTTGCCTTTTGTGTCACAGGCTTTCCCAGTGTCACTGGGAGGTCAGAATTGCCCCATTAAAAATCACTGTTTTAGGCAAAAGGCTGTGCCTGGGAAAGCTGCTTCATTGGGTGTGCGGGTGGACCCTCAACAGTGACAGCGTCTCACGCTGCTGGAGGTGAGGGCTAGTGATGCCCAGGTGCACTGGGCTGTCCGGTGCAAGTCACGAGCGTTCCTTGCAGTATGTCTGGGATGATTTCCGGTGGCCACAACCCCCTGGGGACTCCTGGCACCAGCCCCTCGCAGAACGACCTGGCCAGTCTCATTCAGGCGTGAGTAGACCTGCCTTGCGGGGCCTGGGCAGAGGGAGAAGGGAAGTATTGCTGTGTCCCGGGCGCCCTATAGGTCCCATGTCTTCCACTGGCCACTCCTTCCTTACGGGACATCCGTGGGAGGGCCCTGTCCCACTGAGTGGGGCACCCCCCAACAGGGGCCAGCAGTTTGCTCAGCAGATGCAGCAGCAGAACCCAGAGCTGATCGAGCAGCTTCGAAGTCAGATCCGAAGTCGGACACCCAGTGCCAGCAATGATGACCAGCAGGAGTGACCGCCCACGTGAGTCTCTGCAGACCACCTAACTGGGTCCTCAAAGTCAGGAGGGTGTCCGTGAATCCCTGGGACCTTGTGGGGGATATCCGGGCCTTCAGACCCCCTCCTAGGTATTTCTAACATGACCCGCTCTGACTCCATGGAGGGTGAGGGACAAAACCCTGCTCCCTGGGTGCAGGCTGGTGCCTGAGCGACAACAGGCAACAAGTGTGCAGGACACTTACAGCAGAGCCCTTTTCTGCACGTGTGTGAGGCGAGGTCACCTGTGGGGGGAGAGCAGGTGGCACCTGGCATTTTGCCCAGCTCTGTGGGGGTTGGTTTGATTTTGCTGTGAGTAAATGTTACGTGTGCGGTTGCTTAGCAATGCACTGGGGTGTCCTGGGGGTCCCCTGGCACCTCGCCAGCTCAGTTACCACCTGGCTGGCCTCCATCTCATCTGACCCCAGTGACCTCACTCACTGGGTGCAGGCCGCAAGGCCTTCCTGCCAGAGATCTTTTTATCTTGACTTTGGTGTCACTTCTAAGTTGTCATTGTTGTCACTGTGATTTTTTTATAGAAAGATGGGAGGGGGGCATGGAGTAAAAAGGCAGATAAAAGAACTTTAATCTTTCCATCTTGAGCAACTAATGTTAATATTTGGGTCATTTTTTCTCGTTTTTTTTTTTTTTTTTTTTTTTGGCCTTAATTTTAAGGAAAAAAAAACATAATTGAGGCCAAGTTTATGCCCGTTATTCATCGGAACCTTATCCCCAAAGTGCCGTCACTGACATTTTCGCATCTGGGCCCAGAACCACCTGTGACAGTGGCCGTGTTCTGTTTCCACACCAGCCTGGCCACTGCCAGCCACACGGAAGTGGGCGGAATTGGGTTTCAGCAGTGGAGGTCATGTCCCCCGGAGCCAGGCACTACCCAACCGACCACCCGTGTCTCATCCCTCCAGCCATCACAATGGCATTGGGCCCTTCCTAGCCGGTCGGAGGCCTCTGTGGGTCCTGCCATTTGCTCCGGTTGGACTGCCCAAGAGAGAAAAAGAAAAAGAACTGGACCTGCATATTCAGACGAATTTCTACGATTTTTATTTTATCTTTCGCCCCACCCTTCCCTTTTTGTATGCCCTCATGGCCCCCAGACCTCAGAACAGAACCAGCAAGCTGTGAACATGGACCAGCACCAATCTCCCCCATCCCCTGGAAACCCAGGCACTAAAGTATTTTCTAGAATGTCCTGGGGTGGAAATGGGCCTCTGGCTACTCTCCCGAGTAGTGGCCAGTTATATGTCCAGCCACATCATAGCCCTTCCCACAGGGGTCCCTGCCCACCCCTGCACCTGGGTCTGTCTGTAGGGGGCCCCCCAGGCGGGGAGAAGCTGCTTTCTGAGTCGACCTTGGCCACCTGGCCACACCCTGCTGGGACAAGCTCACTCTCAGCCCCAGTCCAGGCACCAGCATTCCTCGGGCCCTTAGACCATCGGTTCTTACGTGAGGGACTCTGGCTACAGACTCCTAGAAGACCCTTGTTTCCTAGGCCACAGGGCCAGCTGGGGGCCTCTTCCCATCGACGTTTTGACAGATGCGCTTTTCACCCCTTCAACCCTTTCACCCCAGCACTCACTCAGCAGACCGCAAGGGGTGTGCTGATGACCTTGATTTGGGCCTCACCCTGAGCCATCCCTGCTGTCCTAGACTGCCTGTGTCCTGCCTGGCACTCGGGGGCCTGGTGTCACCCACCGTGTCCTGTGATTGCCAGGCAGCCTCCTAGAAGGGCAAACGCAGTTGGGCCGGGCAGCCTACCCAAGACTCGAGGCCACCTTGGCCGTTCCACAGCCCCTGCTTGGACGGAGAGTTGATGAGGTCTGCTGGGCCCCCTGGTGGTCTGTGAGGTCAGCCCATACCGTGTGTGTTATAGGAAAATAGTAGGAAGAAGGGCCAGCACCAGCCACCAGCAGTTGTTACTCGGCCTGCAGGGTGGCCCTACCCTTTGAATACTAGCCAATGTGACAAGCATAACATGTGGGGAATAAATAGACATAATCTCTGTCCGGCTCTGTGATGACCTTGGCGCCACCCCTTCCCCAGGTTTCCAGAATCTCCCCAGCCTGGGGTGTCCAGGTCACCAGGACACCGTGTGCTGCCCAACGTGACGCAACTGTAAGCACTTCCTGTGCCAAGGGTCACACGTAGCAGTCCCATGTTCCTTCCTTTCCTCACCTCTGACCAATCACCCCACTGTGTGAAGTGCAACCCCAGGGCTTAAGCTAGGCTCCTAGGTTCTTGGAGACAGAGCAGCAGGCTATTGCGCATTACTTGCCTAGGGTGTTCCAGCACATAAGTTCTCTGTTCCTAGCCCAAGGCACCCCTGTACCAGCACAGGGAGGGACGTCCCAAGCGGGAAGGAGCCCGGGAAGTTTTGGGTAGGTTGTGCCAGTCCTCGACTGCATGCAGGCCTCATGGTTGTGAAAGGTGCCGTGGGTGCTGCGTATACCTTAGGTGGGTGCAGTTCCCGTTTGCAGCACCCACGGCAGCCCCCAGCAGGCCCAGTCACAGGCAGAGGACACAAGCTTCAGTGTCTACTGAGGCCCCAGCCTGTGAGCATCAAGCCTGGCACAGTCTAACGCATCACTGCCTGTGCTGTGCCAGGAGGGGCTGCCTGAAGCCCCCACCTCCATGTGAGTACCACCAGCTCCCTCCCTGATGGAGAAATTAAATTTCCAGGCCCAGCTGTTACCTGTCTCCCAGAAAGTCACAAAATACTGGTGGGTGCCAGCTGCCCCAGGAAACAGTCTAAATGGATGAGGGAGGGGAGCAAGGTGAGGCCTGTGCCTGTCTCTTAGAGATTTTACCTGGATCCCCTGGGGGATGATGGACAGGGGGGACATCTGTGGTTGTCACACTTGGATGCTCCTGACAGAGGGGTAGGGCCAGGGTGCCACTCAGCCCCATAGCACCCAGGACACCCCCAGAGAACAGTCTGCCCTGATGTGCGTGGTGCCAACAGGGGTCCCCCGCACTAGGGACAGTGGCCATCAGTGTGTGGCCCCCCAGCCCAGCAACACGAGTCTCGGGAGCTCAGTAGAAATTCAAATTCTTGGTCTCCCAGCCCCAGCCCTGGATCAGAAAGTCACCGGTGTTCTCCCCAAACTTTAGGTGATTCTGTCCTGCCAGTGTTCCAGAACCGCTGGCTGGGGCTCTTGTTCTGGATTCACTCAGCCCCCTGTGGGTTCTGCATCTTAGGCCGCCCAGGTGCCCCGTACCACCACCTGTTCGGAGACCCCACTTCAGGGACCACTTGGAGAAGAGCCATACATTGCATCTCAGGCCTCTGTGGGCAACTGCTGTGTCTCCCTGCGTTCCTGTGGTCCCCTGCTGGGAGGCCCCCCGTGCAGCCTCTTAATAAATTTGCCCCAAACTCAGCCTGATGGTTGAGAAAAGATCCAGAAACTTTCCAATTTGGAACCATTAGAGTGGGAAGGAAAAAAAACAAACTGTCACCATCACTCCAGAAACCAGTAGCTTCTCTGATTTGAGAACTGTCATAATTATTACTGCTCCATCCCACACAGGTTAGAAATAGAATCTGAATATTCCTGTCAGCGGTACATTGAACAAAAAAAAGCAGTGATGAAACATGGATCTAGCATAAGTTGTGACCCAGACGGAGCTTCCAGGAGCAGGTCGAGTCCAAGCAGCAAGGCTGCGGCTGCTGGCACTGAGACCATCCTGGGGGTCAGTGGCACACCCCACCCAGATTAACGAGAGAGAACAGTGTCTCCCGGAAGCAGGGTCTCAACTGGGGGCCACTTTGCTCCTTAGCGGACACTGTGCGATGTCTTTAGACATCTGCAGTTGTCACCAAGATGCTCCTGGCATCCAGCCCCCACAGTGCGCAGGATGGTCCCCCACAGAGACTGACGCAGCCCAGACGTCAGCAGTGCCATACCGAGGACCCCACCCTGTGGCGTCACCAGCACACAACCCTGGATAAGTGTGTCAAAGAAATGTGCCAAATTTGTTTACTGGCTCTAGCGTGCTCCTGTATCCTTGCAGCTAAGATTTCATTCACCTCAACTTGGGTAACTTGAAAACCAAAAACTGAGTTGGCTTCCCCACCCCGCCCTGCTCCTCTCTTTTGCAAAATCATTTTTTTCAAAGGTGGAGCAAAGGCCAAGCGCTCCTGAGATGGCCTTTGAAGACCAGAAGCCAAGGCCACCAGGTGGCGTGACAGCACACAGCCTCCCAGCCACCTCCATCCAGGCAGGGCACATAGCATGGGACCAGAAAGGAGGAGGATGCATCTATCTAACACAAGACTGGGTGTGAGCCTGGAGACCACCCCGGTTCTAGAGACCAGCATTGTGCTTTCAGAGCTGGTTCTTGAGTGTGAGCCTTCCCAAGCAGGTATGTCCTGCCTGGCATTGTGTGTGAGGTGGCCCCATCCTGAGCTGCTCGATATGGTCAGGGGTCCCATCACATGGGTCCTTTCAGCGGTGAGGGTGGACAGGGCCAGCTGCCAATTCTGCTCAACTCAAGGCTGTTCCCAGGTCTTTGTGAGGTCGGGTAAACTTGGTGAGTCCATTCTGTTCCGTATTTTCTCTTACTTATTGTGCTTCTTAAACCTATCAAAGTGCAATATACATTCATGAAAGTGCACATAGTAATAGCTGACAGCTCAGTGAAGTCTCACTAAGGGAACACGCTATGTCATTGGCATTCACATTGAGAATGGAACCCAACCAAGCTCCATCACGCCCTGTCCTCTCATTACTACCCCAAAGGGTGACACTGCCCCATGCTTCGATGCCATGAGTTAGTTTTGATTGTGTTAGAAATGTATGCAAATGGAACCTATGAAAGGTAAACCCATAAAGATGGTGGCAGAATTTATAGAACGTGGTTTGGGGTAGGCAACATTTCCTTGAAGAATACAGACAGCATAATGAGGATTAATTTGGCCTGCCTATGTGGCTCGGCCACAACACCCAGATATGTGGTCAAACACCAGTCTAGCTGTCACTGAGGAGGTGTTTTTCAGATGAGATTAACATTTAAATCAGTAGACTTGAGAAGAGCAGATCAATCTTTCTAATATGGGTGGGCCACATCTAATCAGTTGAAGGTCTTAAGAGAAAAGACAGGTCCTGGCAAAGAGACAGAGCCTCCAGATGACCTTGAGACTCAAGCTGCCATGTCGGCTCTTCCCTGGGTCTCCAGCCTGCCAGCCTGCCCTGCAGACATCACGTCTGCCAGGTCCCACAATCATGTGAGCCAGTTCCTTAGAATAAATCTATCCATCTCCCCTATTGGTTCTGTTTCTCTAGAGACCCTGACTAATACAAGCTCTAACCATAATTGTTTTTTTTAAATCACATTGGACTACATTAAAAGAGTGGGAAAAGGTGAGCCATTGAGTGGATGAAGGCATTTTGCAATATGTATTTAACAAAAATGTAAATTACTGCTACAAATCAATGAGAAAAGGGGAAATAATCCAACTTTTTAAATGAGCAAAACACTTAGGCATTTGAAAAAACAGATACACTGTTGGGCAGTGAGTAAACGAAAGGGGCTTGATTTCAGTGATCATCAGGGGAATGCTGATTAAAACCACACATGAGGTGACTGCACCAGAACAACTATAATGGAGACATAAGTACTGTTCTTTACAAAAATGCTCCAGGACTTGGCAGCAGTGGCCCCTTTGGCCATTGGTCAGTGCAGAGACAGGAAGGAGTGAGATGAGCCGAGCCGAGGAAAAGAACACTGGGCTGACTGGGGGCCCAAGCGCAGGATCCCAGAGTCCTTTCTTGGTGGGGTAACCAGGATGAGCTTTGGTCTCCCTGGACAAGATGTGATACACTGTGAGATGCGGTCCCCAGGGACCTCACAAAGCCCTAGCACCTGGGGTCTCACTGGGGGCCAGTCACATGGGCACCTCTGCCCAGCTTGTCCGAGATCCCAGCCCCCACAGGACAGTGGTGCTCAGCATGACCTGCCTGTTTGCAGTGTTTAGGGCCAGGGGCTGTTGCGGGGTGTAGGTGGCAGGAGCTCCCAGTGCCCCATTCCAGCCTCTACTGGGGGCCAACCTTGCCAGCAAGTTCTCTTGAGACTGAACATCAGGCGGCTGTGTTAACTCTTTTCTGCACCTGCAAGGGGAAAGCCAGCTGTGCATCAAGTTCCACAGGTGAGCGGCTGCACGTGCTAGAAGCCTGAATGCCAGCGCCATGGATGTGCACCCAGCAGCACCACGCCAAAAGCCAGCCACGAGCAGAAATGGCCACGTTCAGAGTGGTGAGAGGCACCTACACAGAAAACCATGTAAGTGAGCAATCCTGGAGGAATGGTGGCTGCTTGGGAGTCAGGGGTGGGAAGGGATGGTGGGAGAGTTTGGGGTGCAGGTTACTGCACTATCTTGATTGTGAGGATGGTTTCCTGGGCATATGGTAAATGTGAGTCATTTACTGTATGTCGATTGTACCTTGACAAAGCTGCTAAGATGGTTTTGTTTTGTATTTCCATGATTGAGCATCATTTTGTTCTCCCATGAATCACCTCTTCACCTCCCTTCCCATTTTTACTTTAAGGTATTTGTTCTCTAACAAGTGCTCTGTGTCATCTATCATCAATATCTCCTTCTGGTCTATCACTTGTCTCTTGAGCCCATCCATCATGTTTTTCACCATGGAAGAGTTTTAAGGTAGCCAATGCGGTCAAATTTGTCAGTATTTTCCTGTCGCACTTGCCCATGTGTTAGTGCTGGTGCCAAGACACTCACAAATATGTTTTAAACAAACAAAAGCCTGAAGCTCATGCAGCTCGGAGCAGCCTCACTCTGACTAATCATGGACAGATTCTTCTGTAGGGAGGAGTCATCCTGTGAGCATCTATATCACTTTAGTTGTTGTGAATTATGGAAACCAAAAAAAAAAAAAAATCAAGTCACTTTGTGTCTAACTACAACAAAAAGCTTCCACCTTTTGTGTGCTTGTTATGAAGCAGGTGGAAAGTCATGAACATCTCATACTTAACCTCTGCAAAACCAAACTTAGTCTCTTGACACCTCCACCTCTGTACCTCCTCCAGTGCCTCCTATTTTCATAAATACCCCGACACCTCCTCCTGCAACCCACCTAGATGAACCAGCGCCAAGTCCTATCAATTCACCCTGCAAGGTATTTCTCAAATTCAAACACCCACTCCATCACCCCTGCAAATGCCCTCATGTAAACAAGCTTCAGTTCTCACCCAAATGACTCTTCATTGGTCTCCCTGCTTCCACACTTGCTCCCTTACAATTCAGTCTTTCTTTACGCAGGAATCAGAATAACCTTAAGACAGAAATAGGATCACAGCCTTTACCTGCTTAAAACCCTTCAATGAATCACCTTGCATTTACAGGAAGATCCAAATTCCTTAACATGTTCTGTACAACCATCCCTAATCTTTCATCTCCGTGTTGCTTACTGACCTTCAGCTGGCCTCTTTCCAGTTCCTTAAACCCAACAAACTAAACAAACTATTTTCGGCTGTTGCATCAAATACCCTCTCTGCTCCCTACTTCTCGCCACTCTTTACTTGGTTAATTCCTATGCTGACCCTTCCTTTTCATTTTTTTTTCCTGCACAGCACTTAGTACAACCTGTAATTTTTCCTTGATATACATATTTTACTTATCTTTTGCTGCATAATAAATGACTGCAGAAGCGAGTGGCTTGTAACAATGACATTTATTATCTCACAGTTTCTATGAGTTGGGAATTCAGGTGCACTCAGCTGGGTCTTCAGATTCAGGGTCTCTTGGAGGCTTCAATCCAGGTGTCTGCTGAAGGCCCAGTGGCGGTAGGATCCCCTCCCAAGATCACTCATGGTGTCATTGGCAGTACTCAGTTCCTGCAGGCTCAATATACCTAAGGTCTCAGTCCCTTGTTGACTGTTAGTGAAAGGTCACTCTCAGTTATTTGCCACATGAGCCTTTCTGACATCTTAACTGGCTTCATCTAAGCATGCAAGTTGAAAAGGCAATAGGGAGAGTCATGCTAGAAATTACATCTTATTACTTTGCCATATTCTGTTGATCACCAAGTGCAGCCCACACTCAAGGAGAGGGAGCCACGCCACAGCATGGTGTCATCTGAAATCATCTTAGAAGTCTGCTTCCTGCAGCATATTATTTCATTAATATGTTTGTCTCCCCTAGACTGTGAAATGTGAGGGCATGGACTTTGTTTTTTCACTCTGTTATATTAAAATTTTTTTAATCATGGTGAAATGATAACATTAAATTTACTATTTTAACCATTTTTAAGTGCACAGCTCAGTGGCATTAAACACATTTAAAATGTCATACCACATCCCCACCGTCCACCTCCAGAGCTTTCTCATGTTCCCAAACTGACACTCTGTCCCCATTACATTCTCACTCCTTTCCCCTCCCCCAACCCCTGGCTCTCTTATCTTTGAGAATCTGACTTCTCTGGGGAACTCCTGTGAGTGGAATCACACAAGACGTGTCATGTCCTTTTGTGTCTAGTTTATGTCAGTGAGCGTAATGTCCTTGAGGTCCTTCCACATTGTAGCATTCTCCACATTACTCTTAGCGTCTCTCCCCATGCCTGGCTCATAGTAGGCTAACAGTAAGATTTTAGTTGACAAATGAATAGAGTCTTCTCCTTCATATGTCTGGTTGCTTTTATGGGGCCACAGAGAAAGCTATATTTTCTCAGTGTTTCCTTCTGCCCATCTAAAAATATCAGTAGTCAACTGTTAATCTTCATCTTCCTTGACCTGTCAGCAGCGTTGACACAACCATCAAACGATTCTGTGAAAATATGTTGGATCTGTCATGTTTCTGATCAAAACTCTACAGTGACTCCCCGTTTCACTCAAAGCCCATTCGGTGCCTGCTGAGGCCTCCTCTTATCCCAAATACACTCCACCACCCGGCGGTGTCTTGGCCACACTGCTTGAACACTTTACCGACATATATCCACTTGCCTAACTTCTCCATGTTCCAGTTTTTGCTTAAATATCTCTTCCTAATAAGCTCTATTAGAGCATATTATTCAAAATAGAAACCCACCACCCTATTATTCCAGAGCTTCGGACATAATTCCATGACTTATTACATTTCTCTGGTATTTTCTGTGTCTTTTCCCAGAAGATATGCTCCAAAAGGGGGAGATCTCTGGCCTGCAGATGCTCTCCCAGGAAAGATCCTGGCACGTAGTAGGCAGACATATCGAGCAGACGGATCTGCGTCTTAAGCCGACGAGAAGGGCATGGGCAGCTACAGAGCTCAGAAAGGGACTCCTTCCTGCCGGAAATCGTTCGCAATGGCCTAGCCTTGAGCCGAGCGGGATTCAGCACCAGGCGCTCTTGGACAGCTCTGGAAGCCAAAGCTTGCCGGAACTCTCCCACCCGGATTGAAGTTTCCAGCCGGAGCCTCCAGGTAGCTGTACCCACCGCTAGCCGAAAGGAAACAACCTCTAGGTGCCGGTAGGAGAGGTGGAGTAGCAGGATGAGTGACGGCCATGGTAGCCAATCGTATGGCGCACTAGGTCTGCGGAGCTTGGGGAGGCCAATAGGCAGGGGTGTGGGCGGGGCGTGGGCAGCGGCGCGCTGAGCCGGACTCCGCCGGGAGCATCGCTGTGTGGTTCAGGCCTCGCGGCGGTTGAGCGGCGGGCGGCGCTGGCGGGCGGGCAGGGAGCCCGGCGCAGGTACGTGCGGGCCAGTGCTGGTTTCGGGGGCGGGGTGGCCTGGGGCCTGGCGGACTCTCAGCGCGTTAGCCCGGGCTGGGCCGCAGCGTCCGCCCCGGCTTCACCTTTATTGGCGACATCTGTGTGATATGCGTCTGGCTCCCCCAGCAGAGCGCGAGCAGTCCCCTCCAGGGTGGGGCCAAGTCAGCCTGCCGTCCGCGGGGCACCAGGTGCCGCACAGGGCACCTAGAAGGCGTCAGTAAGTGCTGAATGAATGAATGAATGAACGAACGAACGAACGAACGAATGAACGAATGCGGCCGTCCCCTCCTGGGCCCAGCCTCATCGGCCCCCGGCCACCCTCACGCCCACCCCACAGACTGAGGCGTACGCACACCCAGCACATATTTATTGGGCACCTACTGTGTACTCGGCTTTGGACTAGAGAAGACAGACTCCCAGCCCTCTGCAGAGGTCGCTGCCTAAAGTTAGTGGGGACATTTGGGGACTTTTAAATTATGTAGGTCCCCATAGCATAAATAATGGTAGAAAAATGACAGGCAAGGGGGTGGGAGTGGCCTCTCCGACTGGTGACATCTGATCTGAGACCTGAAGAGCTTACTGAAGTGGAGTGTGGGCACTGAGAACTGGGAGGCTAGGGGAAAAGCGTGACCACAGGAGCATCTGAGATCCCTCATACTCACGGTGACATTTTCGGGTCCAGGGCAAAATCTGCTCTGCTTGGGCTCATTGAGTTGTGTAAAGAGGGCCACATACTTCAGTGCATCCATTTGTTCAGCCAGTGGTCACTGAGCATCTGTCGTAGGCCAGGCTTCTCAGTGAGTATAAGGGTACAGTATAGGGCAGGGATCAGCCAGGGGAGGCCCCTTGGACGGGTCCTGGAGACAGCAAACTGAAAGACAAGTTGCCATTGGAAGGCTGGGGAGAGAAGTAAGTGTTTCAGGCCAAGAGGATAGCCCGTGCAGGGGCCCCGAGGCGGGAACAGGTTTGGCATATCCAGGGACCATGAAAGTGGGAGTGGGGTGAGGGGAAGCAGGAGCCCATGGCCCAGAGCTTTCGCCTCAGGACAAAGTGTTTGGATTTTATGTGAGGGCAGCGGGAAACCAGTGGAACAACATCACCTGATAGAACATTCTGTAGCCATGGAAACGTTCTCCATCAATATGGTGGCTGCTAGACTCATGTGGCTACCAAGCTCTTGAAATACAAGTAATACATCTGATGGGCTGAGTCTTACACTCTCTCGTTTTATTTAACGTAAACAGACCCATGGGGCTAGCGAGCGCCATATCAGACAGTGCAGCCATGGGGAAAGTTCTGCAGGAGGCAGGGACATGTGCGGGGCCTGGAATGGGGTGAGGTACTGGGATGGATGGGCTTGGTTGGATGCCTCAACAGCTGATGTGGTTGTTGGTGCTTACAGTGGCCAGACTGGGCATGAGGCCCTGGTAGCACGCCATGGGCCAGGAGTGTGCTGCTGCCACACATGGTTTGGCCCCTCAGTGACTGCAGCAGCCTGAGCCACCACCATGGTGAAGCTGCTGGTGGCCAAAATCCTTTGCATGGTGGGCGTGTTCTTCTTCATGCTGCTCGGCGCCCTGCTCCCCGTGAAGATCATCGAGACGGATTTTGAGAAGGCCCAGCGCTCAAGGAAGGTCCTATCACTCTGCAACACCTTCGGAGGTGGTGTCTTTCTGGCCACGTGCTTCAATGCTTTGCTGCCTGCCGTGAGAGAAAAGGTAAGGCTGCGCTGGGCCCCTTATGGCCACTTTCTGACGCTTTCTCAACTCTGACCCCAATCCTGGTGGGGGTCTTGACACCCCAGGATGACCGGGAGTAGAAATGAATTTGCCTTGGGACCGTGAGTCGGCTCTTCCCTTTGGGCCTCATCTCATAAACGAGGGATTTCAACTAGACCTGGGAGTCCCAGCCAGCGGGCTCATCAGTCATTCCCGGACCAGACCACCTTCCCCGGGCTGCATACGCTGTGTCATGAGGCTGGAGGTTGTGGCCTCTCTCCAACTGCTGCGTCAGTCAGCTGCCACTGCACAATGACAAGCTCAGCACCTTAGGACGGCACATGTTTACTGTCTCACGGCGTTCGTGGGCCAGAGCTGTAGGCACAGCCGAGCTTTCCAGGCTCTCAGGAGGCAGCAGTCACGATGTCCCTTGGGCCGCTGTCTCTGAAGGATTGACTGGGAACGGGTCTGCTCCTAAGCTCATGTGGTCATAAGCAGGTTCAGTCCCTTCCTGGTTGGCAGACTGAGGGCCTGGTTCCTCCTTGGCTATTGGATGGGGGCTACCCTCAATACCCTGCCACATGGGGCCCCTAGTATGGCCACTCGCCTGGATTTCTGATATTCAGCCCTGTGAGACGTTGCATCTGTGCTGCTTTACGCAGCCAAGCTCGTGCTCCTTCACTACGTGGCACAGGTACTCACATGGCTGGCATTGATGAAGATGAATCTCAGAGTCCTCTCTGATGCCTCTGCACCCCAGTACCCCTTCCAGTGCCCCTCATTTCCCACATTCCCACGGCATTGCCTCTTGTCACCCTCCTGCCTCAGGCTGGGCCTGCTACAATGGCCTTATGCTCCCCAACCCTCTTCGGTGCACATGGTCCTCTTAGGTCCTCCCATAACTGCGCCCTTGCCCACGGCTTATCATACCTCATGGGCCAGGTCCTTCCTCCCGGCCACCATCCAGCCTCAGCCGGCAGTACCTGGGTCCATCACCCTGTGGCCTTGGGATGTCAGCTTTGTCCTTCCCTACCTGTGTTTGTCCCTCTGGGATAGTGTTTCTCACGAGCTGGCAGCCCCCGCCAGGCATGCAGCAAATGACCAACGTGGCTTCTTTGCAACAGGGGTTCCCGCCCAGGGAGACTTTGTCCCCAGCAACACTGGGCCATGTCTGGGGATATACATGGTTGTCACAACTGGAGGAGCTCCTGGCATTGTGTAGGTGTGGCCAGGGATGCTGCTCTGCACTGCGCAGTGTTCAGGAGGGTGCCCCCAGAGGATGACCCCGCCACGCCTGTTCCTGGAGCACAGAATCACCCTGATTGAGAATAGCGTGTGTGTGTTCATGGGTTGCAATGAAGTTTGTGGTTGGCAAGGAGGTTGGGGCTGTGAGCAGAGATTGTGATTAGCCCTTGGAAACTACATGTAGGCCATGAGTAAAACTGAAAGAGTAATGTTCTGGACAGAGCTGGCGGCCCGTCCCCAAGGCTGTAAGGGGCTTGGTGAGTGCAGACAGCCTCATGTGAACCCAGGCCCCGGGGAGAGAGCAGCGCCCACCTTGCTGGACAGCATCTAAACTGTGCTGTCCAGTGCGATGGCCGTGCCTGCATGATATGTTATTAGTGAATTAAAGTGAGACATAGTTCAACATTCAGCCCTTGGCCACACAGCCACATGCAAGTCCTTGTGGGTTGCACATGGCCGGTGGCTTTCATATCAGGCAGCACAGAGAGCATGTCCATCATGCAGAACATCCTAGGGGGTGGCAGTGGCTCGAGGGGTCCAATAGGTATATGTCAGCAAGCCTTCACCCAGGACTTAGGGTGACGGAGAGACTCTGGACACACAGCCCCACCCAGGTCATGGAAGTAAACCCCACGCAGACATGAGGCTGGAAAGGCTGCTTGGTGGTGGTGGAGCCTGGAAGTCCCAGATCCAGGTGCTAGCAGGACCAGGTCCTTCAGAGGCCAGGAGCGAGAGCATTCTACTCCCTCCCAGCTTCTGCAAGTTGCCAGCCATTCTTGGCTTACAGACACATCACCTCAGTCTCTGGCTTAGTCTTCACTTGGCAAACTGCCTGTGTGTCTGTATCGATGTCTCCTTTTCTGTCTCACGAGGACATCTGTCATTGGATTAAGGCCCCACCCCAACCCAGGGCAGCCTTCTCTCAAGGTCCTTATCTCACGTGTGAGTTTCCTGGTGATGGGGCACCTCCAACAGCAGACATTTATTCTCTCTGGTTCTGGAGGCTGGAAGTCTGTGATCCAGGTGCCAAAAGGCCAGGTCCTTTTGAGGCCTCCCTTGTGCTGCCTCTCCACATGGCAGTCCCCATGTCTCTTCCTCTTCTGGGAAGGACACCGGTCTGCTTGCCCCAAAGGCCATATTTTAACTGAGTCACCTCTCTAAAGATTCTCTCCAAATGCAGTTGGTTTTGAAGTACCAGGGGCTGGCAGACTTGAATACATGAATTTTATTCTGGGGAGAAGACATGAGTCAGCCCTTACCCCTTTAGTTCCGGGTGGGTGTATCTTCAGAGGCCATGATGCAGCCCCCTGCAGTGAGGCCCTGCCACTCCCTTTGAAACAGGGCTTTTGTCCATTCTGTCAAGGATGAACCCTTTTTCTTCTTGTATGAATTGGGTGTCACAATGCTTTGCTAATTGCACGGTGGTGTCAGATGAACTCTGTTGCATTGGTGGCAAGGGTCCCTGCCTCTGAACCCCTCTTGCCTCTCCCCCTCCCTCCCTCTGTTCCAGCTCCAGAAGGTTCTGAGTCTCGGGCATATCAACACCGACTACCCGCTGGCGGAGACGCTCATGATGCTGGGCTTCTTCCTGACTGTGCTCCTGGAGCAGCTCATCCTGACCTTCCGCAAGGAGAAGCCATCTTTCATCGACCTAGAGACCTTCAACGCTGGCTCAGATGCTGGCAGCGACTCGGAGTACGAGAGCCCCTTCATGGGGGCTGCACGGGGCCACACGCTCTATGCAGAGCCACGCGCCCACAGCCATGGGCTGAGCATCCAGGAGCTGTCATGCTCCAGCCCCCTGCGCCTCCTCGGCCTGGTCTTTGCACTGTCGGCCCACTCAGTCTTCGAGGGCCTGGCCCTGGGCCTGCAGGAGGAGGGTGAGAAGGTAGTGAGCCTGTTCATGGGCGTGGCCATCCATGAGACGCTGGTGGCTGTGGCCTTGGGCATCAACATGGCCCGGAGCTCCATGCCCCTGAGGGACTCAGCCAAGCTGGCCGTCACCGTGAGCGCCATGATTCCCCTGGGCATCAGCCTTGGCCTGGGCATTGAGAGTGCCCAGGGCATGCCCAGCAGCGTGGCCTCCGTGCTGCTGCAGGGCCTGGCAGGCGGCACCTTTCTGTCCGTCACCTTCTCAGAGATCCTGGGGAAGGAGCTGGAGGAGAAGAACGACCGTCTTCTCAAGGTCCTCTTCCTGGTGCTGGGCTACGCTGTGCTGGCCGGCGTGGCCCTCCTCAAGTGCTGAGTGTCCCGAGCCCTCAGGGAGCCCCGGGCCAGACACGAGGGGACCTCAGGCACCTGGCCTCCACCTGCACATGGAGGGGCTCAGGACCAGGCAGCGCCCCAGACCCTATGCCCCCAGCCTCTGGGCTCCACTACTACTTGTAAAAATACTTCTCTTAAAGCTATTTCCCACACTGTGTGGCCACATCAACCTCTGGGTGGGGTTCTGGTGACACACGGGAGGCGGGGCTGGGTGCCCGCACGGGATCAGGCCAAGACTGACTTTTCTTCGCTCGCCCAACTATGGCTCAGGGCGGGAGATGCTGGAAGCTCTGTGGCCTCTGTACTCTGCCGCCAGCTGGCCCCATTGCTGACAGAGGCCACTGGCATGGAGTTTCTGTTCCTCAGGGTGGCCCTGTGACTCCTGTCACCCAAGGCTTGTGCCTTGGGTATGGCGGGTCCCCGGTGCTGCCTTCCTTGCCTTCTAGGGAGCATGCCTTTGAGGACAGGGGCTGCTGGGCCAGGATGAGCCTGTGGGTTCCCCAAGGGAACAGAGACACACAGGCTGAGACACCTGTGGGCAGGGCGGGGGGCTGGCGTGACCATCTATGTGCATCCACGGAGTCCAGAGCAAGACGGAGTGGGCCGTGGGACAGGGGCCACACAATTAAATTCCCCACCAGACACAAAGGCAACCAGTCCTGGAGGAGCCAGAGGGCAGTGGGGTTGGTGTGAACCCTGGAGCCATGGCAACGGCCCATTAGCCTGGGCTGTCGTCCTGGCGACACAGAGCATCCCCAGGGAGTGGGAGCCCAGGAGTCAGGCTGGGCCTTTCCTGGGGGATTTGCTCAGAGGCAAGACTGGCGCAGGCTCAGGCCTAGCAGCCTGTGCGGGGTTTCACAGCTGCAGTGTTGCCCTGCTCTGCCCGGGCCGCCCATTCCTCATGCCCTTTCTGCCTCCTGCTGCAAATGCGAGGCTGAGGTCTCAGGTCTGTGCCTTGCTGCAGCCCCAGATTTCCTTCCTACTCCCACCAACAGCAGTGGTGGCCTCCGATGAGGACAGGCCCTTCCACCCGTGGCCCTGGGCCCAGCAGGGCCTCCTGCCATCACTGCGGCCAGATCAGGACTCCAGGAGCAGCTGCTTGCTTGTGTGAGGGTGTACACCCCAGGAACCAGCTTGCTGCTGTCTGCTCAGCCCACCAGCCATGGTTTGAGGAAGCACAACCTTCGTGACAGCCCCAGCCTTCACCAATGTTACAAGAGTGGGGAGCAGGGACGTGTGTCTGAGACCCCTCCCTTCTGCTCTGCCGCCCCCCACTGGGGCACTGCTGGAAGCATTGGACCCATTTCCAGGAACTTCTGTCTGGACCAGTTCCTGGGAACTCATTTCCAAATCCTGCATGGTCTGGCCCTGACCCCAAGCTGGGAAATGACCCTGCTGGTGTGGGGACGTTACCCTCTCCTCCAAGTCCTAAACCCAGTGCTCCAACCCCCACCTGCCCCACTTCTCTCCACCCAGAACTGGAAGGTTCCACTGGTTTGGCACTGGGTGGGCCGGTCGCCATGGAGTCTGCTTTGGGGCAGGGGGCCGGGGCTGGGCCAAGTATGGGATGGAGGATCCAGGCCTCCTACCCAGGAAGGCTCAGGGCCCCTATCTTCCCAAATCCTGTGGGAATTTCACACGGGGACAGCAGTTTGCTCCAGGGGTCCCCAGCCCTCATTCATATCACTGAAAGCACACACGGAAGCCACCAGTTCCCTGGGGTGGCCCTGGGAACATCGCCTGCAACCCACCAGTTCCCAAGGCCCTCGTCCCTGTCCTGTATTGGTGCTTCCAAGGCCATATTGGCTCCCTTATTCTGAGCTAGCTTCCAGCCAGCAGGAAAGTGCCCAGGAAAGGCACTGCCACACCAGCGACACCCCTCTGCCTGTTCCTCAGACACTGCTTCCCTGAGTCCCGGCATCCTCACGTCCCTGTGTGCCTCCCCAACCTCTGATTGCTGGGTGGTGGCCGCTGCAGCTTTCCCTCTCCATGGGGTCTCACCAGCCCCAGCAAAGCTGCTTCTGGGCCTGTGGATAACAGTCCTCTAGAGGTCTTGGAGGTGGTATAGGAAAGGACACAGGTGGCCCCTCTGGCCCCAAGGCCACCCCTCCTGTCTGCTGTGGTTGGAGGAGGAGGGTCAGCCTACCAACAGCCGGCTAGCCGCAGGGGTGACAGTGTCTTCAGTTAGTGTGGGTCAGCTTTCCCCACCATGGCCAAGGATCAGAATGCCTCCACATTGGGACGAGAAGAGTGGAAGTCTCATCTGGAGGGTGGGGGAAGCAAAGCTCACTCCTGAGGGCCCCAGACCAGTGGTGGCCACACCTGCCAGAGCAGGCCCTCTGAGGCCAGTGCAGAGTCCACCAGCTCTGACCGGGAACACTACCACGTACTGACAGAGCTCTGGCTTGAATAAGGCTGTGGCTGGTCACCACCTGGGGCTCTGGACCAGCCCCACCACGAAACCTGATGTCAGCCACAAAGGCTTCATCTACCTCCATGTGACTTGTGACATCCAGAAAACGTGGCATGGCCGGTGGAAGCAGAGATTTCTCCTCAAGGGTCTTTGCAGGCTCTGGTTCTCAATCCAGGCGATTCTGCCCTTAGAAGACACTGGGTGACTTCTGGGGACATTTGTGGTTGTCACACCTGGAAGTGCTCCTGGCATCAAGAGGGTGGGGACAGGGAGGCTGCTTAGGCCCCACAGAGCCCAGGGCATCCCCATAGAGTGATTCAGTGGCCCTACCGCCCTTTGAAGTCCACCCCTTGTCAGGGCTCACGGCACAGGCAGCACAGGCGCCAGCTGGATGGAGTCAAGCTGGTTCCCCTCCTTGATCTGGAGACAAAAGAAGAGAAAATGGGGAGGTGGCACCCGGGCCTGAGGATTGAATCAACCATAATAACAGCATGTCGGGGCTTTTGTTGTCTGCTGTTTGTGTTTCTTGTGGAGAACTTATTAGTGTGGGGCGGGAAGGGGTGTGCCTGTTCATGGGCCCATCTGCATCCTCATTGGCCCCAAAAAGCAGGCAAGGGATGGGGTGGTGTCTCCCAGTACATGGTGCCTTCAGACCTGCCAGGGCCACCAGTTCAGGACCCTAGGCCCCACTGGAAAGGGAGGCGCATGCACGTACACACACACCCACCGTCTCAGCCCATGCTGCCCTGAGCTGTGTGTCAGCTTCAGAGCAGTGACAACCCATCTGACCTTCCCAGAGCCACCTACAGGCTCGGGGGTAGGGGTAGGGGCAGGGCTCCCGAGGGTGGAGGGGGTCACTGCAGAGTGTGTGGGTGGTTCTGCAAAAACCTTAGAATTCTCTTTCAGGTTGTTGGGGGTGCTAAAACCAGATTGAGCTGGATCAGGGACACCCTGTCTGTCCCAGCCACGCCTGCCTCCATTGCTCTCAGGGCAGGAACAGCTGAGCTGGCAGACAGCCATGTTCCAGGGCCAGAGTGACTGCTGCATTCCCCGCCTGGCAGGAAAGGACTAGGTTGTCCAGGTAGGCAGTTCAGAACCCCCAATTTTTGGATGCTGGGCATGCACGGCCAAGGAGCTGCATTTGGCCACCATGGTTGGCAGGCCTTTTCCCTCAAGAGACTGGCGAGGTCCTCTCTGAGACACTTGTGCCAATGAGCTGGCCTTATAGAGGAGTCCCCCACTCAGCACTGCGGACTTCAGGGCCACAGTTCCTCTCTGTGGGGGTCCATCTGGACACTGGGGTATTAAGCAGCCTCCCCAGCCTCCACCCACTCAATCCAGTCATGACAAACCACAGAGGTCCCCAGACATGGCCCAGCATTGCCCCAGGTGAGACCCCCTGGAATGGAAGGCAGGTCACATTCTAGGGAGGGAGACAAGTGAATTATCAGCATGTGGCAGTGGCAGGGAGCAATGACAGCCCCAAAGATGGGAAAGCCCAGCAAAGGGAGGCAAGCAGTGTCCAAGGACCATGTGACTCACCAGATGGGGGAGCCCTTCCACAGGGGGGCAGCCTGTGCAAAGGCCCTGAAGGATCTACAGGTCACGATCCTTTATTCCAAGTGAACAAAGCAGTCCTGGCTTCGTAAACAGACTCAGGCATTCCAGGGGTTCATCCTGCAGTGGTGAGGCCTTCGGTGACCCTGCTCCTTCGAGTGATGACACCAGCACAGCCCGTGTGCTGAGGAGTAAGCCAGGCTGCCTCCAGGGACCAGGCAAGTGGCTTCGGCCAGGACCCAGCATCTTCCTGGACTGAGGTCCAGCTCCCGCAGGTGCTGACCAGCAGAATCCAGGCTCATGAACGCCAGCCCATTGGTTTTTCCAGGCAAACTGGGTTTTGACAAACAATTTTCTTATTTTACAATGTTGACACCAAATGTAAAAACAAACGAAAATCCTTGGTGGCCAAACCGCACCTGTGCAATGCCTTGGGCCCAGCCTGCTTTAACAGCATTGTTGTGTTAGTCCAGGAGCATGGACAGCAGAGAATTCCATCCACCGCCCACCTCCCCCCAGGCAGCTGCACCATGGGCTTGGGGCAGGGAGGGGGATAGGAGAGGCCCTTGTGGCCCCTGCTGGGAACACTGGTGCAAGAAGAAGCCCCACAGGCTGCCACGCCAGGTGGAGTGGGGACGGTGCAGATAGAATGCTGTCCCTTGCAGGTGAGTCCATTCCCTTCTCTGAGCCCCAGTTTCCATAGGGGTAGAGTGGCCCCCATATACCCCAGGAACTCCTGGGCTGTCCCAACTGGCCCTCCAAGGGAAGGGAGTACTGCAGTTCTAGTTTGGGAAGCTGGGGAGAGGGGTTGGACCTCTGAGCCCCAGGGAGTGCGAGTTGGGGACTCTGGGACTCTGAAAGCCTGGCCTGGGAGCTATAAATAGCAAGAGCAGAGTGGCCCTGCTGTTGTGCCCATAGCCAGTGCATGAGTCAGCCTGCCCCAGCCTGGGCTGGCGTCTGGAAGAACCAGAGGCCAGGCCCAGCACCACCGGTCACTCAGGAGATGAAGGCAGGCAGGGCTTCAGAGTGGCAGGTAGTGGGCCATCTTCACAGTGCCTGGGTGCCCGGCAGCTCCACATAGGTGGACGCCCTGACCACTCCCAGCGACTCTAAGAGGCCAGACAGCAGTGAGCCTCATGGAGAAACTGAGGCCCAGAGGGGCGTTTGGCTGGGATGCACAGTCCAGCCCAGAGGCCAGGATCCATCTGCCCATGGGCTGTCTTTATGTCCAGCTTAAGGCCAAGAACAGAGCAGGGGCAAGGTGTATGGGGGAGGAGGAGGGACAGGTGAGCTGGAACGGTGGAAGAACTTAGGTACCAGGCTGAGAAGCCAGGCATGGACCTCAGGCAAAGGAGACATGGAGGCACGAGAGCAGGGAAACTCCTGTCAGAGGCTGGGTGCTGAATGCCAGAGTGGAAAAGAGTGGACAGGGCGGTCCTAGAAGACAGGAAGGAAGTGGGGGGATGGTCCAGGTGGAAGAGGCCTGGGAACACAGCTGGGGGGCTAGGGCAAAGAAAAGTGGGACAGCAAGCCCCAAAAGAGTCTGCCTCAGCTAGAGCCATGGAAATAGTGGGTCAGCGAGAATCGAGGGGCCAAGAGCCAGGGGTACTCTTGGGCTCCTACGGACCATGTTCTCACACCTCATGACAGGGAGCTCACCACCTCACAAAGAGCCTCTTTCACTCTCAGACTGCTCTGACCCCAGAAAGCTCTCCTCATGGGACCTCAGTGTCAGCCTCCCCATTAAGAGGCACCTTCCTACAGCAGGCTCAGGGGCTGGGGCTGCCTTGTGCCCACCATGGGCCCAGTGGCTGCACCCCAAAGCCCAGTCTCCTCTGAGATGAGCTTCTGCTCTCCGGGTCTTCAGGAGCGGGAAGGCAACACATCTCGTGAGGGTAAACGTGGATGCAGACACACCAAAAGCACAGACGCTTCCCAAAGATGAACGTTTATTCTCAGAGTTACCTATTTGAGGAGGATGAATATTTCCATACCGGAACACTGTAAAAAATGTTCCTTCCTAGCCCCCTTTGTCCACCTCCACTTTCGAATGCCCACCCTCAGAGTCATCAAAGACCCAGCTGCCCTCTCCCCAGGTGGGCTGCCGTTAGAGGCCCCTCCCAGACTCAGGTCATCTGCATGACATTTCTATTTCCCCCTCCCACAAACCCGTGGAGAATGGTCTCCAGGTACACCCCGCCTTTCCCCAGCCACTTGGGCCACCTCTGCCTTCTCATACATCTGTTAGTTGGTTGATTGATCATTTATTTATTCCACCAAGGCACCTCCCCTGGTGGAGCCCTGAGCTGGACCCCCGCCCCCAATAACCCCAGGGCGTCCCATGCTGCTCTTCCAGACCCCTTCTCTGCAGTCCTGCCAAGGGTTCCTTCCCTTTGTCACCCCCCACCTCGACTTTGTCCCATTCTTGCCCAGCACCTGGCTTTCGGGATGACCTTGGGCGCGCCAGTCCCACTCGGGCTCCAGGAAGAAGCAGACCCCACTTTCTTTGCACTCCCGCGTCCTGGCGACCTCCTCGGGGACAGGCAAGAGCCCGTGCGCGGGGCCTGCGTCCGGAAAGGGCCTCCCGGCGCGCGGCTGGGCGGGGGTCCTAAGCTGGGGGCGCGGGGCGGGGGTCCGGGCGGGGCTGCGTTCCCCGCGCGGCTCAGGGCGGCGGTGACCTTGGCCAGGGGCTCGGGTCCCGGGGGAGGGGCGGAGCGCGGCGCCCGACAGGCGGGCGGGGACGGCGCGGGCGCGGCGGTGGCTCGGGCGGGCGGCAGCGGCGGGCGCGCGGGGGGCGGCGGCGCCGGAACAGACACAGAGACGACCAGCAGCAGCCGCGGCGGCGCCGCAGGGACGAGCGCCCAGGTAGGCAGCCGGGGCCGGGGCCGAGGCGCAGGCCTGCTGCCTCCCACCAGCCTGCCCGCGAGCCCTATCCTGAGCGCCCCTCCTTTGTCCGAGCCCCACCCTCCCGGCCAGCCTGCAGTACTGGGCCGTCCTCCCCTCCAGGCCCTGTACCGGGACCCCTCCCCAGTCCACTGCGCCCTGGCCCCACAGCCCTCGGCTCCCACCTTGGACAGCTCCCGCTCCATGTCCTCCCCTCCCCCACGGCGCCCACAGGGCGCCCCTGCAGCCAAACCAGTCCCTCTCAGCCCCCTCCCCGGGTGGGTTGTCCCCGCTCATCCTGGGCCCCTCCTCGAGGATCCAGATGGGCCCTGGCCCTCTGCCCACAACCCCAGGGTCAACCCCCTCTGTGTTCCAGGCAAGGCCAAGCCCCTCAGCACTCAGAAGCCCCTCCCCCACCACCCAGATTCTCCCCTGGCGGAGGGGAGCCCCTGAGCTAGCCCCTATCTCTTGCCCCCTTGAGCATGCCCTCCTTTACCAAAGCCCCTCATTTAGTCACACAGTCCCCTGGTCACACCACCCCAAACTTGGGCAGGCACCTCTTACTCCCCTCCTTCTGGGTCAGGCAGCTTTCTTGCCTCCAAGCTGGCTGCCATCCAGAGTTGCACTCTGGAACCTAGGGCCAGGCTGAGCCACTAGGGGGTCTCAGGGTGGGCTGCTTTGCATAGTGCTAGAACCCCCAGCCAACTAGGGAGGTTCAAATCCCACTCTGCTCTGCTGCTTCCCTGCTCTGTGACCTTGAGCTATTGCCTCCCACCCTGGGTGCATGAGACCCCCCCTCCCACTCTCACCCTGCAGGAGGTGGTGTGGTTTTCCAACAGCCCCTGGGGATCCCGGCATGGATTGGGGGTTACCCAATGTGGGCTCCTCGTCAGGGGTCAAAAGCCCCAGCAGGACGCCTCGCCAAGGACCCCCTGCTGGTTATTCTGCAGCCGAGGGGAGTCTGCACCCAGCACGAAGCTAGGGTTGGGCCTGGGTTGGCAGAACTGACTGTCACCGGCCATCCTGGGTACCCAAGCCAGTTGTGGTGTTGCCTGCCTGCACGCTGGGTGCTTGCTCCTCAGGGTGCCCACCCTGGATGGGCAGTGACTGCAGAGCCAGCTGGCAACCCTCACCAGCCCCCCATGCAAAGTCCTCCCATGCTGAGCACTGCCATGCATGTCATATGTCACCATGCCTAGCAGTCAACCATGAGTTAGCATTGCTGGAGCTCCCAGAAGTTTAGTGGGCATGTAATTTGTGGGATACATGCCTGCTGTGGCTTTCACCATGCATCCTTTTCTGAAAAACCTAGTACTATTGATCATTTAGAGCGTGACTTCCCAGCCCATGCAGGCCAAGTGCTTGCCCCCTGAGCCCCTGGGGTGGGTGACCCTGCTCATCCATCCTTTCCGAGGGCTCCCGCCTGCCAAGCACCTCCTAAGGGCTCCCTCCAACTTATCACACCCTTGCCCCACAACTCCAGGAGGCTGGGCACTGTGACTGCTCATGGTTCACAGAGAAAACTGAATTACCTGCTCATGCTCACCAAATTACCTGCTCATGCTCCTGCCACCAGATTCACACTATCGAGTCTTACACACACACACACACACACACACACACACACACACACAGAAACATCTGACACACACACCCCTAAGGGAAGTAACTGGGTTGAGATGCAATCTTACGTCTCCTCTCCCACTGTCGACCACCCCCAAGCTGGGGGACCCTCAGGGGTGGCTGGGAAGGAGGGAGGGGAGGGATCCCTCCTGCTCTCTGTTCTCCAATAATGACTACAGATGCTAGAGCCAGGCCTCCTTCCCTGCCACCCCCAGCCAGGCTCCTCCACTTCCAGGGTTTCAGGAATCGTTGTGCTGTGTGATATCCCCAGGCCACTGGAACTCTCTGAGTGCAGGAGAGGGACACTTCAGGCCTGACTGGAGGCCAGGGCGGACAGACCGTGTTTAGGGAACAGGCAGTTTGCACTTTGGCCTCAGTTTTCATTTTCTGCTCCCCACCCTAGGCTGTGCGCCCCTGCCTCTCAGGGCTACCATCCCAAATCAGCGTCATGATTTGCAAATTGGGGTTGTTGGGGTCACGCATATGGGATGAAGGCAGGAGAGTGGCCTTACAATATAGGTGCCGAGGGGTGAGGCCTGCAAGCTGCATTTTAAAGATGTCCCCAGGACATGGTTCCATAGCGTAGTGGTTAGCACATCTGCTTTATACCCAGAAGGTCCTGGGTTCGCGCCCCACTAAAGCCATCGTTCATGGTCTACGGTCATGCCACCCTGAACAAGCCCAATGTCTGATCTTGGAAGCTAAACTGGTCTGGGCCTGGTTAGTACTTGGATGGGAGACCACCCAGGAAGGCCAGGTGCTATAAGCATAAATAATAATATTTAAATAAAATAAAGATGCCTCCCAACACATGATTGTTGGAGAGAGGCACCGCATCACCCACTTTGCAGAATGGGAAAATGAGGCTCAGGTGGCAGAGCAGGTTGCCCAGGTCATAGAGCCAGCCTGAGGGAGCCCACGGCCATGCCAGGAAGGGTGGGAGAAACCTGTGTAGCTTGGGGTCCGGGGGAGTATGCAGGAGAGGGAAGGACTCAGCTCCATGCTTCTGCCCGCCCACAGTCCACTGGGAAGGAGCTGAGGCCCCAGGTTTGGTTGGGGGAGACACCACAGAGGGGGCTAGTGCGGAGCCTATGCGCAGGGAGAACTGCAGAGTCAGCCAAATCAACCAGAGGGCTTTCCTGGGACTCAGGAGCCAGGGCTCCTTGCTTGAGAAGCCGCTTCTCCTGCCCCCTGGGCCTGGAGCCATCCCTCCCAGCTGGTGGCCTTCTGCGCCTGACACTCTTCTCTGCACAGGATTGGCCTGGGGTTCTGGCAGCTGGCACGAGCCCTCCTGGCCTGGACCCCATTCCCGGCGTGGAAGATGCCCGAGCAGAGTAATGACTACCGCGTGGTGGTGTTCGGCGCGGGCGGCGTGGGTAAGAGCTCACTGGTGCTGCGCTTCGTGAAGGGCACGTTCCGGGACACCTACATCCCCACTATTGAGGACACCTACCGGCAGGTGATTAGCTGCGACAAGAGCGTGTGCACGCTGCAGATCACTGACACCACGGGTAGCCACCAGTTCCCTGCTATGCAGCGGCTGTCCATCTCCAAGGGCCACGCCTTCATTCTGGTCTTCTCAGTCACCAGCAAGCAGTCATTGGAGGAGCTGGGCCCCATCTACCAGCTCATCGTGCAGATCAAGGGCAGCGTGGAGGACATCCCCGTCATGCTGGTGGGCAACAAGTGTGACGAGACGCAGCGGGAGGTGGACACCCGCGAGGCCCAGGCCGTGGCCCAGGAGTGGAAGTGCGCTTTCATGGAGACATCCGCCAAGATGAACCACAACGTCAAGGAGCTGTTCCAGGAGCTGCTGACGCTGGAGACGCGCCGGAATATGAGCCTCGCCATCGATGGCAAGTGCTCCAGCAAACAGAAGAGGACAGACCGCATCAAGGGCAAGTGTGCCCTCATGTGAGCCGTCGCTGTCCTGCCCCTCCCAGAACCTCCTGCAGCTGCCTCTCCTCCCCTCCCCCACCTCCCCATCTCATTCACCTCTCTGCCAGGACACGAGGCACCAGAGAGCCCGGCAGGTCTGGGCCTCCCACCTGGCTCTGTTGCATCCCTCCACCTTTACCCGTCTTTGTGCCCTGCCCTCCTGCCTATACCCCCACAAAGGCAAGTGCTGGAGGCGGCCCCCCTCAATCTGCACATGGGGAAATGGGGAAGCTGCCTGTCCCCTTGGGGACCCAGGTTGCTGGTTTGCCCCATCTCTGCCCGTCTCCATGTGGCCCAGGATCCCCATCTCTGCCCCTTTCTCTTAGGTGACCCCAGCCAGACCTGAGCCATCCCCGCCAACAGGTCACCACGACCTTGAGCGGAGGAGAAAGTTGGAATGCACCTGGACCTCAGATTTTGTTTTCTCCTATTTGGTGTTTAACACCTACTCCCCCACCCACCTCCATCCCTCGTGACCTCTGGCCTGTGCTTCCCGCTCTGGTCTCGGACCACCCTCTCACTTCTGTCCTCACAGCTTGGAGCAAGTCCTTGTGGGATGGGTCTCAGGCTGCCAGGCAATAACCACAGGGCCCGCAGCAGCACCCTGCCAGCCCAGCACCCCCCAGGCCTAGTGTGCAGGCAGGGGGGCCAGGACTGGTCAATGGCCACAGCACAACTCTGGGGACCACCCAGCATGAATGCGAGGGCCTTCCCGGACTTGGCTCGTAGCAGAGCTTGGCACGATGCATCATTAGCAAGCCCTGGGTGGGGGTCTGGGGTGCAGGGGAGTGTCTGGGGCTCTGTTAGGGGCAGGTGACTGGACTCACTATCAGCAGAATTTGAGGAGCTCAAGACAGAGCCCTGCCCAGGCTGCCTCCTCCCACTGCCTGCACTTCTGAAAGGGAACCCCCCCAGGAAGGTGTGTGTCATGGAATCGGAGTATTTCTGCCACCATGAGATCCTGAGTAATTTGTGAGTGTCTAGATAACTCTACACTCATGGGATCCTGTGGAGCTGTGTCCGACGATGATGGTGATCTGTGGTCTGGGGGAAGAGCTGTGTTTCTGCATGTTTCTGCAGGGGGTCAATGGCTATGTGCATGTGTACCTGTGTGCGTGGCTGTCACCACGGTGATGTGCGCATGTGACAATCTGTGTGACAACCTGTGGGGTGTGTGTACTTGTGGGTGCTGTGCTGTTGACAGGACTGAATATTTGTGATATTCCAACATGAGCGTGACTGTAAGAGGGTGACGTGATTTATCGAAGAACATTTGTGAACCTGTTTGTCCTCACTGTGTGAGGAACACGAAGCCTGTTTGACTCTGTAACACAACAGCTCTTGGCCCAAAATCTGTATCTGTCAGCTATGGCTGCTTAACAAATGACCACAAACTTGGCAACTTAGGACTAAACATACTTATCACCTCCCAGTTTTGGTCAGAAGCCCGGGAGCAGCTCATCAGGCTCCCTACTCAGGCGTCACAGGCTGCGGTCCCAGTGCTGCCTGGGGCGTAGCCTCACCTAAAGGCCAGGCTGGGGAGGGACCCGCTGCCAGTTAACCAATTGCAGTGTTCCGTTCCCTGCGTTGCGGGACCAAGAGCCTCAGTCACTCACTGACGGTCAGCGGGAGCTGCCCTCTCCCTCTGACTTCTGTCCTGTAGGCCTCTCCTGGGGCCTCTCACAGTATTGGGTGTCATTGGTATGAGGAAGCTGTGTGAGTATGTGCTTGTGTGCGCTTGTGCAAACTAAGACTGACTGGTGCTTGTAGGAGAGAGAGAAGTCATGTGGCTGTCCAGTCATGTGACCATGTGAAACCATATGGTGGTAAAAGGGACTGTTGTGTCCAGTGTGGTGGCAGTGTGTTTTTCTTTGTTCCTGTGACTGTTCACCAAAGCTTATGGGGCACACTATGAGAGAGAGTGCATGCGTGTATGCGTGTGACTGCTGAGCTCACGGACGGGCCACAGAAGAGCTCTCAGCATCCTGCCTGAGCACAGCTGAGCCTCCTCATGCTGTGGGGGTTTCAGGTCTGCCAGCCACTGGCATTGTCCCTCCCCTACACGAAAGCAGTTTCTGGGCCTGGAAAGTGCCAGAGAGGGTGGGGTTGGGCAGAGGTCTGCGCCCTTTCTCAGGGACACACCCTGATAGCACAATCTCCCTGGGGTCCTACCCTCCAGGCTTCTCCTGCCTCAGACCCCAACCCTATCTGGAAACAGAGGCTTCCGCAGCTGGAGGACCAGAACCTGCCCTGGCTGCTGGCCCGTCCTGTCTGGACTGCCCTGGGTCTGGGGACTGTGCCAGGCCACGCTTGCTGTGATCCCCATCCCCGCCCCTCTCCCCACCTCTGCATGTGGGTCCCCCCCACCCATCGCAGGATCTATGTAGTGTTTGCTCTAGAAATAGTCTTCTTGCAATAAAGAAGTGGATCCTATGGTACCCACTGGTGTGACTTCTTTGGGGTTGGTGGTCAACTGGCCATCTGTAAAGGACAGGGACATGAAGAACGAGGAGGTGAGGGGCAGGGTAAAAAGTGGGGGCAAGAAAAGGAGGAGGGGCTGAGAGGTGGCCAGTGAGAGCCACTTGGGTATGGGGCAGTGAGAGGCGGGGATGTGACATGTGGACAGGGGACAGATGAGATGGTGAGAGAGGGTCATGAGAAAGAGAGGAAAGGCACGAGCAATCTGGGCTCGTCCTGTCTCCTTGGGCCTCAGTTTCCCTATTCACTCTACATGTTTAACCTGGGGGCACCTTCCTGGTCTGAACTCTGTGAACTTGGGCCACTGCCCTGCGGGGCCCAGCAGAGGGGGTGTGTTGGGGGACTCATGGGAACCTTGCTCTGCTCACCCCAGTCCTGAGCAGAGAGGGACCATCCTCCTCCCTGTTCCTGTCCCATGTGACTTCTCTTCTGCCACTCCTCCCCGCCCACTCAGACTAGGCCAGGCAGGCATCTCAGTGGGAAGGGATAAGGCCTGGTTCTGGGATAAACTGGGAAGAAGATGAGACACCATCCATTTACTTTTTTGTTTGTTCATTCATTCATTCAGGGTCTAAAACATACCAACTATGTGCCTGGCCTTCCCTGGATATTGGACACACAGCAAACCCAACTCAAACCCCAAGGTCCCTGGCCTCTTGGAGCTCATAACCTACTGGTGGGGAGGAGGCCCCCTCCCACACACACACACAAAGAACTGAATCGGATCATTTTGGATTTGTGCTGTGGATAAGGGCAACTTGGACCACAAAAGTGACATGGTGGCAGGAGTTAGGTAGTTAGGAAGCTCGGGCTGACTGAGGAGGTGACATTGAGTCGACATGGCAAGGTGGAGTAAAGGCCAGTCCTAAGAGAGTGAGCTGGGATGGAACACTGGGTCAGGAGAACAGCATGTGCAAATGCCCTGCGGCAGGGACCAATGAAGGCCAGGAGAGGAGTGAGGGAATGCTGGTGGCGAAGGGGATCAGAGAGGTAAGCAGGGGCGAAACAGGGCCTGGGGGACTGTGGCAAGAGTCTGGACTTCTATGACAAGGACACTGACCGGAGTGTCATGAAACCTTATAGCCCCATAAGAGATCTCACAGGCCCTGCTAGACCCCACACTTATTACAGCCAGCAGAGGGGCTTGGGCAGGCACCATGAGCCCATGTTACATGGAGAGGAACCCACAGGGCCTTAGTTTCCCTATCTGTTAAAAGGCTCATGGCTGAGTTTTACAAACATAAGTAGGGGCAGGGCTAGGGCAAGGAGAGTGAGGCAATCACATCAGCAGCAAAACCTAAGCGGCGGTGGGGGGCAAAACACTCAGCCATCAAGAAACATTTTAATGCATTGTTTAATGCAAAGGAAGCCATGATGAACAAGATATCACTCTTCTAAATAAAGTCAGGATCTGCTGCACCAGGGCTGGGGAGAGGCAAGGGAGGTGGTTTGCAGGAGTGCAGAATCACATCTTGTATTTCTTGAAAATTTTAGTATTTTGCTCATCCTGGATTATTTCTGCATTTAATTTATAATTTTCAAATCTATCATTAGCGAAAAATATCATTAGTATTTATAGTATTTATCTTGATGGCCAGACCCCCCCTTCCCCCCCCGCCCCCCCCCCGCAGAGTTTGGATCTGAGGAAGTCTCCCACTTGCCCCACCCCAGTCTGTGAAGGGTGAGCAGCAGCTTCACCCAGCTCCTGCAGGAATCCCTGACTTCCTGCTTTTTCAGGGTGCCTGGAAGTCTGGCTTTCTCTCTGTGAAACATTCCGATCTTTAAATGTTGGCAATGTTATAATTTTTAAAGGATGCGTGGAGCCACCAGTTTGAGATCCTTGTTCGGACAGTAAGTCTGGGGGGTGGGGACACTCGTTTGGAACCGTTGTTCTGACAGCAATTCCTCTGGGGGAACCCGAGCTGGAGAGTGAGATGCCCGCCCCAGGCACCTGGTTCTCTCTGCGCGCTGCAGGGGATGAGCAGGAAGGTTCCCGCGGCGACGACAGGGGCCCTCGGGTGCTCGGCCTCCCAGCCGGCAGCTCAGATCACAGAGCCTCAGCGTTGCACGAAGCTCTTCAGTCCAGAGTTGAGCGGCTGCATCCTCCCGCGGTGAAACTCTTCCCTCGGTGAGCGCCGGATGCTTTTGGGGACACACTAAATGAGACATCACCAGGGGAGCCTGTTAAAAATGCGCATTCCAGGGAACCGGTTCCCGCGGGATTCCGGATAATTCCACCTGGGTGGGGGCCCAGGAACCTGCTTTGTAAGATTCAAGCCTAGGAGTTAGGAAATCATGAGACAGGCTTGGGCGAACGACCTTGGTTTTATCCCCCGTGAGACTCGGTTTCCACTTTTGTAAAGTGGGCATTACATCACTTCTCCTCTAAGTCCTCAGCGAGACGGAGCGGTTAGGATCGTCCTGCATTGCGAGTCACGCAACCGACTAGGAGGTGACAGTTTTCCTGCTGCAAGGGAGCCCCCGCAGCAAGGACTCGGGATTCGAACTCAAGGAAAGCCTCGCGCCTCCTTGACGTCACCAAGTCGCCTCCGAAAGTCCGCTCGTCGCCGGCAGCGCAGTCCTCCGCACTTTTCTCTTCTCATATTAGCATAGCCCCGCCTATCACGCCTTCCCGGCGCGCGGGTGGCCAGCAACGATGCCACTCAGGGTTCCGCCTTTAGTCCCTGCCCGCACCCAATCTCCTCCCCTTCCCGGGCGCAGCCTACCCCGCTGCCTACCCTGCGCCCCGCCCCCTGCCCGCCCCAGCCTCCGGGGCCTACTATTGGCTGCGCCGGCCTCCAGCGCCCGCCCCGCCGCGCGCCGGCCCCGACCTGCCCCTCACAGGGGAGCGCGCGTCCGCGCGCTAGGCGGCGGGTTCGGCTGCGCCGCGGGGCTGAGGTGGCCGCGGCAGCCGGGGCGCAGGTAAGGGCTGGCGCGGCCGCGGTTCGCGCCGGGGTCCGCCGCCCCTAGCTCGGGTCGGGTCGCAGCCGCGGCGGAAGGCAGGTCCGGGCGGCCCGGGCGGCCTGGGGTGGGCGCTGAGAGGGCTCCTGTTTGGCCGCGGACTTGGGGTTCGCGGTAGCCGAGGGGGAGGCTGGGATGAAAACAGGGTTCTGAGTTGGCTGGGGGTGCTGGGGGTGGAGTTAGGGTCGGGATTCGCGGGGGAGAGACGCGGGGTCCGAGCGGAGGGCGGGGTGCATTCGGGAGGGGGTCAGGTGGGGACTAAGGACTGGAGTCGGGGGACACTCAACGTGGGGGATTACCTAGGGACGCGCGGGCTGAGGGCGATCCGAGGGGCGTGAGGGCAGAGTTAGGGCAGGGGGGCTGAGGAAGGGAGGTGGGTCCGAAAAAGGAGATGGGGGCCCAGCGATGGCGGGGTACAGGATGGGAAGGTTTTGGGGGAGGTTAACTGGTTAGGAGGAAATGGGAGATTTCGGTTAGAAGTCAATTATAGGATTGCAGAGGGGACTCGCCCCCACTTTTGAGGGGCTTATCATTGGTCGTAGAAGGGGGCATGGGGCGGAAACCCCTTGATATCGGTGAGCTGGAGGAGACGGGGGTCCCACACAGTTTGCGGGATCCGTGTCTGGGATGTGGGGTGCAGGGGAGAACATATTTTGGGGCAGAGAAGGCTGTGCTAGGACGGAATTTTTCAGGAAATTTTGGGCTCAGAAGCAAGGAACCAAAGTGGGAGTTTTGGGGACTGATATTGAGGGTGTGGGAGGCGCTTCGCTTTTCCTGGGGAGCGGGGGCTGCCAGGGGCGGCCAGGTTGGCGGGAGAAGAGGGGGTGAGAGCAGGCGCGAGGCTCCACTGTTTCTGGGTGTCAGCGAGGCCAGGTGTCAGAGGCCAGGCTAGCAGACCTGTTCAGTGGGGCGCTGAGTCTCCCCCCATCGCAGGTGATGGACTCGTGCTTGGCTGGGTGGGCTCTGTGGCTTTAGTTTACCCCTCTGTAAGGTGGGGGTAACAAAACGGTAGCAGGCACCTCAGAGCGTCCCTGTGAAAGTCAAGTGCACCTAGTATGCTCCTGGCACACGGCAGGCTGCGTGATGCCTTGATAATAATGTTCTAAATTAAGGTGTTTTGGGAGGGGGGAAGGTGGGTGGGTAGAAAGAGTGGGTTGTCAGGGATGGGAGGGAGGGAGCCAGTCAGAGCTTAACTCTAATCCTTCAACCTTGGGATGCATGGAAGACTCACTCCTGGAGCTTTAAAACAGAATTTGCAAAAAAAAAAAAAAAAAAAAAAAAAAAAAAAAAAAAAAAAAAAAAAAAAAAAAAAAAAAAAAAAAAAAAAAAAAAAAAAAAAAAAAAAAAAAAAAAAAAAAAAAAAAAAAAAAAAAAAAAAAAAAAAAAAAAAAAAAAAAAAGTCCATATTATTAAAAGTGAGGAAAAACAAACCTAAAAAGAAGAACTTGACGCCTAGAGATTCTGAGGTGTGTTAAGGAACAAACGTGTGTACTTAGGAGAAGGCAGCCAGGACATTCTGACTTAGGCATCCCCCACAGCAGCCATTCGGGGCCATACCCCGAAGGGAGGCTCTGCGCCCTGATGATCTCTTTAAACACAGGAGCTTTACCACCTGGTCTGGTACCTGGGTTCCTCCATGGGCTCAGCTGACTCTGGGGCAGGATGGGTACTGCCAGGTGTCGAGCAGCAGCAGTCCCCACCCACTCGATGCTGGGAGCACCGCCAGTTGCAGCAACCACAGATGTCCCCAGGCACTGCCCAGTGTCCCCTGGGGGCAGAGTCACTCCAGTTGAGACCCCTGTTTAAACAAAACAAAACATTTTTTCTCTTGTAAAGAGCACATGTATCTCACCTTTGATGCTTGGGAAGTTCAGCCCAAATTTGGGGTTTGTTTTCAAATTGTCTTGTGCTCTCATTTTGAGAGGGGTGGGGAATAAAATAAAAATCATATTGCTTTCAGAGAATTTGGAAATGCTGACCTGTTCTTAGGTGGGTCTTTGGTGTGGCTTTTGAATACTTCCTCTGATTTTTGAACATGAGATCGATGGATTAGTCGCAGGTGTCATAAGACGCCAAGAGTGTGGTTCACTCGGTTGGTTTTGAGCTGGAGCAGGAAGCCTGAGTTCTTAGGTAATTCTCCGTCTTCTGCAGGGAGGATCCTGTGACTGACGCCGTTGTTTTCTGTTCTTATTCCTCAAATCCCGGGCCCTCCCCTCGAAGAGAACGACAGCTGAAGGTGAGTGGCGCTGACATGCAGGCGGTCCTGCTCTGTGTGTGGAGTGGAGGCATTTAGGTTTCGGTCCACCATGTGGTGGTGTAAAACGCCTTTTTCATTCAAGGTGTTAGCACAGGTTTGCATCTGAAACAAACAATCATCCTTAAAATGTACTGGGTCACTTGTATTCCTGCACTTCCATTGTAGTTTCTTACAAAAAGGACATAGGGCCTGGCCCCCGAGCTGTCTAGAGAGGCAGGTGACCAGGAAAGTTGTGTGCTGGCACACACTTATCTCCCCACTCCTTTGTGTTTTGAGTGGGGACAGCAGTGGAGTCTTGTTCCCCAGTGGCCCCCTGCCTGGGTCCTTTAAGGCCCAGCTCCTGCAGCCCCCTCTGGTTCCCTGTTTCTCTTCTGGGTTCTAGACCCCGAATCGCACCTTCCTCACCTCTCTCTTGTGCTGCCCTTTGACAAGGCCTTTTTCTTCGGGGTCTAGAGAAAAGTGTTTGTTTCATTTGTCACCTAGGAGACCTTAGAGACCAGATGGGGGAGCTGGAAAGGTGGGTCGGCCAGTGTCGGGGGGTCAGTTCTGTCTCCCTGATTAGCTTAATTCTCTCAATGTGTTTTGTCCTGCTGGTGGGTGGGCAGGGGCTTTGGGCAGCTGAGACTCTTCCAGAAATGGCTACTAGGTCTCCTTGGGGACCTAGCAAAGAGGAAACTAATATTGTTTTTTATTTTTTAAATTGCAGTATAATTTCCATGTCATAAAATTTAGGCATTTTAAGCATACAGCCTTTATTTTTCCGGTAAGTTTGTCATGTTGTGCAACCATCCCCATAAACCCGTTTAGAACATTCCAGCACCCAAATTAAATCCCCTGTCCCCATCAGCAGTCACTTCCCAACCCTCTTTTCCAGCCTCTGACAACCCCAAATCTACTTCCTGTTGATGTGCCTGTTCTGGACATGTCAGGGAAATGGAAACACACACTGTGTGGCCTTGAGTGTCCAGCTTCTGTCACTGAACATCCTGTGTTCAAGGTCCATCCATGTCATGGCAAGTGCCGGCGCCTCCCTCCTTTTTATGACCAAGTGACACGCCCTGAGAGACTTTCACTGTAACTCCAGGGACCACCCTTCCCTTGCCCACCGCTGCCCGCCCCAGTACATTCCAAGGGCTCCAGGATGGCTGGTTTGCCATCTCCTTTGTGTGAACCCTTCCTTCCTTCCTCTCACCAACAAAGGCTAGTTGTGTGCCTATTTTAAGCATCAGAACGTGTGCCAGGTGCTGGCAGCGCTATTTGAATGAGATACTTGTGTACATACACAGGGAGGTGTACAGATGGGTCACCTGGGGCCGTTCTGTCCCTGGCCCAGCTCTCAGAGTCAGGGTCCCTGGGGATGGTGGAGATGGGGGCCCGGATGTGTGTTCCATGAGCTCTGTAGGTGCGGTGAAAGTTTTTCAGGGGCTGGAGAGGTGGGGATAACCCCTGTGCATGGGATGGATGGTTGGGAAAAGACCAGAGAGCTTTGCAGTGACAAGTTAGCCAGGGGACAGGTTGGGGAGCAGATAACCTGTGTGAGCATCAAGGTGGTGCTGGGTTTTCCATGCCATCTCTTGCTGGGTCTCCCCCTGAGGACACTAGGGCCGCCCAGGGCACTGGGAATGCTGAGCTCTATCCCCCACCCACTTGATGCCAGGAGCACCCCCAGTGTGATAGCCACAGATGTCCCCAGACATTGCCCAGTGTCCCCTGAGGGCAGAGTCACCCCAGCTGGGAACCATTGGGCTGATCTATTTCTAATAATAAGATTTTATGATTGCATTAAAGTGAAAATATGTTTGTTTTTAAAAAATAGACTTTTTTTGAGCAGATTTAGGTTCACAGCAAAACTGAACAGAAGGCACAGAGATTCCCCATGTATCCCCTGCCTCCCCTTCCCAGTGTCCCCTGCTGGAGAGGGCATTTGTTATGGCCGGTGCACCTACATGGACACGCTGTCGCCCAGTGCCCGCAGTTGACATCAGGGTTCTCTGTTTGTGTTGTACAGTCTATGGGTTTGGGCAGACATACAAAGACACATGGCCACTGTTTACATCATCAGAGTAGTTTTGCCTCCCTGAACATCCTCTGCATTCTGCCTGTTTATCCTTCCCCATTATTTTGTTTTTATGGGCAAAGTGATGGGAACAACATAGTCACCTCAAGCACCTGTTGGGAACTGTCACCCTGTGCCCCACGGAGGTTTATGTGAACCATTTGTCCCCTGTCTCCTCTCCAGAAAGCAGTCTGTCCAGCAGAAACGGGGCTCCGAAAAGCCAAACTGGTGAAATTAATTTTAGTGATGTGTTTGACAACCCGCATATCCAAAATATTAGCGATGCAACGTGTCACCAGCATAAAGTATCAGGAACCAACTGCACATCCTTTCGTACAAAGCCTTCAAAATCTCGTTATGTATTTTACATTCAACAGATTTTCACATCTCAGGATGATCCACGTTCCATGTGTGTGCTCAGTGCCACAGATGGCAGTGGCTGCCACACCAGACATCGCAGGCCTAGAAAGTGAATTAAGGAGGACAGTTTAGGAGGAAATAAGGCCTCTGGCAGTGTATGGATGTAGTGTAGTGTTTGGGCACTCTGGGGGTTGTTTTTAGGGTTACTGAAGAACCTGCTGGTTAAAAATGTGGGTTGAGAATCAGACATCTGAGGAAGCCAGTTCCTGAAGGGTCCCCGAGGTTGTCCAGGACAGGGGCGGCATGACCCAGGCGGCAGCTCCAGCCTGTCATCCATTTTTATACAGAGAGCCCCTGGGGGAGATGGTTGTTACCCTCCTAAATGGTTGGAAAAAAAAAAAGAGGCATGATATGAATTGTGACACATTAAAATTATGCAGAGTTTGTATTTCAGAGCCCATAAATAACATGTTATTGTCACAATGCTGCCATACGTATTCATTCACGTGTTGCCTGTGGAAACTTTCATGGAACCACACACAAGACTGGCTCAGAAAGCTGAAAATATTGGTTCCCTGTCTCCTTACAGAAAAAGTCTTTTATTATGACCATTCCACCCTGAACACGCTTGATCTTATCTGATCTCGGAAGCTAAGCAGCATCAGGCCTGGTTAGTACTTGGATGGGAGACTACCTAGGAAGACCAGGTGCTATAGGCATAAATAAATAAAAATAAAAATAAGGGATTGTAAGCTGACAAGATTCTTGTAATCTGTGAGGTCAACCAAGGGTTGCCTTGCCTAAAAATTTTTTTAAAAAAAGAAAAAAATGTCTTTTAATGCATCTGGTCCAATGTGCGTGATTTATAGGTGGGGAAACTGAGGCCCATCAGTTTCAGTGAGTTTGTGGCAATGCTAGGACTTGAACTGGGGGTTGCATAACTTTTATCATTTCATTTGAGCTCCAGTGCTTGGAGAACAAACAACACTGAACTTCAGAGACGTTGCCTCGTGCTGTCCTGCTAGGAGCTCACATGCCTATTGCCGCTTGGTTGAGCAGGCTGATTTGGGGACAGATATATACAATGATTCTATTTCCCACAGTTCCATGCCATACTTAGAAAGAGCGACAATTTATTGTCTTTAGTGTCACGAGATATAGCAGTCTGTTTTAGAAATGAGGGCTCTGAGACAGCTCAGCTGAAAAACAGACATTTGAAAATGTCAGTTATGTTTATTACAATGTTACTTCAAGAGGTACAGACTTAAAACTGTAAATGTGTTGTGCTGGAGCTTTTCTACCATAAACAGAAAAACGTGTAATATAAATAAAAACAAACCAGTTACACAGTGAAGCAAGGGTCGTCCACGCACCTTTTTAGAGGAGGAATAAATAATCTTGGCAGGTGCTGGGTGTTTTCTTCCAACAATGTTCGAAGAGCCACGGTCAGCCAGGCAGACCGTCCCTGAGTAAGGTCTGAAGACCAGTTGGTTACACTGGGGACAGATGTCCCCTTGGGCTGCTAGCTTAGGATGGCTTCTGTTCAGCATCCAGAACCGCCTCGTCAGGTGGAGAACTGATGGCGCTATTCACGTGGGCGGAGTTTTAGATATTTGAAGCAGAGGCAAGAGATGAAAGTTTTTTTTTTTTTCCAAATTGCTACTTAATGATATGTAGAGTTGCTTTTGACTTGAACTTTTATCATGATTGACAGACAGCGGGAGGCAGGCAATGGTAAGAAATGGGGCTGGGTGGGCAGCTTTATTGTTGGAAAAATAGATGGGGCTCCTCTCTCTGTCTCCCTCTGCCCCTCATTACTCTCTGTCCCTCTCCATGTCAGTCTCTCTCTATCTCTCTTTCCCTCTCCATCCCTGTCTCTCCATCTCTGTTTCCACTTCTCTCTGTTTCTCTCCATCTCTCTGTCTCTCTCCTGTTTCCATCTCTCTCTGTCTTTCTCCATCTGTCTCTCTCTATCTCTCTTTCCTTCTCTACCTCTCTCTGTCTCTGTCATTGAAGCACTCCAGGAGGCTCTCCGGGGCCTTGTGAAGGAAACCAAAGCATGTCCATGGTGACCACAGCCTCAGAGCTGTGTATGTAGATTTGGGGTCAGAGGGACATGGGTCCAGTCTTGGCTCCACCTTCTGTTCCCGCCCTGTGGTCGCCTGTCCTGCCCTTGCGTCTCCCTAGCTGTGAAATAGTTGGAGGGTCAGGTGGTATAGTACCTATAGCTCTGCGTGACAGCACCCCACCCATGTGCATCTCTAGGAAAGGTGGTGGACTGTGTTCCAGGCCTGTTGTTTTTATTATTAATTGACTTTTCTGGGCAGTGAGGACGTCCACATAGCCACACCAGCTGCCCCCCATCAGCATCTCACAGCCTTTCTTGGGTGCCTTTGCCACACTCAGCAGCCAGTGTGGGTGCATTCCTGTAGACTAAAGCCCATTCTGTATTCATTTTCACTAGCCTGTCCCTAATGTCTCTTTGCCGCTCCAGGACCCCACCTAGGAGTCTGTGACATTAGTCGCCGTGTCTCCATACCCCTCTGGGCCATGACAGTCTCCAGCGTTCCTTGTTGTTCGTGCTGGGACGGTCATGGGTAGGGTGGGTCAGGGGTTTTGCAGAGTGTCCCCTATCTGGATTTGTCTGCTGTTTTCTCACGATCAGACCAGGCTCATGGGTTTGGGGAGAGAGCACACAGAGACAAGGTGCCTTCTTGTCACAGCCCACTGGGGTCCCTGATACCCACGGGATATCACCCTGAGAATGACCTTGATCTCCAGGCTCAGGTGTGTTTGGGGAGTTTGTAAATTCATCATCTTCCATATGTGGCCATAGACACTGCAGGGTGTTGGGGAGAAACATCTTCTAATTTGAGAAACGTGGGTCCCGCTTGTCCCAAATCTATGCGCGTGGTGGGGAGTGGATGGATATGGGCTCCAGCACTGGTGACTGAAATAAGCTGGCCCGAGTGTTTTGGCACAGCTTGGCCTGGTGCCACGTATTAATAAGGGGGGCTTTAGATCCAGGGATACAGTTGTGACACAGTCCTGCCCTCCCCATGGACCCTGCATCCCAGAGTGACAGCCCTGCATCTTTATTCATGTTGATGGAGCATCTGGCTTTTGGTGAAAGCAGAGCATTGCTGTGAAGCTGGCTGTGTTGTGGGGAGGTAAGCGGCGCGTCCTTTAAAAATGACACTGGTGACAAGGGGCAGTCTCTCTGGGGACAAGGAAGGCCTTCCTCCTGCTGCTGGGGGATAGTGAATGGGACCCTTTGTTGCGTGAGGCCTGTTTCTCAGTGGTCTCTTTTTACTCAGCAGACAGTGGACATTGCCAGGTACCGTATCCCCCATCCCCTGGAGGAGGGGACCTTGGTTGTAGTTACTGTAGATGAATAAATCAATGTCACATGCCCGACATCAGTCCCATTTTCTTCTTGCCAGGCCCATTGGGGTGAACGTCCTACTCCCTCCCTGTGCCCCCTCCTCCCGCTCCAGCTTGCTTTGCTTTGTTTTTTGTTGTAGTAAATTACATCAGCTTTGGGCACACTCACCATCATGCAGCCATCCCTGCCGTCCACCTCCAGTCGTCACACAATGACGCTCTGCCCCCTTACACACTCACTTCCCTCACCCAGAGGTCCTGGCTCCACCACCCACTCTCTGACTACCCTGGGGACCTTTGGGAGTGGGTCACTGGGAAACTGCTGGGCCGTGGTCCCACCAACAGTGCCCAGGGGCTCTGGCTCCCCAGGGCCTCGTCAGCTCCTGCAATTGTCCCTCTGTCTGGGTTCCACAGTCCCTGAGGCAGGCAGGCGATGTCTCGCTGCATCTGTGGTTTGCATGTCCTATGGCTGGTTGGAGGACAGAAATGTGGAAGGATGGCCTGTCCAGAGGGAGAGGATGTGATTTCAGAACACCCTCATGGGGAAGATTTGAGGCTGTTTCCATAATTTCCAGTTAGGTAGATGTGGGGGGAGGGGAAAGAGGGGGTGCTAGGCAGCAGGGCGGAGCCATCCTGGGCCTGTGGTACCGAGTACACCCTTCTGCGGGCCTCATTCCGAGATGTCCTATCTTTTTTCCTGCCATTTATTTTTAAGCCCATGGACTGTCTGCGTGGGCTGCTTCAATGCCAGTAGTATTTTTTTTAACAGCTTGGTGAGGATGCCATTCACAAGCCACACGATCCACCTGTTTAAAGCGAACCATTCGTAGGTTTTTGCTATATTCACAGTTTTGTGTGCCATCACCACAGGCAGCTTTAGAATGTCTTTATCACCCTAAAAAGACACCCCATTTCCGTCTGCCTGCCCTGCTGCCCTCAGCCCCTGGCAATCACGAGCCGACTTCCTGTCTCTGTGGACGTGCCTGTTGTGGACAGTTCACATAATTGGAATTGCACATTGTGCATTGTGTGGCCTTGGGTGTCCGGTGTCTCTCACCAAGCATTGTGTGTTCAGGGTCTGTCCACGTTCACGTTTCATAGCAGAACAGTGTCCTGCTGTGTGACTATGTCACATCATCCTTATCCGCCATTTAGACACGAGTCGTTCCCATCCTTCAGCTGCTGTGGATTCTGCTGCTGTGGACAGAGGTGTGTGTTTCTATGTGGTGTTTCAGTTTTCCTGGATGGACACCCAGGTATGGTCTTGCAGGGCCCATCATCTATTTTTAAACCTATAGAGCATGTGTGCCTCTGTGCCCGCTTTTGGTCCATTTGCTGCTGCTTTGGCAGACCAGCACTGGGGGCTATGGGAGGACCGGCGTTCCACTGGCCACGTCCATCCTTTGGCTCCCCGACCCCACCCTCGTTGCCTTGGTGCCTTGGAGCAGCAGTGTCCCTGCACCAGCCCCTGCCACTTTCCCTCAGCACAGTGGACGTCCTCCCGCTTGAGGTCACATTCCCGTCTCCTGCGCCTGGAGTGCCCTCTGCCCTCCTCTCTGACGAGCTCCACCGGCCCTCACAGTGGCCCTCCTGTAGCTGGCTCCCCATGTCCCCCTGCCCGCCACCCTCCCTCGTGTCTGGCAGTCCCCAGCGCCCCACACCCCAACCCTGCCGGACTCCCAGCCACCTCTGCCCTACAGTCACTGGAGGCTCTCATCCAGTTTCCTTTTCCCAAGCTTCAGGTTTCAGTCAGAAGGGTGGTTTTTTCTATGGAAGAGGCCTCTGTCTCCGGGGCAGTGACAAGAACACAGGGAATGTGTGTGTGGCTGCCAGCCAGGGTGGTGTGCAGGGTGGGCTCGGTGTTCAGAAGAAAACATGGGGGAGTGAAAGGAACAGAGGCAAGCTGTGGTAGATGCGGTGATGTCCCCAAAGAGGTCCTGGGACCTGTAGACGTGTCACCTCATGTGGCAGAGGGACTGTGCGGGCGAGACCGAGTCAAGGCCCCTGAGAAGGCATGATCCCAGGTTCCCAGGGCCCAGGATCTTCACGGGGTCCTCGTAAGGGGGAGGCGGGAGGGTCACAGAGAGATGGGCAAGGCTGCACTGCTGTCTGTGACGAGGGGACAGGGGTCGTGAGCCAGGGACACGGCACCTCTGGAAGCCGGAAAAGGCCAGAGACTATTCTCCCTGGAGCTTCGGGACAGCCTGGCCCTGCTCCTCCTGGGTTCATCCCGACCCCAGAACTATGAGGGAATTAGTGTGTGGTTTGAAGCCACTGGGTTTGTGGTGACTTGTTAACAGCCACCCTGGAAAACTCACACGGCTAGTTCAGGAAGCTAGAGGTACAGGCCCGTGTCCTCTTAACTGCTCAGTGGTCACACCTTTGATTTGGCCTTGTCAGCCCTGGGCCGTGACCGGTCCTATGTATAACCAGGTTTGGAGGGGTCCCTGGGAGAGAGCAGTGAGTAAGATGAAGATGTGGAACTGTTGACAGTTCTGTCCTTTGAGGAAGAAGGACCCAAGGAGTAAGATGTGTGAGAAGTGGAAAGTTGGGAATTATGGAACGTTCTGGAATCTTCTGGAATATAGAAGGCATTGTGGTGTACTGAGTGTTGGAATTCCTGCTAAGCCATTGGATGACTTTCTCCCTGTGTGATTTTGGCTAGAACATTGAACCTGTCTGTTTCTGTTTCCTTGTGGGCAAAATTGGATCAGAGTTACCGCCCAGGGTCCCAGAGGGTCCAGGTGGTGTAAGGAGGCAGTGACTTGGTTGGGGGCGGACAGCTTCTCACTGTGACTGCTGCGATCACAGCTTATAGTAACACTATTAATGTTGTGTTGTAGCCAACGATAATGTAGCACGTGTGTCAGTATCAATGTCATTCCCACATGCCACTGCACAGACACCTCTCGCGTGTGTCTTGTCACGACCACATTGGCGTCCGCTATAGCCAACTCCCTGCTTTTGCTCAGGGCCCAAGGGACTGGACCCCAGTCAGAGGTTTTCCAAAGGCCGCCAACCCTGCCACTCATGTGTGTGCAGAGGCCCTGGTGGTCAGACGCTGGTGTCCAGAGAATTGTGAATTTCTGGATGGGGCAGGAGGGGCTCACGGTGTCTCGGTGATGGACTCATCCTTCACGCCAAGAGAAAGTAGCACTCGTGTCTGTGGAAGGATAGCAGCACATGGTGCTGCACTAGGTTCTGCGGAGGGTGGCGTCCGGTTAACCCCACGCTGTGTGGGAGTAGGCCAGCAGGGCTGGGAGAATTATTGTGTGACAGAGCTGTCCTCCTTCCCCTGCACTGGGTTAATTCTGGGACCTCAGTGCAGAAGCTACATAGGGCTTGGGCTCACTCTGTGTCAGGAGCGCAGCGCAGCAGGCCTGGCCATGGGGCCTTCTTTGTAACCCACCCCCCAGGACAAGTGAAAGGGACTGAACTAGCCCTTGAGTACTTACTGTGTGTCAGATGCCACTGAGGCCACCGAAGAAGTTGTTGACCTAGCCCTTCAACCAGACCCCGCCCTGGAGAATGACCTGGCCCTGAGCATGGTGCCGTGGGGAGGCACCCTGCCTTACATGTTGGAGGCCAATGTTATTGTCCCCTTTTTAAAGCAGTTGGAAAGCTGAGCAGTTGTGCATCCTGCCCCAGATCACACGGTGAGTACGTGGGGACCTAGGTGTCAAGTCGGAAACCAGCCCACCCAGAGCTGTCCAGTGTCCCTCCCTCTGCATTTTCACCTGCCAGACAGGGAGATGATACAACTTAGCATGAAGTCACGGTGGGAATAGAAGGAGGTGACATGCATGCTGTGCATGCTGTGGTCCGCGTCACTGGTCCCCATGAGGGTCATTGTCTCGGAGCTGCAGTCCCCACCTCCTACGTTTCTGACCCTCCACACTGTGCTCTCTCCTGCAGACTCATCTGGGAGACGCAGTCTGATCCCTGGGCAGTGTACATGTCAGGGCCGACCTGGGCACTATGGGGGCTGAGTGGCCTCCTGGTTGCACCCCCAACTCCATGCCAGGAGCACTCTAGTTGTGACAACCACACATGTCCCTAGCTGTTACAGCCACACATGTCCCTGGCCGTGACAGCCACACATCCCCAGTCATGATAGCCACAGGTGTCCTTGGGTGCGGAATCCACCCCCAGTTTTAGGTAACAAGATCAAAGTCAAGGAGGACGCATTTGGGAAACCAGCCACGCTGTGACGTGCTGTCCACTTGTCAGACTCGAGCGCCACACAGAGCTCAGACTGCTGGGATACTGTCTCCAGATGATGTCCCAGTCATCCTCCCTAGACAAGTTCTTGGTAACACGGATGGAACTGTAATTAAGCAACCGTTTTCTCTCAGCGGTGATGACACAGATTTGGATCTGTAATAAAGACAAATGGGTTTCTTTAGACCCAAGGGCCAGCCTGGGCAGAGTGCCCCTTTGGCACTGCTGACACTGGGCCTGGTCACTCTCTGGGGGGGCCTGTCCTAGGCACGGGGCAGAAGGGTGTGTTGAGAAGCCTCCCTGCCCCTACCCACTCAGTGCCAGGAGCACCCCCAGTTGTAAGGACCACAGATGTCCCCAGACATGGCCCAGTGTGCCCTGGAGGCAGATTGTCTCTTCTCCTGTTGAGAACCCTTGTGCAAAAAATGTAAGTTTTTCTTGCATCTCTCTTGGTGCCCCGTAGGGCCCCGGTGACATGTGTTTTCTTTTAGCAGTTCTTTGAGTGTGGAGATCCACACAGTGAGGGGGTGGCTGTCCTTGGAGCTGTCCTCAGGAGAGTGCCCTGCAGGCTGATCGTGCTAGTCTCTAACCAGCCTGGTTTGGTAAATAACGTCCCATTTGGTAAATAACGTCCCAGCTTCCTTATCTCTGAATGACCTCTTTGTCCTTGCCGGCAGGCATTTCCTGGTCTTTGCAGTGACAGGGTTTCAATGGATAACACTGAACTTGGCTGTGGCACTCTCCCTCCCCGTGCTCCCTGAGCCAGACTCCATTTTCTGCTGTGGTTTGGGGGTTTAATCAGGTCTCATCCAGCAGGGAGCCCGCCGTAAACGCTATCTGTTTGGGCTCATTTATGAAGGTGTTGGGGGCTGTGCGGCTGGTGGCGTGCCTGAGGAATGGGGACAGCTTGCTGCCTCATGGTGCCTTCCATGTGTTAAAACATTGCCAGTCTCGAGTGGGTAAAAATCTGGTTTCTTGTCTATTCTGGTCTCAGCCAGAGGGGAAGTGTTGGGACAGCTCTGTCTCCATGTGTATGATGATGACGCTTTCTGAATCGGCTTTCCTCTCTGAGAGCACATAGCGGCATGGCTTTCAAGCTGGTGATGAAGGAGAGCTGGTGGTGAGAGGGGCCACCAGGCTGAGGATCTGAGATGTGAGCGCCCACAAACGCCAGCTCTGCTTTTGTTGGTCCCCAGGTCGCACGTCAGAGCAGACATCCTTTCCCTGCTCAGTCACCTTAGGAGACCTTGTGCTTCCACAGTGCTACCACCATGACGGCCTTCATTCGTGGGCTGCTATGCTTTTTCTCAAACATGTATATTTCAACGCATTTCAGATTTTCAGTTTTCGAGGGTAGATTCGAGTTTGGGAGACAGCCTGTATGAATCTGCTAGTGCCGTGTGATGAATCACCACAAATGCAGTGGCTCGAAGCTGCCTGGTTTATAGTGTCACAGCTTCTAGGATCAGGGATCAGCGGCAGCCTTGCTGGGTCTCAGGCTGCAGCCATGTTGTCACCGGTTTGCAGTCTCATCTCAGCTGGGGAAGAGACTCTTTCGAGATTGCTCACATGGCTCTTGGCCAGAGGCCATGCTCAGATATGTAGCTGTTGTTTGGTGGGCCCCCCAGCAAAGAAACTGGCTTCCTCACAGCAGCAGAGGACAGTCTGCTAGCAAGATGGAAGTTACATTCTCACATCAGATACTCGTGGAGGTTACATCCTGTTCTCTCTTCCATCATCTAGTGCTTAGAAGCAAGTCATGGGCCATCCCATACTCAGGGAGGTGGGGACTGCTGGGGAACCATAGTACAGTGCCACCCACTCAGTCATGGGTCATTCTGTGGTGGGTGAGCTGAAGGGCCAACGGGAAAACGGCCAATTTGAGTTGAACAGGAGGTGTCACTGCAAGCCAGGAACCTAGCTTACCTGCCGTAAGCTCCCCTGTCCAAAGGCAGTTTCTCAGGCGCGTCCAGAAGCGCCATGAGCTGGCACGCAGCTTTGACAGCTCACAGGGTGGCCATTTGAAGGGAAGGTGCCTGCTTAGTTCTGTCACGGTGGCCAGTCACACAAATTGGATCGCCTTGTCTTGGGCCACCTTGTGGAGAATTGGAGACCAGCCTCTGGGTGTTTGCGGGGCACATCCAGATGGGTGTGTGTGGTGGGGAGGCAGAGGCATGGAGTCTTTCAGGCGTATGTTTATCTAAGCTGTGCCACTCATGAGCTGTGTTACTTGGGCAAGTCACTTAACTCTCTGAACCTCCATCTTCTCCAGCAAACTGCAGGCGTTAAACCTCAGCTCACAAGGTGGTTCTAGGGACCAGGGATTCCTTATAGAAAGCGCAATAAATGCAGTGTGGGATCTTGGAACCTGGGAAACCTAGTGGTTCTGGACACACTATAGGGTTTGGCCAACGGTCACATAGTGGCATCAGTGTGTCCACTGTGACAGCGTGCTTCCGTTGTGTGAGTTGTCCCCGTTAGGGGGAGCTGGGTGAGGGGTGCGCAGGGGCTGGGCCTGGGCCCTCTCTGCAGCTCTTCTGCAAAGCCCACAGTTTTTCCAAGTAAAACCTTCATGGAAAGAAAACCACAAAAATATCCTTTTTCACTTTTGAAATAGGTGACTAGTAGTGAAAGGTAACAGCAGTGTTGATGGGGGGTTAGACAGAATGGTGGAAAATGGAATGCTGTTTCTTGACAGTGGTTTAATAGTGTGTTTTCACTAACCTTATGAAAATATTCCATGCTCTCCGGTCTTATAATAGCATCTCTAAGATTGTATACCAAGGACTACATTAGTGGTTAGAGACAGTGTGAGGATGTTCGCAGGGGCATTATTTATAAGCGAAAATTGGGAGCAGTCTAAATGGCCAAGAGCAAGGAATTTGGTTCCTCCATTGTGACGTGTCAACTCTGCGTGATCTGAGGGCTGACATGTTAAGCCTAGTGTTCATAGAATGCCAGCGAAGTGTGAAAATACCAGTGATAGATGAAAATGGCAGAGGACAACAATACGCCAGGTTCTTTCCTCACGAAGCTGCCTATCAAGGCCAAAAGCTCAGAGCTAAATGCTTCAGGCTTGGTTTCCTAGGAAAGCTATGGCCAGCACCCAGTAAGCAGGTTGCACCCAGGGATGCTGCATGCGGCGCCGCTTTGCCGTCATTTGCCAGGAAGTGGACTCCGGGGGCCGAGCTGCCATGGACTTGGCCTCTATAGTGGACCAAGCACAGGAGGCCATGCATGAGAGCTGACCCTGGCCTCACGTTTCCCGCAGAGGTCCGTGGCCGCGTTGTGATTGGTTCCCTGGGCCGGAGCCACCTGGCTCCCTGTGTGGCTGCTCTGTGGTTTACACGCTGGGCCACACCGATGCCTGCCTACTTCTCCCTTGTAATTATGGGTTCTTCCCATGTGTCCCATATCTCTGCCTCCTCCTCGGAGGAAGTAATCCCTTACATGTCACTTTTTGGTGGCCTCGTTTTTAAGCAATATTTTCCATCTCTCGACCCAGGCACTGTTGACATTCTGGACCAGATAATCCCTTACTATCATCAGATCTCTTTTGAGGGCACTTAAGTTGTGAATTATCAAAGTGCTATGCCTATGGTAAATAAAATTTCAATTATGCCTATATGTAGGGCATAAAACAGAATAAACTCCCCACCCTCACTCCTGCTCACCCTTGTAACTGTTAGCCCTTTAGGTGTTTTCCTTTAGAACTCTTCTTGTATATACAAATGTATCTTTTACAATAAGAGTTTGACCTCAGATGGTTGGTGTGCTGACTACAGTTCTTGGCAACCAGCATTGCCTTGGCTCTGCCTGTTGGTCCATGTTGGTTTCGCTGTCTGAGACGTTGCCCCCTCCCCGGGGGTCACAGCCCCCCAGCACTACAGACGCCAAGGCCAGATTATTCTCTGCAGGCGTGTCCTGGGCGCTTGGGGAGTTGAGAAGTATCCCTGGTTCCCCCACCCACCCAATGTCAGCAGCTCTCCTGTTCGTGACAACTACAGATGTCCCCAGACACCACCAAGTGTCCCCACGTGGGAACTGCTGGGTCCCACCAGATTGCTCCTGTCATGAGCTTCAGAGTTAAATCCTGAGTTGGAACCCTTCCCTTTCCTCTCACTGGGTCTGGGCAGTGTTTGACGTTTTGTTTTCCTCTTTTTTAAAGAGCTTTTTCTTTATCTGGCATAGAAGGTTCTCTCACTTTGTAGCATATTGATGTGAGGGAGAGACGGTGTCACCCTCCAGGGCCTGCCCCAGAGCCGGCAGCTGCGGGCACTGTTCCCACGGAAGGGCATACCTGGCTGTGTGGCCCTACTTGACGTAGAGGCTGCTGGGGGCTGGAGACCCTGTGTTCCCAGGGGATCCCTGCCTCCTAACCGTTTCTGCCATCGCCTCTGCCTGGGTCTGGGAGTCCTTAAGGCCAAATCCCATCCACATGCCTGGGAGCTGGACGGGCCCAGTGGTTTAGTAATGTCTAAAAATCATGACTGTATATATATATTTATTCAATGGTCACTTTTGAGACTAAGCCCATTGAGTTTGGAAGACAAATCGAGACTTTTTAATGGCAAATCATAAGGAAATTGTGAATATTTTGCAGTGTGTTATGGCAATCTAGTTTATAGTTTGTAAACTTTCTTTAAAATAAACTTATCTTGGAGTAGCTTTGGATTTACAATAAAGTTACAAGGAGAGCCCATTTCCCCCATTGTCAACTTCTTGCATTAGTATGCATGTGTGTCACAGTCAATGCACCAGTATCAACATGTATGATGAACTAAACTCCACACTCTATTCAGACTTAACCAGCTTTTCCCTAATGTCCCTTTGCTACCCCAGGACCCCACCCAGGAGCCTAAGACTTTATTTGCCGTGTTTCTATACCCGTCTGGGCTGCGACAGTTTCTCTCACATGCCTGGAATTTCGTGCTGTCATGGTCACGAGAAGGGCGAGTCAGGGGCTTTGCACAGCATTCCCTGATCTGGGTTTGTCTGCTTTTTTCTTGTGATCAGACCAGGTTATGGATTTGGGGGCAGATCACAGAGGTGAGGTGCCTTCTCACCACAGCCCTTCATGCTGTCCACAGGACTCATCTGTCACTGTTGGCCTTGACCTTTGGCTGAGGCAGAGCCCAGTGGTTTAAACTCTGAATTATTGCCAGTGTTAAAAATCAGGAGATCGTGTAATAAATACTCTGCCAGATTCTTGGGATAATTGGAAGAGCTGACAACATCAGGCCATTTCCCAAGTAGTGACAGAGCTGCCCCAGGAGCAGTGTCCCCTTCCAAGGAGCCAGGCATCATCTCTCCAGGGCCCCACATTGCTGTTACCTGCCTGCCCTGAAGCGCACCTCAGACTCCTGACCCAGGACGGCCCGGTCTCACCCTTGAGGGGGCGTGTCCCCACACCAAGCTAGTTCCCAGCTGGAAACCAGAGAAGCATGTTGGAATGTGGGCCAGTCAAGTCACCTGAGAGCACTTCATGGTTGGCGTGAAGGACACGGCTACCACTCTGGGCCAGGCAAGGCTTAGAGCCACCGGCATCCAGGGATGCTGGGTGGGGGCCAGGGAGCCCGCTCCAGCAATGCAGTGCCCTGGACAGCCCCTCAGAGAGTGACCCAGCCCGGGGGGGAAAGCGTGGACTGAGGTGACCTTTGGATTAGAGAATAGTCTGCGGGCCTCACACAGGGACCCTGAGCTCAAGAGGCTGTGGGGGCTCTGGGCTGGTGGGCTGGGGCTGGGGACATGGTCCTTGGACAGCAGAGTTCCACGGAAGCCCCCGCTTCATCCCCCACCCCCCAAACCAGCAGCCTCGGGCAGCCCCTCTGCCAGTTTAAGGTGGGCTAGATGGGTGGGGAAGGGTAGCCCACAGCTGGGCCAAGCAGGGGAACCTTGGCCAGAACCAGGAGAGCAGGGCAGACTCTGTCCATTCCCAGGGAGGCTGACTCTGTTGTCGGGATCCCTTCAACCAAATGTCCGCTCCGCTTGCAGACTGACACTCAAGAGAAGTCCCTGCAGGGCCTTGGGTGCCAATGCCGGATCCATCTTCATGAGTCAACAGACTCTGAATGGCCAGGGAGCAGCGTTTCCAGCCAGATGGTCTCTGTCGCAGCTACTAGGCTTTGCCTTTGTAAGCGCGAAAGTGCTGTAGACAGTGTTTAAATGAATGAGCATGATTGTGTTTCAGTAAAACTTTACAAACACACGTGGTGGGCCGGATTTTCCTCTGGGCTCCGATAGACCAGCATGGCCCAACTTCCCAATGCAGAATCCCCTTATGAAAAGTGGCATATGGCACTTGTGACTACCCCTTTTTTCTCTGAGGCCTCTTCCTAGCTTGGTGACCAGGGGCAGGCTTCCTGTCTTCTCCAAGCCTCAGTGTCCCCATCTATAGAATGAGGATAACTGCACTCCTTATGGGGGCCTGTATGGATTGTTAGGTGTTGCTGGACCGTGGTTCTCATCTGTGTCCCCCAGGGGACACTGAGCTGTGTTTGGGGACATCTGTGGTTGTCACGACCAGAGGTGCCTCTGGCATCGAGTGGGTGGGGGCCAGGGAGGCTGCTCAACCCCCACAGTGCCCGGGCCGCCTCCCTCGGTCTAGAGAGAGCTGCCCAACCCTGAATGTGCACAGGGCCGAGGGGAGACCCTGGTATCTAGTAAATTATCTTGCAAAGACCAGGGTATCACTTCATGTTAGTCGTCTGTCTGTCTGTCTATTTATGGACCATGGCTTCACTCTTATTTCCCAGAACTCTCATCCATGAGACTGCCGCTGCACACTCCGCGGCCATCGGTTGAATGCTGCCTAGGCACCACGGCTCCCTGAGAGGATGTACCCCATTGCCAGGAGCTGCCCGGTATTCCGGGGCTTCCTCCAACAGCAGCCCTGCATCAGGGCCACTCAGCCCCTGGCTTTTCTCCCCGTCCTTGATCCTTTCATAAGAGCAAAGTTCTCACCGATTAGCATATCCTGTTATTAGTGTCTTTCTTTCCTATGTTTTACATAATCCTGTCGTTATTAGATGCTGTTACGGGGACTTCATGTGCCCTCAATCACATCTTAAAGCATTCTCTAGCATAAGTAGCTAATTGCCTGTCAGTGCTTCCTTCTCTTCTTCTTTAAAATAAACTTTCAGCTTAGAATTGTTTTAGAGTTGCAGAAAACTTGAGAAGGCAGTACAGAGGGTTCTCGTGCCCCCAACCGGTCCCCACTATTGTTAAGGTTGTACGTCACTCTGGCACATTCATCACAGTGAATAAACCAATGTCGAAGTCTTCTTACTAACTGACGCCATGCATAGTTCCAGTTTCCAGGGTTCTCCTCTAACGCCCTTTTTCTGCCCTGGACCCCATCCCGGACCCCACGTGCCATTCTGTTGTCATGTCTCTAGCCTGCTTTGGTTTCTCAGATCTTCTGTATGCAGAAACCAGCTTTCTAGGGATGAGCCTTAAGGGGACCTAGCCAGCCGTGACTTTGCAAGTGACAAACTGCCCTATCTAGAATGATACGAAAATTTTGCTCACCAAATTTAGATATTTGTTATTTATTTATTTTTATTTCTATCCCCTAGAGCCTCTCTGTCAGCTTGTTCTCTGCATCTAAGAGTCTGTTTCTGTTCTGTTTACTCCTTTATCTTGTTTTTTTTTTTAGATTCCACATGTGAGATCATATGGCATTTGTTTTTCTCTGACTTATTCTGCTCAGCACAGAATCCTCTAGGTTCATCCATATTATCACAGATGGCAAGATGTCATTTTTGTTTATAGCGGAGTGACGTTCCATTGTATACAGGTGCCACCTCTTCTTTATTCAGTTGTCTTTGGATGGACACCCAGGTTGCTTCCATATCTTGGTGTTATTAGCGACATTGCAATGAATGTGGGGGTGCATGTGTCTTTCCAAATTAGTGTTTTGGATTTCTTTGGGTAAATACCCAGAAGAAGATCGTATGGCAGTTCTGTTTTTAATTTTCTGAGGAACACCAGACCATTTTCTACAGTGGCTGCACTGTTCACAGTCTCACCAGCAGAGACAACAGCTCTCTTTTCTCCTCATCCTCTCCAGTGCTTGTCTGTTGCATTAGTGATGATGAATTTAGATATTTTGGATGCTTTTGCTGTCAAAGTTGTGAGGCCAGTGATAAAGGTGAGGTATTTACTCACAGAAGCCAGGCAATGGATCTTTCACAGTGATGAGGCAGCAGCCCCCTTCTGGATTTAAAGCTATGACGCTTCTGCAGCTGTGAACGTTTTGCCTGTTTAGTGTTGCATGGCAGGATGGTCCCAGGGCACTTTGCCAGGTGATCGTGACAGCAGCAACGTACTTTCCCTGCAGGCCAGAGTCTGATTTCAGGATGGGAGAATAGAATGCTGCATCTGAGCATTTGTGGCTAAAATAGTGCCATTTTCTCATAGACTGCCTTTCAGTTCAGGGGTCGCAAACTATAGCTCAGGGGGCCGAGCCTAGGCCACATGGGTTTATAAATAAGGTTTTATTGGCACATGACTCCATCGGGAAGTTTGCGACTGCTGATTCGAATTGTATGACAGGGACAACTGACTTGCAAAGCTGAAAATATTTACCAGCTAGCCCATCACTGAACGACTCTGCTGGGCCCTGGTCTTGTCAAAGAGCGGGCAATGGCAGTTCTAATATATAACTTGACATGTAATATGTAATATAATATGATAACATAGTCTATGTAATAAATTGTAACAATAAAGCAATTATGTGCTAGTAACAGTATGTCAGGCACTGATTTAAGCATTTTATAGTTATTCATTTATTTGATACAAAAAGCAACCCCATCCAGGAGGTGCTGCTGTCCTCTCTGTGTGACAAATTCAGAGGCTGAGGCACAGAGTCCTGAGCCAGGACAGACCACACACGGCTGTGCTGCCTCACAGATGGGGAATTTATGTCCCCACCCCTGCTTCCATGGGACTCAGTGTGGCTGCTTCTTTAATTGCGAGTAGAAAAAGTAATTCGTTTGTATTCATTTTCTTTTTTTTTTTTTTTGTCTGAAATTGGTCCTCCTCCCAAATTAGTTACCTGTCCCTCCATATGTCATAGTCCCAGGTGGTAGGGCTGTGACCACTATCTAGCATGATGGGGTGATCCCAATCCCAGGCACCTGGGCCATGTCTGGGGACATCTGTGATTGTCATATGGGTGCTCTTGGCATCAGTGGGCGGGGCCAAGGATGCTGCTTATCACTCCACAGTGCTCAGGAAGGGCGCCCACAGGGAGTGACCCGGCCTCCCATGTCTGCATTAATTGTATGGAAAAAAGTGGAGGCGATCCCTGTTCACAGTAGGCACCGGAGTGAGTCTCAGTGGCTAGATGGTGTGACCAGGGCCCCTGGCCAAGTTATGTCGGGGGCTGGCCTGTGAGGCCCCAAAAGCATAGAATTGCGGGCAGCAGCGACCTCTCCCTTCTCCGCTTGGCTCCCAGCGACCTCTAACCTGGGCTCAAACGCACTGTTTCCTTTGCCCTTTGCCCCGATAGGGGTGTGATGGTTCCTGATCTGGGTCCATTCTGGCCTGCCCATTGTCAGCCACATGGCTTTGGAGCAGCACGTCACTGCCCAGTCTCCCAGGCCTCCTGCCTTGATTCACAGTCAGAGCCTTCGGGGTGACATATTTAGACGGTTGCTGTGGTGATGAGTGAAGGCTGCAACGACTGCATAAAGGACAATGCTGTTTCTATATCGAACCTCCAATGATGGGTGCCCCTGCCATGTGCAGGCAGGGTGACAGTGTGGGAAGGGGAAGGCTCAGATATCCCGACCCGCCCACTGAGCCTGGACCAGGAGAGCTGCCTGTCACCAGATGCTGCGTCCCTGGCAGTCCCTGCCCGTGAAGAGCCTGCTTAGAGCAGGGGTCTCACCCGGGGCCATCCTGCCTCCAGAGGACACTGGGCCGTGCCTGAGGACATCTATGGTTGTCACCACTGGGGGGCTCCTGGCATTGATGGGGGGCCCAAGGATGCTGCTCAGTGCCCCAGTGCCCAACATGCCCAGAGACACCCGGTCCTGTGTTCCCAATGCCACGGGGCAGGGACCTTGCTCTCAGGGGAGCAGAGGCCATGGATTTGTTTGGTTTTGGTGTGGCCATCATGACCATTTATGGAACCCCGGGCCTCCACTCTCACCCCTGCATGCTGCCGTGCTCCCTCGCTGTTTCCCGCACCCTGTCGGGCTCTGGTGCCTCCGGGATTATCTGGGCCAGAGCAGCTGGGGAACCAAGAAACAGGAGACTCGAGGCCCGTTCGGTACCATCTTGTAGAAGTAGGCCATCGTGGCCACATGGAGCTTGGGAGACCTCCGGGGGAGGCCTGTGGGGTGACTGTTGGGGACATCCTCTGATCCACTCCTGGCACCTGTGTGGTCCCTGAGCCTGGCAATGGCTCCAGTGTCAGTTAGTCCAGGCCCACACGACCTGCAGGTTTTGATCCTTATAGTATTATACTATTACAACATCTGCAGGGGCTTAGGGCAAAGAGCAGGAAAGCTGTTTGTCCTGGCCTGACCTGGCTTCTCTCCAGTCTCGTTCATAATGGCTGTTGAAAGGAAGGCTAGTGAAATGAATGTGCTGAGCCATTGGCTGGTCTCAGGTGGGCCCTTTCCTACCCCCTCCCTCTCCTTCTGTCCCTCTCGCCTCCCTTCCTTCTAGCTGCCTCCCCTCCCTCCTTCCTTCCTAAAATCAGAATTTTTGGTTTTTGATGTAACTCCTAATTGATTTCTTCAAGGCCTTCTTTTAATAGACTAGATTTTAGATTAGTTTTAGGTTTACAGAAAAATTGAGCAGACAATACAGAGGGTCCCCATGTTCCTCTCCCCTGTGTGTGCACATAAGTGCGTGCACACACATGCGTGCACACACATAATACACACACATGCGCACACGTGCATGCACGCGCGCGCGTGCACACACACACACACACACACACACACTTCCCTCACTATGCCTGCCCTGTGTGTGTGGCGTGTTGGTCACAACCACTGAGCCAGTACTGATACATATGCGCCTATGAGCACTATTATTATCGTAATTTTTGAGACCATCATGAAACAAATATAGTGACGCTGCTTCCACTGCTTCATGTTTGGGACCTCCCTGCCAGAGGGTTGCATCACCTGAAAGCCACCTGCGTTGTTTTTGCAATGTCACTCTCTGCTCAAAAAGCTTTAGGGTTTCTCTTTTCGTGGCATTCGAAGCCCTCTGGAATCTGATTGTAATTCAGGGGTCATTGAACTCGCTGTAAAGGCCCGAGTAAAATTATTTGGCTTTTTGCCGGCCACACGCTGTGTCACTCCTGGCCAGCACTTCTGCTGGAGCACAAATGATATATACATGAAAGGGCATGGCTGTGTGCCTTAAAACTTTATTAGTAAAGTAGGTGGGGCCAGGGCTTGCCGCCCCCACCCCAGGTCATCTCCTAACATCTGTTACCTGTCACCTGGACCGGGCCTTGGCTAGGAATGCGTGCCTGGGTCTGTCTGGCCCAGCTTCAGGTCCCTCTCTACTTGCTCGTCACCTTGAGCAGTTTATAACCTTTCTCTGACTCAGTTTTTTCATTCATAAGTTTTTTTTTGTTTTTTTTTTTTTTGCCACAAGATGTGTTTTATTTTCATTAATCATATAAATAAATTTCTAAAGTGTCCCAGGGCAAACAAGAGAATTTGACAGTCTGATGGTAGGGATCCCCTCAGAAACCCACAGGCCAGTGGTATGGGTGCAGAGTGCAGTAAGTGGCAGTATTTGCTTTAGCTAAAGAGAGCACATATATTAAAAATGCTTAGTGCAGACTGACGCATGTGTTCAGTAAGTGTTAAGATATTTTTATTCCACTGTATGAATGATTTAGATGGCTTCTTGTTATTAGTTAGCTAACTGCATACTAGGCCACTCCAATGTTGGAGCCTAAAGCAACATGCAGTTTGTCACCGTGTCTGTGGGTCAGGAGTCTGAGTGTTTTAGTTGGGTCTCTGCTCAGGGTCTCTCGCTGGTTGCAATCAAGTTGTCACTGGGACTGGGTTCTCCTCCGAAAGCCCACTGGGGAAGTTGCCCCTTCTGAGCCCACATGGCTGTCTGCAGGATGCAGTCCCTCTGTGGCCCCTGACTGCCAGCTGGAGGCCACATGGGCCTCTCCAACCAGGCTGATCACGTCATCACAGCTGAGTCTGTTAACCAGGTGGAAGTTACAGCCCTCTGCAAGGTATTGTCACAGGTGGCACGTGCTCACCTTTGCTGCAGTCTCAGGCCTAAGCAGGGGGGAGATTAGGCAAAGATGTGCCTGCCAGGAGGCGGAGTCACTGGCGGGCAGGCTGTAAACAAAGTTTACTTCTGTGCCCCTTTTTCTGGGATAAAGAAACACTTCTCAGAGCACCTACTGTGTGCCATGAGATTTGCAGTGTGGTCAGAGATGCCTTTTTCTCACCCCCTAAGTGGGTAGTCTTCGCACCATCTCAGCCGAGACAACAGAGCCACGGGCCATCAAACACGCATGTGCCTGCCCGCAAAGCACCACGTGGCGCTGTCCCCTTTTCTCAGTGACAACCTGCTACATAATTAGTGTGGAATGCGATTTTTTTTTTGCTCAGAAGAAGCCGGTGCTTATCAGCCACCTCATAGGAAATTCTCATAGCACCGACATATTGTGTGTCTGTTATGTGCTGGGGTCCCTGGAGGGCCACAGCCATTGTGATATCTATGACTTTCTTATTCCTTGGCCAAAGAACCAAACTCCCCACTCCCCTGCGGAGAGCACACTATTTAAACGTGTTTGTTTGACAGGAATGACGGGCAGGGTATCCCTTCGCCACTGCCCCGAGAGAGTAATCACCTTGGTCTCAAGTGTGTCTTGAAATCTGCCCAGCGTCCCCTGGCTTCGGGGTTAACAGGTTACAACCATGTGACATGCCACCTGAGCAATTCACAGGCCCCTGTGGCCCCGAGTCCCCATGAGCGCCCCTGGGCCCCAGCCCTCTCATGGTTCGTGACCCTAATAACAGTCCTGCCCAAAAGGGGACTTGCCCTCCAATGGGGGACAGCAGCTCTTGAGTCCAGATAGGCACAGAATCTCAAACAGAAGCTTTAGAATGTCATAGTAAGTGTCCCCTCCTTCCCCTGCAGGGGACACTGGGCAACGTCTGGGGACATCTGTGGTTGTCATGATGAGGGTGCTCCTGGAATCGAGTGGGTAGGTACAGGGATGCCACTCAACCCACAGTGCCCAGGACACCATCCCCTCTGAAAACAATCTGCCCCAAATGTCAGCAGTGTGAGGGACCCCAAAGGGGGAGGGCTGGCAGCATTCACACACAGCAGGCCTATCCTGACTCGTGTTTGTGTGCAAACCCTTTGGAAAAGCTCTAGGAGCTCTGACAGAGAAGCAGGTTGTGACTTGATGGCTTCCTGCCCAGAGATGCCGTCCTATGTCTGTCAGGCTGGTTTCTCCCCCACTTTCTGGCAATGGGTTCTGATGGGTCCAGAACAATTGGTTCTTCCAGGCCTGTCGCTACCAGCGATTCCCCGCCATCTCCTTAAGAGTCAGGTTTATGGCCCTGTTTTGGGCAGTTTTAAAATTCCAGGTTTGGGACCTAAGGGTCCAGCCACCTGCTCGCCGCCCAGCGCTTGGAAACATTAGGCTGGCAATCGGACCAATCTGTCAGACTTTTTCTGAATTACAAGGAAAACAGAAACCACTAGAAAATTAATGGAGGAAGACCCTGGTTCAACATCATAGTTTCTGTTTTTCAATGTGACAGATGACACAGCTGCAGTCTGCCTGTGAGAATAGGGGCCTACATTACAGGGCTGGCTCCAGGCCAAGCCTGTACCGACTGTAACCCTGTGACCTGCCCCTAGGGATGCAGTGGGATCCCACATGTCAGCCCTATTTCAGGCCAGGCTCTCGGAAATGGGCTTACCCTCACTCAACTCGGGGGGGGGGGGTGGCCTGCTGTCCCCCAAACCCTGCGACCCCGCAGCTGCTCCCTTAGCATTACACGTACACACTCCCAGGGATCACCGAGCCATGAGGGTCTCGCCTCAGCAGGGACACTCTGCTTTGAACCCGATGATGCCAACAGGTATGGGGTCTCCTGGGTGGCGACAGTGTCCTGGGATTACGTAGTGTGATGGTGGCATATCTGGTCAATTGCCTCAAAGCCCCTGAATTAAACCCTAAGAGTGAATTTTCTGGTATGTAAATTAAACCTCAACTTAGAAGAGAAAGAGGCATGTGGACAAGGTGGGGACACCAATGACACGAGTGAGCAGGGATCCCTCCTGTGTATGTCCCTGGTCGATTTTGAGCCAGGGGTCCCACTGTTTCATGTTGCTGCCAGCTCTGCAAATTCTGCAGCAGGCCCTGTGGGGCCCCTCCTCATTCCCCACCGGCCCTTCTGGGGCCTTGGATCCACCCTGGCAGGGAAAGTGAAAGCCCAGTGTTTTTTCTGGGAGAGTGAACCGGTGAAGGTCACGGGGACGGCCTGGCACCAGCTGGTGTGGCTTGCAGCCTGCCGTCTCCTGGCCTTGGGGACGGAACTGCAGGGCTGTGTTTGTCCATGCTGCTTCCCGCTGCGGCCCAAGCTGGTCTGAGCTATGGGCAGCCGGGGTGAGGGGCCGGGGGTCTGTGATGGTCATCTCACTGTTCAAGTCCAAGTTCAAGGGCTCAAGGACAACAGCCAGCAGCTGGTGTTAGATGGCTGGGGACAGGGAGATTTTCATTTGGTAGATGTGAGGGCAGAGAGTGAGAAGCCAGCTTAAACATGGTTCATGAGACACCCATGGTCACAGCAGCACGAGCCACAATGGCTGAAATGGGGAGACAGCCCAAGTGCCCATCAGTGAACGATAGATGAACATGCCTATCCACAAGGGGGAGTATTACTTGGCCATGAAAATGGGGGAGGCTCTGACACTCACCTCAATGTGGATGGACCTTGAACACACAGCACTCAGTAGAGAAGCCAGACACACAAGGACACACAGTGTATGATTCCACTTATGTGAAATATCCAGAACAGGCATTTCCACAGACAGAAAGTGAGTTCGTCAGGGTCTGGGAACAGGGTGGGTGTAACAGAATGAGGACGGGGTCTCTTAAGGATGATGCAATATCCTAAAATTGGTTGCGGTGATGGTTGCACAACTTTGTGAATATACTAAAAGCTACTTCAAACAGGTGAGTTGTGTGCCATGAGAATCTCATCTCAGTAAGACTGTCAGAAAAATGCCTTATTCACCAGTCCCTGTTCCCTGGTTTCGAGAATGTCCCTTTGCTGTGTAAGGAGCCACCATCTGAGGACCTTAGTGAAAGGTGCCTGGGACCCCTCTTTTCTAGTGTTGCAACCTTTCATGAGTTGGTTCAAAAATAGACGTTTGAGGGATCATATGCATTCATTCTTCAGGGCTGAGGTGAGTCTAGGCCTCCAGGCCGTGGCCCTGCTGCTCCAGCCCTCCTGCTGGCATGCTTCTGGCCTCAAGGCCCCTGCAGGTGCCAAGTGGGGTGGGAGAGGCAGCTCTGCTGGGTCCTGGGGTGCGGAGCATTCCTGGGGCAGCGGCGCCACCTACAGGCGATGGTGGGATTTCGCTTCTCCATCCTTGTCCTGGCAGCTTGCTCGCCTGAACTCAGGGGAAGAAATCACACTCAGACATTTTTGTTGAGTTATTTTGTTAAAAGCACTGTTTATTTTAGAGATTTTAAGGAGAGTTTCAAAGATAGTATAGTGAGTTCCCATCTGCCCATCACTCAGTTTTCCCAGTGGTCACTTCTTTGATAGTCACAGTGCATTTGTAACAACCGAGAAACAGACATGGGGACAGTTCTGTGAACTCGGCTCCACTCTCTTTGGATGTCACTAGTGTCCCCTTTTTCTGCCCCAGGAGTCCGTGGTGTGGTCAGTCTTCAGGTCTCTGGCAGACCCAGTGAGGCGGTCACCCTCGGCCACCCTGGCTGGGGGTTGGCTCGGTCTCCAAGGCCACGGGGAACGTCTTTTATAAACCAGCTCTGGGAAACGTGGTCTGCTCACCAGTTCAGTTTCAGACCACGTGGTGACATCTGGGTCTCTCATGACCCCTTAAATCTGCCCTCTCCACATCTCAAGGCATCTTTGCACTGTCCCCAGGGTTTAGCCAAGCAGCAGACAGGCAGGACCTTAGATGATTTCACCGCTGTCTGCCGGACACATGGCAACACTGCATTTCTGGCCACGCAACACCCAACTCAAGTGTTGTGTTTTCCTTCCACGAGGTGGACCGTCAATTGCTGGAACCTTGGCACGGAAGACAGCCAGGCCTCGCACAAAGGTCGGTGGCACGGTGTGGCTCTCTCCACATCCACCGTCCATAGGGGTCGGCTCGGCTTCATCCTGGAGAGGCTAATTTGGGAGACATGTCCTTCCCCCCATTTCTCATTTGCATGGAGGGTGACTGTCCTTAAGCATTTCCAACAGCAGAGCTAAGTCATTGGACATGAGAAATATCTGAAACCCATTGCCCGCCCTGGTGGACCAGGGGCCATTACAGTGGCTTTGGGAAGGTCCTTTTTAACCAGTTGGGAGCAAGGCTAAGGCTCAGGCCCTGGTCCCTTAGCTCCTATCTGTGTATTTATCTCAGCGTATTCCCTGAAGGGTTTTGAGTGGCTCTTATAATGTGACAAGAGGAAATAATGTAAAAATGAGCAGAGGTCGCTACATGCTCTGTGCAGCCACCTGCCTGTTGCATTTGCTGTGGCACTGGGTCATTGTGCTGCTGGGCAGAAGTGAGGAATCCCGTTCCTGCTCCTCCTTCCTTCGTAAATGTCTTCGCTACTGTCATGAAGTTTTGTCTTTCACACAATCTTTAGAATAAACTTTCGTTCTCTAACAAAAGTTCTGCTAGAATTTTTATTGGGGTTGTGTTTAATTTACTAGTGGGGAACTGGAAATGTTGTGTGGACACTGGGGCTGTTCTTTATATCTGGGGGTAGTCTTCAGTTCCAAGGCTGCAAACACCAATTCTGTATTGTGTTTGTTCAATTGGGGTCTAAAGCAACCCATTTGTCTTTATCATAGACTCAAATCTGTGTCATCACTGCTGAGGGAAAATGGCTGCTTAATTACTGTTCCATCCATGCTACTGAGAACTTCTCTAGGAATTATGATCTGGGACATCATCTGGAGACAGAGCGTCCCAGCAGTCTGAGCTCCGCGTGGTGTGCGAGTTTCACTGACACATCGACAGCACGTCACAGCATGGCCGGTGTCCTAAATGTGTCCTTCTTGGCTTTGATCCTGTGGCCTACAAATGGGGGTGGATTCCGCACCCCAAGGACACCTGTGGCTATCTGACTGGGGACATGTGTGGCTGTCACGACTGGGGACATGTAGTTGTCATGACTGGGGACATGTGTGGGTGTCTGACTGGGGACATGTGTGGCTGTCACAACTGGGGACATGTAGTTGTCACGACTGGGGATGTCTGTGGCTGTCATGACTGAGGATGTGTAGCTGTCACTACTAGGGAAGTCTGTGGTTGTCACAACTGAGGTGCTCCTAGCATCGAGTGGGGGATGTGACCAGGGAGGCCTCTCAGCCCCCCACAGAGGCCAGGGCAGGCCTGCACGGAGAAGGCCCTGCCTGGTGTCTGCAGTGCTGAGGGCACCATGGAGGGAGACGGAATTATTTGCAGAGCCTCACGCCGCAGGCAGGTCTCACAGGTGTTACAGAAGGAACTCCCCCACGTGGGTAGTACCAGGCCTTCCTTTAACAGTTGCTTGCTGAGCTCATTCTGTTTTCCAGGCACTGTCAGTGGCCGGGCATTCTTGAATCCAGTCCCCCACAGCGCCGGGGGTGGCACGGGTACTCATCTTTGTCAGGCAGAGGATCAGGTTAAGGGTCTGAGATAGGCTAGACTGGCTAGGGTGTCCTGTTGCAGAGAGGCCACCTCCCGTAGAGCTGGTGTGTCACTGAGCAAGAGTCACTGCCACTGGTCCTGGAGGCAGAACCAGTGTTCTGATCTGCTTTGAACTTCTGCAACTGCCTGGGTGTCTCTGTGGTGTCAGTCTGGGTGACTTTTGCCAAGAGGCTGCTGTTTTATGGCAGCCACTAGGGGGCGGAGAAGGCCCATGGGATCCAGCTGGGCCTTGAGCCTGTGGCGCTGCAGGATGAAGATGGGTGCAACTGGAGCCCCAGATACCCTGTCAGTCCTTCACCCCTCTTGGAACCCTGCGATCATCCCTTCCCTGTTCTTCAGGACATTCTGATTCCGCACCGAGTGCCCCATGGTTGCTGTCCTGGTGGTCCCTTGCCTCGCAGACCTGGAGCCTCTGCTGGTTGGGATCAGGTCTGCCAACCAGTGTCTGATGCCTTCTCTTTGGTGTAGGAGGGAGGCAGAAGGCAGGGGTCTCGGGAGGGGGTCCACACCTGCCAAAGCTTGTTCCTGGCATGGCCGAGGAGGAGTGGAGGCTGTACCCGGAGAGCGAAGCGGCAAGATGGTAGGGGCACCTGGCTGTCGCTCTCCCTGAAAGACTACGTCTTGTAGTGGCTTGAGGTTCTGGCTGCTGGGGGTCCCCCATGCCAGCCCATGCAGCCCCTCCTTTGGGACTCCCTTAAACGACACCCACCTTCCATAGCCCCATTTGGCCTCCAGGTGTGGAATTTGCCCAGTGTTCCCTAGCAGCACCCTTTGGGTACAGTCACCTGGGTAGTTGTGCTTGTCCTGGCCAGATACATGGTGACCCCCTGCCCCCAGAGGTTTCATTCATTCCCTGAGCAAGGACTTCCGAGTATCTGCCTAGGCCAGCTCTGGAGCATGAGCAGTGACTAGGACAGCCGAAGGCCCAGGCTCTCACAGAGCTGATGTTCTAGCGAGAACTGTGGACCCACTGCAGGGTCCTCAGACATGGCCTAGGGTCCCCCAGGAGCAGGACCCCAGGGTGAGACCCTGCCTTGCGGGTTTCTCTCCTTTCTGTGTTCGGATGTGGTCAGGGGACCACACTTGGCTGACTCCTGCACAGGTCAGGCAGGCGACAGCTGCTCCACGTGGCAGTGTGTGGGGGTGGAACTTTGGCAGGGGCACCTGGGACCCTTGTCCACTGAGTGCACTGACCCTCAGCTTGGGCGTCACTGGGCTCAGGTGTCCAGGCCATTGTGGCGTCAACTCTCTCTATCATCTTTGAGTGGAATGCGGTGTCCAGAGCTACGCTTTCTGGGATGGTAGCCACCGTCCACAGGGCCTGTCGGTCACCTGAGATGAAGCTCCGCGTGGGGAGAAATGCACTTTGCTCACATCAGTCTAGGTCAGTGATTCTCAACCTGAGTGACCCTGCCCCCAGGGACCCTGGGCGGTGTCCGGGGATATCTGTGCTGTCACACTGGTGCTCCTGGCATCAAATGGGTGAGGCCAGGAAAGCTACTCAGCCCCATAGAGCCCAGGATGCCCCAGCGGTGACCTGGCCCAGTGTCCACAGTGCTGTGGGGGCCCTGGGTGGGTCCAGCATGTCTACAGCCATCAGCCTCACTACTTAGAGCACAGAAGGTCTGTGTGACCTCCAGACTACAGAGGGTCTTTCTAGCCCCTGACCTTCAAGAGTCCCAGCATGTCTGAAGCACTGCGGGAGCTTCATCTCGGAAGGGCAACCTGCAAATGGGCCTCACAGTACAGGTGGCATGCTTGCTCTCCCCTGCCGGCTGCCGCTCAGCCTGGCCGGGCGTGTCAAAATGCACATTATTATCCGTTCTTTTGGTGGACACGCTGTTCTCCTAAAAGGATTGCCAAGAGATACAGTCAAAGCCTAGAATGTTCTGCTCACAGAGATCATGGGCTGTAGCTGCCAGCTCCTGATGACAAACATACGCGGTGTGTGCGTGGTCACGGGGCTCCCGCACAGCCCACCGGGCCCAAACCCGCTGGCTCCCTGCAATCTGTGGCCTCTGCGTCAGAGACCAGGCCCAATGGTGCTCCCTCAGGTGACAGGCCCAGCTAAGACACAAGCCTGACCCCCGACAGCAGGGTCTCACCCAGGGCTGGCTGCCCCCAGTGACACTGGCCCATGTCAGGGACATCTGTGGTTATCACATTGGGGCGCTCCCAGCACTGACTGGGTGGAGCCAGGGATGCTGCTCAGCCCCCCCAGTGCCCAGGACACCCCACAGAGAGTGACCCGGTGTCAGCAGTGCCACAAGGACCCTGCTCCATCAGATTCTTGCCTCCCTGGGTGACTCAGGACCACTGTCTATTCTGCATATTGCCACCGCCATGTCCCCACCCAAGCCCAAGTAAATGGGCCCCACTCTTTCGGACCCTGTGGGCTAAGCTCTCAGTTGTCAGTTTGAAAACCAAAACCGAGGCTCAGAGAAGTTCACATCCAAGGTCTGAAGAGGGGACCACTGGTGGGACAGCCAGGATTGGAGCAGTCCACTACAGGCACGTGGTGGTTGCTAGGCAACTGCTTGAACTGTCAGCCTCCTTCAGGGCAAGGGATGATGCTCCAGGCAGTCATCATGCAGTCATCAAACTCAAAGCACACATAAGGTGACAGTCACACATGACAGAGGAGCGAGGGGAGGTGGGGAGCCATGATGCAGACGGGGAGGAGCCCAGGTGGAGTGGGCAGTGGGCATCCCTACATCATCCTGGGCCACCCTCAGCCCTGCAGTGTGCCATTCTGATGCCCGAGGACATGGGCCTCAGCTTCCTGTCACCCTTCCCTTTCCCTCATTCTAGTCAGCAAACACCTGTGTGCTTGAGGGGGCCCAGGCGGGGTGTGTTCAGGAGAGGAGGCCAGGGGAGGGGCCTGGGGAAGTGACTCCTGAGCTGCTGTCACGCTTGGAGGCACATGTGTCGGATGCAGAGCCCACGGGGACCTGGTGTGTCGGGAGCTTGTCTCTCATTACCATACACTGAATCACCAATTGTCTCTAATTGCCATTGGTGCTCCCTCCCCAAATTCAAACATTGAAAGCACCCCAGGGTGTCAGTAATTGGAGGTGGAGCCTTTGGGGGGGGGTCTTCATCCACTGTGCCTGGCTCGAAGCTCTCAAAACATGTGGAACGTCCTGAGGGATGAGAGCATCCCTCGTGTGTAACTAAATGCGAGAGTGACCATAAAGCCCCAGGTGCTCTGCTCAGTCACCACACATGGAGTGTATTTGCTAGCTGTTGCTACGTAACAAGTCACACGAGTATGGCAAGCTGACACCACACCAGCCCATTAGCTCTGGGTTCCGCAGGTGAGCATGGCGTGGCCAGGCTGCTGCTCAGGGTCTCAGCAGGCTCGGCCAGGGCTGAGCTGTCATCTGCAGCTTGGCTGGGAAAGGAACCACGTTCAGGTCTGCTCATGTCATCAGCAGGATCCGGTTCTTTCTGTCATCTTGCCAGCTGCCGACTAGGGATGACATGACTCCCAGCACTTCGAGGCGGCTCTTAGGTTCTATCCTAGACACAGGGTCTCCTCCAGAGGGCCCCTCATCCTTCCCTCTCTCACTTCTAAAGGGCCTTGTCCCTTCGAAGGCCTCACCTGATTAGGCCAGGCCCACCCAGGCAACCCCCCTTTGATTCATTCATTTACATCCTCCAAATCCCTTCTTCTGTGCAAAATAACATCATCAGGGGTGTCTTATATCCACAGGTCCTGTCCACGTGGGGGTTTATCTGCAGGCATGTTCACTGGGCGCAGGAATTTGGGGGCTCCCAGGATCCTGCTGGTCACACAAGGGAGGCAGGGGCCTAGTCACTGAAGACAGCCAGTGCCAAGCCGCTCTGCTCACCTTGCCCTGCAGGAGTGTCGCCAGGACTCTAGCGGGCAGAGAGGGGTGGGGGAAACAGGCAGCGTTCGGAGAAAGCATGGCACGCTTTGGCCCAGTTATACCTATATATACTCACTGCTTTACTTCATTTTTATTTTAAAACCTCATTTTGAAATTGTTCCAAAGGAAACTGCAGAAGTCATACAGGGGCCCTTCCCCCAGTAATGGTATCTCAATCTCACATACCTATAGCAGGAGACCAGGAGACTGGCGTGGGGACCCTGTATGTGCAGAGATCCCCGCCGTCCATCGCCTGTGTGGTTGGCCTTTGCCTAGACTGTGAGCGTGCAAGGCCATCACACATCTCTAACATGGGAAGAGCGCTTCGTACTCGTTTGTGCGTGAACGTACTAGCACTACTAAGCTGTGCACACAAAATTGGTTAAAGTGGTAAGTTTTATGCTATTTGCTTTTTACTGCAACGAAAATAGAGAGAGCGGGGGACAGACAGCAGAAACAGTGGCAGACCGCTCTCACTGGCCTTCAAGAAGGCACATAGCCACACTGGTTCAGTCCTGCTTAGCCAGGAGGCCACACTTACCATGAGACCCGAGAAGCCTGGGTCATGGGAGAGACAGACAGCCAGGTCCCAGCGAGGGGCCGCCGGCTCTGGGTGTTCTTGAAGGGACCCCAGACGGCAGGTGTAAAGACAGTCACATGGAGGGGGCAGGGTGAGGGGCCACAATAGGCACATGGGGCCATAGCTGCTGGTGCCCCTGGGAAGCTGCATTGCAGTGCCAGGGTAGGCTGTGCTGGGAGCCTCAGCCCTAGGGACACAAGGCCCGGTTGTCTCTGGCCCCACCCCCTCAATGCCAGGAGCTCCCAGTGTGACAGCACAGATGTTCCCAGATGATACCCAGTGTCCCCTGGGACAGAACTGCCCGAGTTGCGATGACACTAATGGTGATGACACCGTCTGAGAGAAAGAGCAGGTGCTGGCCCCAGGGGCTCCACCCGGGCCTCAGGGTGGCCTTCCTGGGGCAGTGCTATCTGAATTGAGGCTGACAATGTGCTGGACGCTCCTGTGTGTTTACCGGAGCAGAGGCCGGTCCCAGGGCCTCAGGTGCAAGGTCAGGGACACAGAGGAGGAAGCCCCGGGCACAGATGGAGCCTTGTCCTGAGGGCAGGAGGGAGCCACAGAGTGTTCCAGACACCCCGGCAATAGTCGGCCTACCTTGTTTTACAGATTAGGCGACCGATGCACCGAGAAGGTGAGGGTGGCCCAGTCGCCCCCAATGGTGGTGGGCACAGGGGCCAGCAGGCCTCAGGGCTATTCCCACAATGCCATTGGCCAGGTCAGTTTGGGGTGTGCGTGGGCACTGGGAAGCAGCACCTGCCTCAGCACTTGCTAGCTCTGAGCCCCCTGCTCAGGCAGGCTCCCTCTCACCCTCAGTTCCTCTTTGGTAAAATTGGGGTGATAACCTTCTGACACCCAGGAGTGCTGCTAGGACGAGAAGACGGTGCCCATTCTGCAGGCCTCATCCCCATGCCTGCCCCCTCTTGCCCTGCCTTCCTCCTTCCTGAAGACGCCGGAGGTCACTCGGCTTCTCTGGTATTTATGGAAACACGGGGACCAAGTGAGTGACCCCAGGCCCCTCAACAGGTTGGTGGTGACCCCTGGCCTCTGGCCTAGAGCCCACACCCCGGAGTGACCAACAAGAGGCCATGTCTTGCAGGCCCAACCCCCTGTCCCCCAGGAAAGTGGCAGTGGGCAGTGGCTGTGTCCCAAGCTGACCTTGGTTTCTCAGGAACAGCCGACTGGCTGGGTGGACCTCTGCAGACAGGTGAACACGGGGTTGAGCCAGGTCTGTGCCACTCGCTCGCCACCCTGGGAACCTGCAGGAAGGGTGGCCAGCCCGCTCCCCTCCCCAAGAGACTTGGGCTTGCTCAGCTGCCTCCTGGGGAAGCCAGCAGAAATGCTGGCTAGGGACAGTCACCTGCAAGGTCACTGGGATTACTGTATTCACATACAGGCTGCGTCACTCCACACACAAAAAACAAGGAGCATTTGGAGCATCTCTTTTCTCTTATCTTGGTAAAATGCACATGACATAAACTTGACATAAACTGTAAATGTCCAGCTCAGTGCCCTTAGGCACACTCACATATCGTGCAGCCATCCCCATTGTCCACCTCCAGGACTTTGTCACCATCCCATAGTGACATTCTGTTCCTGTACGCACTCACTCTCCTCCCCTCCCCTCCCCCAACCTCTATCACCCACCACCTACTCTGTCTCTGAGTCTGACTTCTCCGGGACCTCCCATGAGTGGAATCACACAGGACGAGTCCTCCTGTGTCTGGCTTACGTCAATGATCACAGTGTCCTCAGGTCCATCCCTGCAGCGGCAGGTGTCAGGACGCCTGTCCTTTTCAGGGCTGAGTCATACTCCCCTGTGTGGACACACCGGGTTTTGTTTATCCATCATCCGTCATAGACATTCAGGGTGTTTCCACCTGTTATCTGTTGTGAATCCTGCTGCTCTGAACACAGGAGTGCGATTATCTGAGGCCTTGGTTTTAATTTTTTGGGTAATGAAGTGCCTTCTTGTTCTGGCTTGCCACCTGGAGCCTGGCCTGTGGGTCACCCCCCACAACCTCCCCCAGGACATGAGGAGCCCATTCCAGCTGCAGAATTAGGGACCTAGGCCATGAGGCAGATTCTTTCTCACCTATCCTCACTCAGGCACACACGGCTCTGGTAAGAGAAATATGTCTTTGTATAAAATTGCAAAAGTCACAAATAGCACACAGTGAGAATGATGCTCCAAATAAGGCCACCGAGTCAGGCCTCCAGCCAGGCCACCACAGCAAAGCGCCCCATGCCAGAGATGTGCTCAGTAGACACTTCTCCCAGTGGAGGGGCTGGGGTTGGAGGTCATGGTGCAGTGGGCTAGTCCCTCTGAGGCCTCCCTCAGCGGGTGGGTGCCCCTTCCTCCCTGCATCCTCACATGGTCGTCCCCTTCTGTGTGCGTGTGTCCTCATCTCCTCTTGCGAGGACCCCAGTCATGTTGGATCAGGTGCCAACCCAGTGACCTCACTTAATCAATGTGCAGACCCATCTCCCAGCACAAGCCCCTTCAGAGGTCCTGCGGGTCAGGGTTCCACATGTGGATTGGTGGGACACCAGTCAGTTTGTACCGGTCGCTTTCTGAGATTCTGGATGGACAGGAATTTGGGGGGACACAGTTTAACCCACCATAGGGGCTTTGGGGTGAACTCTGTCCTTAGTAAGGACCAGGGAGGGTATGCGGGGGAAAGGGGGGTGGGTTACCCGGAGGGTGTCCCTGCAGTGCATAGAAGCGCTATGCACCATGCATGGGACCAGCGTGAGTCATTCAGGTGAGATGTAATCTCTGACCTTTAGAAAGGTCGCAGCTGGACCCAGGGCCATGGAGCAGCCCCGAGTACAGGCAGTGAGTGGGGTCTGTGCACAAGGCCAGCTGCCCAGCCAGTGCTGTGATGGGGTCCCCAGTGTGGCTGGCACTGTGGCCCTGAAGCCCACTGGCCACTGAGACAGCTCCTCGATATCTTCTCTTTTGTCTTAAATTGTTTGAAAGTGGCGCATTCCTGCCTGAGAGCTTTCTAGTTGCTTTGATGGGAAACAGTTGGACTCTTTTCCTTTTTTTTAAAAAAAAAAATTCATTTTGTTAGTTTCAGGTATACAGTATATTGGTTAGACATTTATGTAGTTCATAAAACGATCCCTCCAATTTCTCCCTCCCTCCAATGTCCCTCCACATAGCCAGCGTATTACTGCTGACTGCGTTCCCTGTGCCAAGCTCCCCATCCCTGTGACCCTCTATTAGCTATTAATTTGTACTTCTTCAACCCTTCACCCCTTTCTCCCAGTCCCCTCCCCCCTCCCCTCTGGCTGTCACTAGATTGTCCTCTATATCTGTGAGTCTGTTTTTGATTAGTTTATTCTTTTTGTTCCTTAGATTTTGCATATAAGTGAAATCATATGGTATTTATATTTCTCTGACTTATTTAAGTTCAGCATAATAACCTCTAGGTCTATCCATGTCATTGCAAGTGGTAGGGTTTCATTTTTCTAATGACTGAGTCATATTCCATTGTATGAATGAACCATAACTTCTTTGTCCAGTCATCTGTCGATGGGCATTTAGGCTGCTTCCATGTCTTGGCCATTATAAACTGTGCTGCTGTGAACAATTTAGCGTTCCAGTTTTCTTTGGATAAATACTCAGAAGTGCAATTGCCATGTCAAAAGGTAGATCTGTTTTTATTTTTCTGAGGCATGTCCACACTGTGTTCTGTAGTGGCTGCCCCACCGACAGAGCATGAGGCTCCCTTTTCTCCACGCCCTCACCAGCACGTCTTCATTCATTGACTATGGCCGTTCTGACGGGCACAAGGTGAGATCTCACTGTGATTTCATTTGTATGGCTCTGATGATTAGTGACCCTGAGCATCTTTTCATATGACTATTGGCCATCTGTTCAGATCTTCTGCCTGGATTGTTTTGTTGTTGTTGTTGTAGTCTTTTTCTTCTTTTATGTCACATTGATCTTGTGTCACCCCATGAGGTGACAAGTTTCCTGGAGCGTCCCCTTCTGAGTGTCCCCTGCTGTGGGCTGTGGTGAGAGAAGGGCTGAGGGCTGTCACTGTCTATGATGGGGCCTGCGGGCACAGCCATGAGCAGGAGCCTGGCGTGGACACCTGACCTCCGAGGGCTCCTGCAGCCGAAGCACAGGCTGTTGGTTTTTCTTCATTCTTCGAGTCAAAAACAGTGTTTTCCTAATAACAGCTTTATTGAGTTCTAGTTCACACAGCGTACAGTTCATCATTTAAAGCATATGTTTTAGTGGGTTTTGGTGTATTTACAGCTCGAATTCCAGAACATTCCATCACCCCAAAAACACACCCTGCCCTTGTTAGCAGTCACGCCCTGTCCCCTCTTCCAGTCCCAGATGCCGCTCACCCAGGGGTGATTCTGCCCCCTGGGGACACTGGGTGATGTTTGGGAACATCAGTGATTGTCACGACTGGGGTGCATCTGATATCGAGATGCTGCTGGGCACCCCACAGCGCCCAGGCTGGTGCCCACAGAGGATGATGTGGCCTTAGTGTCAGCAGTGCCAACAGGAGAGCCTGTGCTCATTACCTGGGAGCATGCAGGCTGATCCCTGCCCTGCGTGACAGTCAGGTTTGAAGCAGGGCTCGGGGTTAGCTACGGCCTCGTCACTCCCTGCTCAGAGTTTGGTGCACTGGCCTGGCCTTCCCTGCCTGGCTGCCCCTAGCAGATAGGAGGCCCCAGCACCCCTGCATCTGGCCGCGGGGCCTGGTGCAGGACGAGACTGCGGCCCTTGTTCAAAAGGCTCCTGGGGATTCTGGATTTTGAGAGCCTTGTAGGAGGCCACTGGGCCCCAGCTGTGGGCCTGGCCTAGGTCCCCATACAGGCAGCCCTCTGGGGACATGGCCGCCAGTTGGCTCTGCTGTTGAGGCCAGAGGGGAAAGGGCTCAGGCAGAGCATTGAGTCAGGCCCAAGGACCCTGCCTCCTTCTGCAGGGCCACCCCAAGTCCAGGCCGTGTATCCTGTAAGCACCCTCGTGGGTCCTGGCGCCTGTTCACATTTACTTCGCAGCTGTGCACTAACCTGTGCTGACTGGGGAAAGGGTGGGAAATGGCGCTCTGTCTGTGGGATGTCCCCGCAGGGGCCTACTCCCCTGCCCTGGCCTTGGGCCCATGGCCTCTCCCCTCTTGTTACCAGCGTTTTCCTGACCCACAGCCAGAGTGCATGGCCTGAGAGGGGAGGTGACTCACAGACGCAGGGGCCACCCTGGCATGCAGCGTCTGACCATCGGGAGTTTACTCTGGCATCTCCTGTGAGCCAAGGATCTAACTCAGTTTTTTTTTTACAAATAATGAACATAGGGTCTGTCTCTGCCTCGGTACTGTTGACAGTGGGCAGGACACTCTGGGGGCCATACAGGGCTCTGTGGGGACTGAGCAGCCTCCCTGGCCCCACTCACTCAATGCCAGGAGCACCCCCCATGACAACTGCAGATGTCCCCAGACATGGCCCAGTGTGCCCTGGGGACAGAATCACCCCAAGCGAGAGCCACCTCCAATCCCAGCTCTTGGAGAGGGTGAGGTGGGGCCAAGGCTGCAGAGTCCTGCCCTCTGTGCAGCTACTGCCCAGTGCCAGGAACACAGTCCAGGGCTCTCCCACCCGCAGGAGGACTGAGCATTGTGCTTTCCAGGATTGGGTGGTGAGATCTCCGTCTGTGCCAGGAGCCCCAAAGCCCAGCGGCCCTGAGGGGACCAGGGCCTCTGCGGGCCCTACTTCGCTGCTCCTGTGGTCAGCTGCTTCCCAGTTATGTCTGCTACTGGAGCAAGACGGGGTCTGCCTGCAGCGATCCTGATCCCAGGGGACATCTGTAGTTGTCCCACTGGTGCTCCTACAGTCGAGTGGGTGGGGCCAGAAATGCTGCTCGGTCCCACAGCGCCCAGTGACAGCAGTGCCACAGGAGACCTGCCGTAAGTACACGCACATTGGGCTGTAACTCACCCCTACAGCAAGACTCAATTGCTCACCATGTGATTTTGCGCAGTGGCTCAGACTCCCCACTATCCCTCACTCCCTCCAACTGAGTCAGCTCCCAGACGTACTCCCTCGTGGGCTGTGGGACACATGGTTCCAGCCCATATGCATGGATGACCCCCACCTTCCGAGAAGCCCCAGTGGTGGGCCCCTGTGGCTCCTCATGTGGCTTTTCCGCTGCGTGTGCCACTCCTTTAGGTGTTACTGTGACTGCAGCTTTCAGCAGGCTGCACAGTCGCCTTCAGGACTCCTAGTGATGTGTGTACTTTTGTTCAGGACACAGGACAGTTCACAAGCCTGAGGGCCTGGGTTTATTGGTACAGACCAGGATTACCTCACAATGGAGACACTGGGCAGGTTATTCAGCAGGGCCGTCCTGGGTGCTGTGGGGGGCTGAGCAGCATTCGTGGCCCCCCCCATGTGACAGCCACAGACGTCCCCAGACATAGCCCAGTGTCCTTGGACCACCCAGGTTGAAAAGGGTCTAGGGTAGAGCCCCGGGCTTGGAAGCGAAGCAGACAGCCAGGAGCTGGGAACATATGGCTGTGCCAACCCAGCCTGGGCCCGGGAGCAGGAGGCCTCGATGACAAGCTATGTTTCAGCTGAGATCATCCTGTCAGGATGGCTGCGCCTGCTCATCATGGGAGGCCCAGGGTCTGCAGCCCCTCTCAATGTTTCAATTTTAATTTCTTTTACAACCAACTGAAACAATGAGTAGGGCGTATAATCACACACCCAGCCTGTGTGGCCCTGCTTGCCCCGACCCACATGACATGCAGCTCTCCGGGTCGCTGTACGGGGTTGGGCCTGGACTGGCGCAGGTGCCTGTGGAGCCCTGCAGCCAGGTGAAGTGGGAAGGGAATGGGCTGTGTTCACAGGCCCTGCTGGCCAGTCTGGAAACAGAGTTGTGTGGCGAGAGGCCACGCCTCCTGGTGGGATGCAGCCCTGTCCCCACTGAACTAGTGATTGTCCCCGCGGTCTTCTGTGAGCGACCTCTGTACTCCTACCACAGCTGTCCCCAGTACTCATTCCTGATCCAGGTCCCCAGCACTCCAGCCCTGAAGGGAGGCTCCTCCCTGGTGAGAGGACAGCGAGCCACCTCTGGGGTTGTTGGGGAACCTGGGAGGTTTCTGTTAGCAAGGAGGACATTGGCTTTAATGGCGAAAAGAGTAATTACCTACGGCCTGCGATTCTAGCCCAGACCAACTCACTGGGCGCTGTCTTGGGATGTCTGTGCTCGTCGCAACTGGGGGCTCCTGGCATCATGTGGGTGGGGCCAGGGAGGCTGCCCAGGCAGTGCCCAGGACACCCCACAGAGAGGCCCATCCTGATGTCACAGTGCTAGGTGGGAAGGACCCTACATTCATTATTTTGAAAAAGTTTGAATTTGATCCCGGCTCACCTAGACAACAGAATAAGTCCGCGATGGTTGCACTGCAGGGGAACCCTAGTATTGCAAGTCATCTCTTATCACCCTACCCCCCCAATCAGAGTCAGACAGTTCTGTCACACAGAGCCTCCTAGGGCCAGTGTGACCCTCTGACCCAGGGGTCTCACCCTGGTAAGTGCAGGTTTTGCCTGGCCTTCCCCACTGGGTCCCAGGCCCCAGGGGGCCGGGACTCCCCTAGACATTTTTCACAGCCAAGTCCCAGCACTAAGCTCCACCTGACAGCTGCGGGGCCGGGCCACGTGGCCCTTCCAGCTATAGCCACCGGGTGGCAGCAGAGCCCTCCCACCAGGAGTCGGTCCAGGCTCCAGGTCCCAGCATCCCAGAAACACTGCAGTCTAGACTCCCGCCGGCGGGATTCCTCTCCCCTGAAGTCAGTCTGTGCAGAGACGGCAGCCTCCATCCTCATTCTTGGCTGTCACTCCCACAGTGCGTTTTTGGGTCGTCTCGCCAGGGCCAGGTCACTCGGCTGAGCGGCTTCATAACGGTCTGGGTGGGGCGTCAGGGCACAGCACCCAGGGGGAGCACTGCTTCTGGGATGTCAGGCGGCCAGCACAGACGAGGGTGAAGCACCACCAGGCCGGGAAGGTCTCAGCTGGCGTACCCAGCTTAGTCAGCCCATGGCCATTCCAGCTGGCTCCTGGTCCAGCCCAACCACCCACTCTGGGTCAGGCGCGGAATTTCTCCCTCAGCTTTCTTTTGGGAACCGAGAGTCTTAGGATGAGTGCTCAGCAGACAGGTGTGTGCACATCTGCTGTGCTGAACCCAAGCCTGGCCTGGGAGTGGCGTGCCCCTCTGTGCCATCTGCTCCTGAAGCCAGGTGGCATCCTGCAGAAGCAGGTTTCAGTCCCATCTCCCGTGGCCTCCTGAGCTCACACCCTGTGGGCGAGACCCTGCGAGGCGTTCCTGACTGCCATTGTCTCGATCTAGTGATGGGAGCCTCGGCTTTGGGGAGACACGAGGCCACACCAGGGTGTGGGACAGGCTGGGGGCTTGGGCTCCCAAGGCCACTCCACTTTGTTAGCCTAGTGGACAGTGTGCCAGGCAACTGTAACGAGCACTGGGACCGAGACATAGACACGTATCCTCTCCCGGCTCTGCAGGCCGGGGTCTGAGATCATGGTGTCCTAAGGGTTGGGTCTTCCTAGGGCCATGATGGTGAATCTGCTCCATGTCCCTCCAGCTTCTGCTCACTGGCAGTGCTCGGTGTCCTCAGCTTATAGTCACATCACTTTGGCCTCTGTTGTCGTGTGGGCATCTATATCCCTATGTGCACATCTGGGTCCAAATTTCCCCTTTTTATGAGGACGCCAGCCACCGTGGACCAGGGCCACCTTCATCTTAACCGATGATACCCTCGAAGACCCCGTTTCCAAAGCAGGCCAGACATCGGACCCTGCCCTGTCAGCACCTCCTGTCCTGCTTTCTGGGGGCCAGAATGCCATGTGGCCTGAGGATGAAGGGGAGCCAGGGGCCAGGGTGACACAGAGCTGTCCCAGGCATACTGCTGAGCAGGGCTGAGGGGCACACCCACCAGTGCCATCTGCAGAACAAATACGTTTCAGAGAAAATGCTGCCGTGCCTCCTTACAGGCTCATAGGGTGGCAGCATGGCGGGGCCTTCCGAGGGAGGCCCTGCGACGTGGGTAGGGATTGGGGCCTCCTGGTCTTCCCCTCCCCACTCCAGACCTCTTCAGAGGTGGCTTAAAGGGACGTTACCCCTTAACAGCCTGGCACTTCCGGCTATAAGTATTTTGGAGACCACCTGCTCTGCCCCTCTTCTGTGGAACATTCGTCCTCAGTGCCCTAGGAGGCTGAGACAGTGAAGGATCTGGCCTTTGGTGAGAACTTGCCACATGCTTGCCACTATTGCCCCCCAGTAGTCACAGCCACAGGGGTTTTATCATCACCCCTATTCTGTGGTAATGAAATTGGGCCCAGGAAATAACGCCAACCACTGCTCACTCCTTTCTCCTTTGGACCAAGGTGGAACAAAGACAGGGCCATGGCTTGCACCCCATTATCTCTTGGGGTCCTGGGGGGTGCCGGCCATTCGATGCGGCAGCCTGGTCATTGGTGACAGGCAGGACCTTCCTAGGCATTGGCACAGGGCCAAGTGGGCCAAGCGTTGTGCCAGCCCACCAGCCATGCTACGCTCCTGGGAGGCTAGAAATGGCTGAACACGGCTCTGTGGAAGGAGCCTGGGGACCCCCAGGAAGAAGCCAGTGGAGCTAGGGTTCACTCCGGAGACATTGGGGTCCCACATCCCAGTGCCAGGTCAGGGGTGGCCAGAGAAGTGCTAGTGTGTGACATCCGAAGGAGCATCAAACACCTGGTGGTTGAGACAGGAAGGGATTTAGTGTGAAGGAAAAGCAAATTAATTTGAATGCAACTTATTTATTTAATCGAATTCTAATGTGACTTCATGTAAAAGTAAAACAATTTAACGTAACATTGTCACTTCCTTTGAAAATCCAAAATCAACGCAAAAACCCATGATGAATCGAACTTTAGAATTTTAGATTTGGACTGTTGCTTCTCCCGGATTTTCCTCATGGCCCAGTACCAGCCCTGCCTCGGTGAAGCTCCTGGTGGATTTGCTTTGTTTTGACTTTTTCTTTTTGCAACCCTGCATTGGAACATTATTTATCTTGATCTCCGGGTTTAGAGGCATCATCTCCTTCTGTTCCAAGGCGAGTGCCTTGCTCACCTGATGCTGCCACTGCCATGCACCTGCCAAGCACCTGCCACGCACCCACCAGCCTCAGTAGCCATGCTTCAGGAAAGCCCGCCACAGGGGTGTGGGCTGGGGGCTGGGACAGGCATCTCTGGCATGCAGGGCTGAACACTGAGTCGCATGACCCAGCAGTCCCCCAGGTGGGTTCCCACAAGAAACGAAGGGATCCCCACTCACACACACATGCACAGCTGTGGGAACAACCCAGGTATCCTAAAGCAGATGATGGACACACAACGTGGCCACCCACACAGGGCAGTGTCACTTGGCTATGAAAAGGAGGGAGGCGCTGACATGTGCCATGTGGATGGACCATGAATGCTGGACACATGAGGCCACACAGGATGATTCCACTGAAGTGACATAGCCAGAACAGACACATCCACGGGGACGGAGTGAGGAGTGGTTGTCAGGGACTGGGGAGGGAATGAGGCTGACTGCTGATATGAACAGGGCTTCTTTCACGGTGATGGAATGTTCTGGAGTTACACAGAGGTGATGGTGGCACAACATTGTGAATGCACTCAATGCCATTTAAACGTCCACATTAAAATGGTTTATTTTATTTTATGCAAATCTCACCTCAATTGAAAAAGAACAAAGGCGGCAGAAGGAAGTATAGCTTTGGAGCCAGCACACAGACTGGGCAGGTCCACGGGCTGGCAGGCGTCCAATGGAGGTTTGGCCTGGCTGGAGTGTGACCACAAACTGCAGGCCCTGGAGGGCCCAGGGCCACCATGTCCTGTACCACTGCCCTCCCCCAGGGGACTTCGGAGCTCTCCCTCCAAGCTCTTTGCATGAGCAGGAGTTGCTGGAAGAGGCCCAGAGGCTCTGGCTGGAGTGTCCCACAGAAGCAGAGGAGCTCTGCCAGGTCCCGCTTCATGAGCCTGACATGCAGCCAGTACAGCACAGGTGAGCCTGCATCTGGGGACACGTGAGCCAGCTGCTTGTCTCCGGATTATAGACCTGCGTCACTTGGGGATCGTCCTGTGCTGTATCCTCAGCTCCTACTGTGCCGACCTGTCCGTCTGCCTCTGATGGGTACCCTTGCCCTCCCAGCGTGCGGGTCTGCCCTGCGTGGCTCCGGGCAGCCTGTTCGCGAGAAGGTTGTGTGTGGGTAGACCCTGTACTGAGTCAGGTCTATCTCCCGTTTCGGTTTTTCTCGCCCTCAGCCCTCCCCTCCCCCTCGCCTCCTACACATTGTGCTGACTTTTGGGGATTGAAACTGCTGTGGTTTGCTTTGTGCCGTGTGAGGCTCAGCCTAACCTTTTTTCTCAAATGCCACCTGATCTTGGGCACTACCTCAAGGAGCTGTGTACCCCAGTCCCTGGGAACTTTCTGAGCCCACCCTGAGCCAGGCACGTGGGCTGCTGGCTGGGGCCGGGGAGGGTCTGGTTTTGCTGCCCGCCACAGGTTGCCACTGCAGGCTTTGCTGTCATGGTATATGCTGCCTAGAAAGCTGCTGGCTTGTTTTTGGTGCTGTCTAGGGCTCGGTCCCCATACCCCCATGCTCGGCCCTGGCACTGCTCTTCAGTGGGGGGCAGAGGGAGCGCCCTGGGATAGGGTCCCGACAGGCAATTTTATTTCCCATCTTCGTTTTTAAAAAGTGTTACCTTTAGTCTTTCTAAGTGGGCAGCTCGTTGGCACTTAGCAGGTTCTCAGTCTCGTGCAGCCATCTCCACTATCTAGGTCTGCAAGTTTCATCAGCCCAGATGGGAGCCCTTGCATCTGGATTTCGAGGTGTCCTCCAGGAAGGCCGTGCCCACTCTTCCCAGCTCCTAGAAGCAGACCGCTCCCTCGGGGTCACCCACTGCTGGTTCACGTGGGCCGTGTCCTGTAATGTCCTGTAAGCATGTGTACTTACCGCAGAAGGAGATGTGGTTGGCGGGGGATGGCACCCAAGTCCCAAGCCTGTAGGAATGTCCCCTGCTAGGCCCCAGGACTGTGCTCTGTCCCCACAAGGAAGAGGGAGGCAGAGGGACACAAAGGAGATGGCCATGTGATAACAGGCAGACATTGGGCAACACAGTCACAGGCCAAGGGACACCTGGATGCCTGGAGCCCCCAGAATCTGGCACAGGCAGGAAGGACCCTGCCCTGGAGTCTCCAGAGGGAGCATGGCCCTGTGACACTTTGATTTTAGCCCAGTGACACTGGTTTCAGGCTTCTGGCCTCCAGAGCCACAGATAATATATTTCTGCTGTTTTAAATCACCAAATCCGTGATATGTTCCAGCGGCCCTAGGATGAAGACAGACTGCCCAAAGGGCCTGCATGCCAGTCGCTATACCCCACTCACTGGGTTCAGGGGCTTCCTTGGGCCCCATAGCCGCTGCTCCTGGGCAGGGTTGGGGCAGGAGCACAGCTGGGTTTTGCTCTCCCACCCGTCCTGGAAAAGCCTCGGACAGGCCACACCTCATCCCTGACTATTGTGAGGTGGGGGCAAGAGTGGAGGGCGTGGGAAAGGCCTTCACACCCCCATCAGAGCCCGAGAACTTTCAGTTTCTCAAAAACGAAAGGCCCATGACTTGCCAGTTCAGCTCCCCCATCTGTGAAATGAATCAAGGTGACACAGACTGTGACATTCCTCCCCTACAAGAAGCTAAAAAAAAAAATCTGTGCACAATGAATAAAAACAGGCTACATCCTCCCCCAAGGCAGAGGCTGCTCCCGCAGCTCCAGCCGTTCATGTCCTCCAGATGGTCGGGTCTCCTGACGTTAGGCACTGGCCCACGTCCGTGAGCCTTGCGTGCTTTCCAGTGGTCTCCGCTCCAGCCTCTGAAGCCAGGGCTCTGAGTTTGTGTTTCTGAGCTTGGGATAGTTGGATTCCTCCAGCATCTCCATCTGGCATTTGCGGCATAGAGAGTTACCACTGACCCCTCTGCAGCCGGCAGGATGAGAGGGACATAGCAGCTCTGCCTTTGACCCTCAGCTCTGCCCTGCACTACAGGACATGACATGAAGCATGTCACCTCTCACTTTAAAAATAAGCAGTGGCGGGCAGGGCAGCCTCCCCCATGGTGCAGTGGGGAGGATGGAGCGGCCGTTGCTCAGGCCCTGCCCCTTCACCCTCACACACCCTGGACCCCTGCCCTCTTTGCCCTTCTGTGCCCAGCACCTGCCAAAGCCAGAGCCTTTCATTTCTAGTACCTACTTTCCTCAGCCTTTGACCCCTTCCTGTTGTTAACTGACAGCCTGGCCATAAAAGGCAATTCTGATCTAAGAGAAAACGGGGAAGAGGACAGGGTGGCCTGCTGCCCAGCCAACTTTTGCGCTGCAGCCAGGCGTCTGGGATTAATTTGGATTCTCAGAATACCGTCAGAGGCAGTACAAGCTGCTACGATTGCGAATGCGTTGGACTGATTGCGTTGGAGCGTGTGCTCAGATGCCCTGGGGCCCTGCCCGAGGTGTCCCCACCCCTCCCATCTGGGGCAGCCACTCTGCTGCCTGGGGGAGGGGGGTGTGGTGGGAAGGACTCTCATATAGCCTGGAGCCTTGCACAGATTGTTCTTTTCTGCTGGCAGCCTCTCCCTGGGCCCGAGGAGAGGCGACACCTCTGCAGGGCCAGGCGGAGAGAAGTCGGAGTCTGTAGACGGCTCAGCCTCCGTCAGGAACATGTCTCCGGGATCGGCAGGCTTCCTTCCTGGCGATGCTTCCAGAATGCTTCTCGCTGCTTCTGGAAGGAGCATTAACAGCCATCTGGGATGCCACCGCCTTTTCCTCAGCAGAATCTTGCTTTGGGGAGGTGACATCAGCTCCCTTCCTGCCTCTCTTTTCCTGCTGCCAAGCAGTGGGGACACTGGTGGCAGAGCAAGGGCAACAGACACGTATCCTGAGCGTATACTGCACGTACGCACGTTTATCTGCAGATCCACATAAGCCTTAGTTGGACGCCATCACGTTGCCATGGCAATGGAGGGCTGGTCCAGCAGGGGCAGTCAGATGTTGGTCAGATAGAATGAAGGTCATCTGGGGTGATGTCTTTACATCTCAGGGTTTTGGAGCGGGCAGGAGCCCCAGAGATCCCCCAGAGCAGGCGGAGTGACCGCCTGTGCTGCACTTGGTGGTTTCGTACCTTGAGCAACTTCCCCATCGCAGAATGGAAGGCAAGAATCTATGGCTCCCCCTGCCCACGTGGGCACACCAGCACGCCATGTGCCTCCCCATCTCCTTCTCGCCCGTGCAGCTATATGAGTGTGGCGTCACCAAGGACAGAGCACAGAGGCTGGCAGAGAGTCCAGCTGTCTCCCATCCAGCCAGACGTGAGAGATATTTGTGAAAGCGAAATGCCGCTGTTCTCCCTAAAACAATTGTTTTGTAGAAAGTGTTACTTTTTATTTTGAAACAGTCCTGACAAAATTTTGGAAACAGTTTATTTTTTAATACATGCTGCTTGGGATCCTTAGGCATTTTTTTTTAAAAAGAGATTATTTTCTATAGCAGTTTTGGGTTTACAGCAAAATTGAACAGAAGGTACAGAGATGTTCCATGTGCCCCTACCGTACACATGTCCTCTCCATGTGATAATTATGTGTGTATGTATTTTTATATGACAGTTATTGAAATTTTTAGATATTACACAATTCACATATTTAAAGTGTTTAATTCAATGCTTTCTACTATATTCAGTCACGTGACTATCACCATAGTTAAACTTTAGCCCAGCGGTTCCCAAACTTTGTGGCACCAGGGTCCGTGCTCCTATGAGAACCTAATATCTGATGATCTGAGGTGGAGCTGAGGCGGTGATGCCGGCTGGGGAGCAGCTGCCAATGCAGATGGCGCTTCATTTGCTCGCCTACCACTCACTTCCTGCTGTGCAGCCCAGTTCCTAACAGACCACGGACCGGTACCAGTTTGTGGCCCAGGGGCTGGGGACCCCTGCTTTATTAGTGGTTACTCTCCATCCCCACCTTCCCCTAGCCCCTGGAAACCATGCACTCACTTCCTATCTCTAAAGATTTATTCATTCTGGATGTGTCACATAAATGGAGTCACATACCACGTGGCCTTTGTGTCAGCGTCTCTCACTGAGCATCATGTGTTCTAGGTCCATCCACTTCATGGTGAGTGTCAGTGCCTCCCCGCTTTCCAGGGCCGAGTGACACTCCCGGGTGGATGGCCATGTTGTATCTGTCCATCCATCTCTTGATGTACACAGTCGCATTTGCTCTTCAGCCGCTGTGCACAATGCTGCTATTGACATTTGCTCAGGTCGAGCATCTTTCCATGTGATCGTCAGTCCTCTTTAGAGACCAAAAGGAGAGATGTTATGTGTGACTCACCTGGGTATTAGCTGGACCCCTGCACCACCAGCACTCCTTTTCCACACTGTCTGTCTGTCTGTCCTTTCCATCCATCCACGTGCAGGCTTCTCCATGGAGGGTGCTGGCTGCACAGCCCTGCAGGATGTCTAAGAGGCCCATGGGGAGCTGACCTGTGGGAGAGGGGAGCCCCAGGTCAGCTCTTCAGCAGATGCTCCATAGATGCTCCTGTCAACACAGGACACTTGTCATGTCATGTGTCAGGTCTTCTAGACCAGAAATCTCCCCCGAAGCCGTCCCCGAAGCTGGTTGTCACAGCTGGGGGTGTTCCTGGCATTGAGTGGGTGTGGCCATGAAGAACACCCATAACCCCGATGTGCACAGTGCTGAGGGGGAGACCTGACACTCGGAGCTCAAAGGCCCCTTCTTTGTGACAGATGTCTTTCTACAGAGCCTTCTGGGCTGCCTCTGAGCTTTGCTATTAGGATTAGACCCATGTTTCAGTGGTCAGTTAACAACCTTAGAGAAATGCCCAGACTTCCCCAATTCTGGTAGCACCAGGGAGATGGGCCCATGTCCGTATCCTGCATTCTGGGGGCTGTCAGTGCAGCAGCCCCCAAAGCCTGGGCATGCTGTAAGAACCCACCTGATCTCTTGGATTCACGGGCCCAGCTCACAGGAAGGGGCGGGCCACTACACTGTTTATTTGGGTGAAATGAAATCTCAGACCTCCAGGGGGATGTTGCAGAAGTTAGCATCCCCCACGTCAGAGGAGGACAGTGCAGCACTGCCAAGGGCAGTCCAGGACAGTGGTGGTGTCTAACAAATGCCACGTGGTACTCACGAACTAGAACTGCATCTGCGGCACCGTGGCTATTGGTTTCTAGCCAAGCATGGGGTGCCCCGCATCTGGCCGCACCCGCTCCGCAGCCCCTGCCCATGCCAGCAGCACTCCTGCCACGCTGCTGTCTCTACTTCCCATTTTTGGAAATGTGTCTTGAAACTAGACTTGTTTCCAGCTGAAGCGAGGTGACCTTTCCTTCAGTTTCTAGTTTTTTCCCTTCACTGAAAAAGAAACTAATACAGAAGTGATACTGGCTGAACATACTTTGGTATTTTCTCAACTTCATTTTTTCTTTCTTTTTTTTTTTTCATGATCACGCCACCCCAGTGGTTTTTTTCAAGACTTATTCTTAATGGTTTCTCATCAAAAAGAATAATGCTGGGGGAGTCCGGTCAGCATGGTAGAGTAGGTCAACTATAATCAAAACAGTTTTTAAATATTAAGAAAAAAGAATGCCAGGCATGGACGAAGACACTTCACATCTCTAAAGGTCATGAGTTCATAGTGATACCTCAAAAAAACCCTCCCTTGCTCACCTGTGCAGGTTGCTCATCACTGGGAAAAACTGATGCTGCTAATCAGTTGATGAGGAAAGTCCATTTGGCAGAAGCCCTGAGAAGTGCAATGATGGCTCAGCAGGTCCCTGTGTCTGGTATTGTCTCCCTGTGCGGTTGTGCATGGGAAGAATGAGCTTATTTTCTCCTCCCCGAGAATCGATTTTCACTCCACCTCCCCCTTGAGAAGGTATAAATGCACCCAGAATGACCCACCAGAGTGTGTGGGCAGGGTGGGGTTCATGGTCATGAACATGTGGGTAGGGTGAGGTTCATGGTCATGAGCATGTGGACGGGACTGTCCAATCCAGTCCAAACCTGCCCACAGGTTTCAATGATGAGTTTTGGGCCAGTTTCTCTGTTTCCCTGTGTTTCTGCTCATTCATATGAAGAAAGAACAGGCATTACGTTTGTGCGGTGGAATAATAGCCTTCTACTGCACTGAGTTGTCATGAGCATGAAATTGGGTACTTGGTGGGGCCTGATGAGTGTGTGTGCTAAATAAATGCCACTTTTGCTATTGTTGTCTTCACCACTCCCACTGTAATCTCTGAAATGTTCTTTCTAGACCCTTCCCTCACACACATACACATGTGGACATGGGTGTGGAGTGATATTGTCTGCATGGCTGATGGGCCAGGCTTGGGAGCATGCCCCTTCGCGGGAGTTTGGCTCCTGGTGGGTTCCCCAGATGTGTAAGATCACATTTTATGTTGGTTTTTTAGCTCTGGGTTCAAAGCTTCTTGGGGTGAGAACAGGCTGCCAGTCCTTAGAGAAGCCCCGTAGACTCGGGGGGAGGCTGTGTCTTTACCACTTCTCTGCATGGTGGGAGCTTTCTGTCTGGTCTCTCTTCCCCTGAGAGTGAGGCCCTACAAGGATCCCGGCCTTTTAAATAACGTACATAATTGTGTGTGTGGTAAAATGCACATGATGTAAACTCTACCGTCCTAACCATTTGTAAGGGCACAGCTCAGTGGCCTTAAGCACATTCACATGTCATGCAGCCGTGCCCACCATCCACCTTCAGGACTTTCTCATCGTCCCACATTGACACTCTGTCCTCATTACACACTCACTCTCCTCCCCTCCCCCAGCCCCTGGCTCCGGCTCCGGCATCTACTACGTATCTCCAAATCTGATGCCTCTGGGGACTTCCTGGGAGTGGGATCGCATAGGATGTGTCCTGTGTCTGGCTTATGTCACTAAGCAAAATGTCCTCAGGTCCATCCATGATGCAGAGGTGCAGGATGCCCATCCTTTTCAGAGTTGAGTCGTACTCCACCATGTGAAGACCTCTTTGTGTCCTTCATCCTTCACGAACACTGGGCTTGTGTCCACCTTTTGTCCGGTGTGAATCCTGCCTCTTTGAGCACAGTTGTGCAAGTCCTTCACGTCCCTGCTGTCAGTTCTCCAGGTGTGCACCCAGAGGCGGGTCGCCGGGCCACATGCTAGTTCTCTGTTTAACATTTGAGGACGCCTCCTCCCGTTTCCCACAGTGGCTGCCCCATCTCACACCCGATCAGCCGTGCACAGGATTCTGGTTTTCCCACATTAATACTTGTTCTAAGCCCCATTTTAATCTGTGGTTTCAAATCATAAAAGCGACAACTTACTAGAAAAAAAAAATGGCATAAAGAAGCAGCAGAAATCATTTTTTTCTCTTAAATGCCGCTACCAATTATCAACCAGGGCTTCAGCAAAGCCAGGTTTAACCTGGAGTTCCAGGCCTAGCTGTTCCTTGGGATGCCAGCTGTGAGGCACAACGCCTCACTCCTGCACGGTGCCACAGGGTCTGCAGAGCACAGGGACAGATTCTGTGTGCATTACTGGCATCTCACTGGAGAGAAAGCAGGGTGAGCAGAGGCCAGGTAGCAAGTTGGCAAATAGTGTTAGCACATGGGAGTGTTCCTTGCAGATCTTGTAAGGAGTGGCAAGGAGCGTGGATTATTTTTAACATCTGCATCATGGGCTCCCACAAGCCCTCTGAGCATGGAGCACTTGTTTCTGAGTGGAACATGCTGTGCGAGAATGTTCCACTGTGTCCTCTGAGTGATGCTGAGTTGCTAGGTTACCAAGAGCATCAGGAATCCAGGGAACGACATGCAATTGTGTTCAACTCTGAGAAATTAAATAGATATTGATATTTTAGAAGGATAAGAATAGTATTGGACCATGATTTGTGATTCCTGAATTCTAGTTCTAGCCCTACATTATCTATCATGTGTTTAAATAAAAGGATGGATGCATGAATGGAGGGATGAGCAGGTGGGTGGGTGGGCAGGTAGATGGATTGATAGGTAGGTCAGTAGATAGATAGATAGATAGATAGATAGATAGATAGATAGATAGGACAGTTTTATTAAGCTATAATTCACATAATTCTGTTTCTAAGCCTCAGTTTCTTCATCTATAAAAATATATGAAAATGAGTACGTTTGATGAAGTAATTAGAAAAGTGACCTCCTATTCTCCCTTACCTATTCTATTTTTTCCATGTCACTTCTGTTTTTTTTTTTTTTATGATGCTTTAAAAAACTGAAGTACTCAAAAAAACCATGTGAATAAAGGGCCCAACCTGGTAATTGCATCACCTCTCATTTATTTTCTAACAGCTTTATGGAGATAAGATTTATATACTATAAACTTCAACATTTTGAGTGTACAATTCAATGCTTTTTAATATATTTACAGGAGTTTACAACCATCACCACTGTCCAGTTCCTGAACAGTCTCAGCCCCAAAGGAGAACCGTCCCTATCAGCAGTCACTCTCCCCTCACCCCCAGGCCCTGACAGCCACAAACCCACTCTGTCCCTGTGAACTGGCCTGTTCTGGACGTTTCACATAAATGGAATCACACACTGTGTGGCCTTGTGCATGCGGCATCGCTCACTCTGCACAGCGTTTTCAGGGTCCATTCATGTTGCGGCACGTGTGTGTGAAGTTTGCAACAATCATAGACATCATAGCACGCTCTGTGTGCATGGCCCGGGGGTGTCAGCACAGTATTGTATCTTCTTTACTGCTCCCGTGGCCTAGACACCAGAGGAGGGGACCAGATTCGAGCAAGAGTGGCAGGGACAACAAGGAAAGGTCTAGAAGCAAGTGGGAGACTTTGAGGAGCCACAGGAAAGGAGACCTGGGAGTCAGACAAGTATGGGACCCCAGTGTCACACCTGAGCAACTAGGGAGAAAGATGCTGCCATGAGCCCAGGTGGGAGAACCTGTGGGAACCTCAGTCAGCCTCAGGAGCTTATGGGGTGACCAGCCTGTCATGCAGAGGGGTTTCCAGGGCTCAAGACCTGGAGTGCTACAGCCAGGACAAGATGGTAGCCCCAAGTACGGGGTTCCCACAAAGCGGCCAAGAATAGATACGTCAGCAGGCAGTTTGGAGCAAAGGTCAGAGGAGGATGGAGAAGAAATATGGCCTGGACGGACAGTGTTCCCACAGGGCTGGTGTCCAGTCCCAGCTGCCCCCTGTCTTCATTCTGTTCCCGGCCATGGAACAGGCCCTTTGACCTCCCTCTGGGCAACTGGTGACTTAAGGAAAAAAAGCAGAAAGCCCTGATGACGCATTTGCAAGGTCTGTTTGCTACCTATCCCCCTGCAGATAGCCCGTGGGGGCTTTAATCCAATGCCCTCTGGCTGTCCCAGGGGTGCCCCCACAGTAGGACAGTGGGCTTCAGGGGCCCCCAGGTGTTCAAGTGGCTGTGGACCCCGCGCTACTGCCATGCGGTGTGTGCTTGGGAACGTCATGTGCCAGGTCGTGGACCCTCCCTCACCTTCCCAAAGCTGGACGCCTTTGATTCCATCTTCCTAAATGTTGTGTGGAGGCAGTGAGAGGGGGTCACCCTTGTCTTGTCCCTGGCCTCAGGGAAGTTGTGCAGTCCTCACCGTGGAGCTTGGTGGCAGCTGTGGGTCTCCCTTAAGGCTCCAGTGTGGTGGGTGTGTCTGTTGCAGACAGTTGCAGGAAGCCGCCCAGCCTTCATCTGCCTCTGTGGAGGCAGGTTTTGTCCTTTCTTCTGCCATATGGTGCATCCCACTGCCAGCCCCCAGACATTTTGCCAGCCCTGCATCCCTGGGGTAAAGCCCGTGTGGCCGTGCAGTGGGACCCTCTTCATGTGCTGCTTTATTTGGGGGGCTGTTGTTTTGCTGAGGGTCAGCGCACTGGGGATGGATTAGGGATGAGGAGGAGGGTATAGCTGAAAGGCATGGCACAAGGGAGTCTGGGAACTGTCCTGCATGTCTATAGTCCTGGTGGGACATGGAGCTACTTGTATGCCAAGATTGCATGAAGTGACACACGCACACTCACACCAGATGCACGCATGTAAAACCCGGGGCATCTGAATGGGCTCTGTGCATTGTGCCCATGTCAGATTCCTGGTTGTCGTGGACAGGATCCCTATCACACTCCTCCATCCATATGTCGAAGCCCCGCCCCTAGTGGGCTGCTGTTCAGAGGTGGGGACTGGGTGAGGCCTTAAGTGCAAGGCCCTTCAATGGGAAAGGAGGTGAGATTAGAGTCTCTGTCCAGCTTGTGAGGACAGGGCTGGGTCTCGCCAGGAACCCATGCCACCGGCACCCCGATCTTGGCCTGCAGCCTCAGGACCATGAGCGGTCAAGCCCGCTGTCCCAGCCGCAGGCTGCCAGATGTTGCCATGCGGGGCGCCTCAGGGCTGGGGGAGGACCAACAGTACTTCCTGCACTTTTTTTTGCAACTTCCTGTGACTCTATAGTGATTTCAAAATAAAAACCTTTTACTAAAAAGGCAGACATTTAAAACAAAAAGAGCACTGGGAGCTGAGAAGAGACAGTTGCCAAAGCCACGTGGGCGAGCCAACCCTGCGGTGACCCTTTCGGGGCAGGAGTGAGAAGCTGGGCCCCCAGCACCTCCTTCTCTGACCCCTGCAGAATACAAGTGGTGATCCTGCATAATTTCTGGTCACCTGTGAGCAGGTGAGCAGCCACTTTAGAACATCCAGGGGCCTGGAGAGAGCCCCCTCTACCTTCCCTGTGGTCCCAGAGCCCCACTGCTGGTGTGTGAACCCCCATTTCTAAACTAAAGTCCAAAAAGTGAAAATGCACCCATGGCTGCAGGGGCTCATGCGCACTCACACCTCCTTCCCTGACCAGGTCACCCCGACCTTCCCTGAATGGAATCAGGACCCCTGGTCTGGGTGACCCCACCTTCCTGCATTCTCCCTTCAAAAGCATCCTCACGATTTCTGAATCAACACTGGCGGGGTTACATGGCTCCTCCTGGGGCCGTGAGCTTGGAGAGCTGTGTGACTCTATTCTGTTTGCCATGTTCCCATAATAAAATGTCCATGGGATGGGGCCGTGCCAGTGTCCCTCCCCCCGAGTGCCCAGCCGTCCCCTGGTCCCCTGTCGTCTGTGTTTCCTCCTTGTGCTTGGAGGAAGGGATAGGCTGGTATCAGGATGATTCCCGACTCTGTGAAGCTGGGCTTGGCTGGGGTCTCTGGTCCAGGGGCACATCCCTGTCGCTCGCCCTGAGGCTCAACGCAGGTCCCCACACCGCTCTGGCATTTATAGACACTGGGCCGAGTTGTCTCTGGGGGCATCCTGGGCACTGTGGAGGCCAAGCAGCACCCCTGGCCCCACCCCCGCGATGGCAGGAGTCCCCCAGTGGGACAACTGCAGACGTGCCCAGACATCACACAGCTCAAGAATGTTTACCTGAACATGCTCTGGCATCAGACCATCTTCCTGTCCGCCGGAAACACGGCGGTGACGTGGAACACTGAGGGAAGAATCAGGAAGCACGTGGCCGATGGATGATCTTTTAAGTAAACTTTTCTTTTTTTGGATGGCTGTAGATTTATGGACAAGTCATAGGACAGGATGGAGTTCCCGGCTGCCCGTCACGTATCCCCGTCCCACCCTCGTGTTGGCACCTTGTCACCGCACAGCTGGGGACCCCGTGTCAGTGCACTAGTGCTGACAGAGCTGCACTGCTTATTCTCACGTCACCAGCTCTTCCATCTTTCTGTCCCAGGTATCACAGCTCCTTAGCCTCCTCTGAGCTGTGACTTTTTCTCAGACTTTCCTTGTTATTGTTGACAGTGACAGTTTTGAGCAGACTGATATTGCAGTAAGTCCCTCAGTGGCTGTTTGTCTGGTGTTTTTCTCATGGTTGGATGGGGGCGGTAGGTCCTGGGAGGAAGACCCCAGGGCGCAGGGCCCTTTTCATCCTGTAGTACCCAGGGTCATGTGTCACCATGACTTATCTCTGTCGATGTAGACTTTGACCCCTTGACTAGGTCACGTTGGTCAGGCTTCTCTGCTGTCATTATAATTTTGAGGTTTTATTCGGTTGCATTCAAATGCAGTATTTATCCAGAGTTCCCACTCAGAGGTGTGTTGCATCCATCTGCCTCCTTTTTCATTTGAGGAAGTTGAGGCTCAGAGAAGGCTGAGTGCCCAGGAGCCTGGACATCAGGACTGGGATTTGCAGGCGGGCTAGCCTGCCCCCAGGGCCCTGAGTGCCCTCCCCGCCCCACCCTTTAGCCTCGGCTGGGCTCCAGGTGCCCAAGCCCACTGGCGGCGTGTCCAGCATCCTGGCCCTCCTCTTCCTAGGCAGACACGTTGCCCCAGGCAGCTTCCACATGTGGGCCTTGATCCAGATTTATGGGCCTGCTGAGCAGCTGGGAAGTTCATCAGGGAGGTGACAGTCACTCTGGTGGGAAGAGGTAGTAGCCCCGGCACCTGCACCAACATTGCCCGTCAGTTACCCACACATGTGTGGTTAGGCTGGGGGCTGGGTGTGCACATGCCACCCTCTCTTTTCCTCCTGAGGTCATCCTCATGCCATCACCGGGCCCTCAAGATGTCTGTTCCGGCCCTTATAACAGGCACAAAAGGTCAGGTGTTTCCTTTTAAATAACTTTTTTCTTCTATTTATGAAATTAATATATGCTCGTGGTTTTAAAAAAGTGTCAAAAACACAAAGTTTTAAAGAAGAAAAAGAATCACTGAACTATACATTCAAGAGGGTAAATTTTATGGTATGTGACCAATATCCCAATTTTTTAAAAATTAGGGGAAGGCTGCCTGTGTTCCAACCTGGTGACCACTTTTAAAGCATCTTCTAGACCAATTTTCTCTGCTCGTTTTCAGTCTAGTTTCAAATTAATCAAAAAGTCACAAGAATAATATATGAATTCCATATCCCCTTTATGTTTGGGCACACCAGCTGTTTACATTTGCGTTATTCTTATTACTATTTCTCTGTATGTGGACACACGTATGTGGGTTACCTGTGTATAGGTGCATTAGTCTATGGAGCTCTATTTCTGTGCATATACGCATGTAGTTACCCACACATGTGTGGCTGTGCGTATTTGCATTACTCACATAAGCACATTAGTGTTTTCTGAGCCACTGGAGGTTAAGTGGTAGACGTGCTCCTGAACCCTGCCAGCCCCCTGAACCCCTCTGGCCCTTCCTGGGAGCAAGGACATCCTCGTACAGAGCCACAGCGTTGCTGTCGAGGTCTGGACCGTCTGCAGTGCCACTGGCCCTTGCCCCTAGGCCATCCCCACCCAGGGTTCTTCCTTGTGTCCAGGCATTGATTTGGATTAAAAGCTGACTCATTGCATTATCTATGATTTTCTGATTATGAGAGAGTGAAGTTTTTCATAGTGATCATTTACCATGCTCTCTGTGGCTTGTTTCTGTCCATCGTAAACAGGTCGTTTTTGAAGTTTTGAGATAACTGGGACCTTAGAGAGGCGAGTTTCCCATCAAAACTTGGCTCCCAGCCCTGCTGCAGTACTATTGACCAAAGCATAGGACAAATTCACATTTCACCCATTTTCCCACTAATGAACTTTTTTGTTGTCCATGCCATTCAGGATCCCCTATGCAGTAAGTTGGTTTGTTCACCTCTTAGTGGTTTATCGGAGACTTTTACATATGCAGGACCTCCGTGTTTTGCTCTTTGTACTGTGGTGGAGTATTTCCTGTTTCGCCTTTGCGCTTCATTGTGGTGACTTGGGAATCCCGTGGACCAAAGCCCTAATCCCAGCAGAGACGGTAGATGGGGATCACAGGATGATGCTGGCGACCGCACTAAGGAGAGCAAGCATCAGGCACCAGCAGGTCATAGGCCACATTCCGGGCCTCCACACACCGGTCGCACACACACTTTCCCATCCCCTCCCCAGCACCTGCTGTCACCCTGACACAAGAGGAACCAGCGGCCACCCATCGCTCCTAAAACCCTCAGTATTTTCCCTGCAAGATTGTGCCGGCTATGGCAGAGCAGTGTTCTGTACAAGTTGGGGTTCACCCCTTGGCCCCATGTCTGTTGAGTGATGAGGAGCAGGACCTTGTCAGGCACGTAAGGTGAGGGACAGCTCATCACCTTCTTCCCTGAGGTTCAGAGCAGGGAACCTCATTTCCATAGGGCACAAAACCATACCTGCAGCAGGGGGGCTCGGCTGCAGGGTCGACTTTGCCTCTGTGTTTGGGGAGCGCCAGGTCTGGAGGCCAGCAGGGGGCCGGTTCTCACCCTCCTGGGGTTGGAGAGCTCAGCTACCCCTCCTGGAGCTCTCCTGGCAATTTGCAAGTGAGGGAATTAACAGGCCACCCTGCTCCCATCACTGTCACCTGGACTGTCCTCTTTTGTTATTTTTTTCTCATCTCATTATTGGGGACCTTATGTTCTCTGTTGGTGACCGGGAGGAGCCAAACTACAGCTTAATGTCTTATCAGGCTGGAATTTCCCAAGAAAGCATTCTGACCTGGGGACGAGGTTCTTGTTGATTCTTTCTTGTGGCCTGATTTGGGGTAAAAGAGGAGAGAAAAACAATGAGTGCTCTCGAGGCTCAGGGGTGGGTCCTGCCTCTGTCCCCTGCATTTAGGTGGAGGGGTGAACTGGCTGGGGCAGATGTCATGGACGGGGGCAGTGGGCAATGGGGGTCCACTCGGCTGTGATGTGTAGCTTCTGATCTCCCTTCGTCCGTCCCTCCCCAGGCTGCTGCGCATATCATCAAACGTGGATCTGCTTGGGCTGGGCATTGGGGATGCAAAGATCTTTACAGGTCCTGATGTAGCCTAGCCGAGTGTCACTGGGGAGGGGGCAGGTGAGCTCCCTGGGTCTGTTACAAAGGCATGATCACATTCACGGGGGCTCTACCCTTGCAACCCTATCACGTCCCAGAGGCCTTGCCTCCCAACACCGTCACACTGGGGGTTAGGATTCGATATGTGATTTTTGGGAGAGACAATTGCCCCATCCCCCCACCCATAAAAGCATGTAAGCCCCACGAACACTGGGTCCCAGTGAGTCACCAGCTAGCTGATCTGCAGGGTAGGATGACCCTTGGCCCAGGATGGCAGCCAACACTGCTAGGAGTGGCCTCTGCTCTCATTAACACATGACAGGAAGCCAAGTGACTTGCTGCCACCCAGGCCCCCACCTTGGGGAGTGTCCAGCAGGGACAGGACCCCCCAACCAGCAGGTCCCTCTGGAGGCAACAGAGGCGGGCGGCGAAGGCCGAAGCAGACACGTAATCTGTAACCTTGGGGTGTTTCTGTTGCACGTCCGTCTCTCCAGGCCATTTCCTGGCCCCTCACAGCTGGCGCCCTGCCAGGACTGGTGGTTTTCCATGAAGGGGTCAGTCTGGGCCCACGCCCCCACGATGCAGAGGACAAGGGGCACTGGTTCCAGGCCTGCGCCACCCCTTCCTGGCATGTGACTTAGAAATCCTTTACCAGGGGGGTCTCTCCTCCTGACGCTGTTGGCATTCAGCTGATGGCTCTTGTATCAAGTGGTGGGGCCAGGGACTCTCCCTCAGGGCCCAGGATGCCCCGCAGTGAGTGACCTAGAGCCATTGTCAGCAGTGCCTGGGGAGGACTCTGAAGTCATTATTTGGAGAATTAACTGAGTTAGATCCTTAGGATCACAGGAGTAAGGACACCAGAGTAAGTGCCCAGGAATCAGGTGGTATAAACCAGGTGACCCCCGGGTCCATGAGTCACCTCCCTCCTCCCACTTGGTCCATGTGCCTAGTGTGTGCAGCCTGAGCAGTCACAGGGCTATGGAACACAGTCTCCTGGGGCCGGTGGGATCCCTTGACCCAGGGGACACTGGGCTGTGCCTGGGAACGTCTGTGGTCATCACATTGAGGTGCTCCTGGCATCGAGTGGGTGGGGCCAGGGGTGCTGCTCAGCCCCCCACAGCACCCAGGACAGCCTTCCAGAGACGACCAGCCCCAGTGCCGAGGGGTTGGTTACAGGGACACAGACGGGACTCTGACGATGGAACCCAGGCCGCCAGGCAACTGGCGAGCGCCAGGGTAGCCCTCGCACCAGCGTTCAGCCCACGAGGGCCCCACTCGCCACCCGCACCCTAGCTCAGCTTTGTTTCGATTTATTCACATCCACCTCATCCCACGGAGCCGAGGCGCACGTTCAGGAAGGGTTTCAGCCCAGGGACAGACACAAATAGCACCATAAAACCAAGGACTGGAGATCTTCACGGCCGCCCTCTGCACTCGGGGGCGGGCCCAACCTGCCTACAGTGGGGCTCGGTGTCTGCGAGCCTCAGAGCCCCCTGAAACCACCTCCGTCAACGGGGTTACAGTGCCACGTGGGTGCCCAGCACTCTATATAGGGCCGCTCTGCTACCCAGGGTCAGCGGGCTCGTTCACAGTGTGGTGGCTTGTGCAGCACTGTGCATGTGTGAGTGGACATGTAACGTGTGCATGTTAATAATGTGTTTTAAATCTACATTCATGTGTATTTACATACGTGTGTATGTAAACATGTGTTAAAATGTAACTGCTCAATATAACACTAGAAAACGTAATGTGTAAAATACATATTAAACACAAAAGTATCTTTATGTATAGGTATTACATATTTACTTACATGCCTGTTAATATTAGATTAGGATAAATCTTATTAGGTTTACTCATAAACATAAGTATATGCAATATGCACATATGAACACATAGGTGATACAGGTATATAAATATGTATTTACATTAGTGGGTAATTATAAACATTTACTGTGTGTATATGTTGACCTGTTTGTATGCATGTATCACATAACTTCATGTGTGTATTACCTACGTACTCATGTGCACCATATGTATACACAAGCATACAAGCACATAAAAGTTGCACGCACATTACATGCAGCTCCACACTTTGGGACCCACCCTGGGGGCCTCTACCCAGTGAGCCCCTGCACAGTCGGCCGCAGGCAACCGATAACCTGTCTGCCTCTCTGCACTCTGGGACCTGGGAGATGACACCATTCGCCCTCCCCTTTTGGCCCCGTGCCTTGTGCAGTCTTCTCTCTGAGTGTGCAAGGGACCTTTGACTTGCTTGTAACCAGCGGAATGTGGCAAAGGTGACGATGTCACACCTGTAGATGAGTTATGTCACACAAGAGTGATTCATCAGGCTCGTAGTGACACTCTCGTTGCTGGCCTGAAAGAAGTCAGCTGCCACATTCTGAGAGGGTCCATGGAGAAGGCCCCATGGCCAGGGCCCCAGTGGGGCCTCCAGGAGCTGCGTGTGAGCCTTGGCCGACAGCCAGCGAGAGCTTGGGGGCTGCAGTTCTGCAGCCACAGAGGCCTATTGTACAGCGACCCTAAGGACTCAGAGGCGAGCCCGTCTGCAGCCAAGGTTCCTGTGAGACACAGCTTAGCTGGGCCCTGACTCCTGACCCCCAAACTGGGAGACACTAACCAGGTGGTGGCACTTGTGGCCACCACATTTGTGGTGAGTCGTGTCATGTACAGCATGGAAAACGGGTCCGCTGGCCAAGCACCCCAGCTGCGGGCCTGTGGGCAGGACACCAGGACTCATAGAGCTTTGCATGTGAGGGAGGGGGCTGTGCGTAGGGTGAAGGGGCTAAGACGGCCACCAGGCTCCCGAGTGCCACGAGTGAGGGTTGCCCGCAGCCGCGTCAGCCCCTCTCCCCTCTTGACTGGTGGTCCTGTCCACGGTGGCCCTGTAGGGAGGAGCAGAGCCGGCACCCCACATGCAGGCCCAGCAGAGCCTTGCAGGGACCCACCTGGCCTGTTTGTTTGTGTTGCTGGTCTCCGGCCCCAGCCCCACCCTGCTACATGCCTGCACGTCACCCTGGTACCCTGGCCGTGAGCTGGGAAACTCTGACTCCAAGGCCTCCAGCCCCAAGACCCCTGCTCCAGGAACATGTATGTGTACGACACATGTCTGGGTGTGTGCGTGCGCCTGAGTGTGTGCACAAGGGTGGCGTTCCTTCCCCCGGGTTTGTCCATCTCTTGGTGGCTTTTCAGATCAGTGGTCAAGGATGGCCGGAAAAAGTCATCCCACCAGCACTCTGAATAGCCTGGGGACAACTGTTGTCCCCAGAAGTGAAACAAAGCCTGGTCCACAAGCATTGCCTGCCCAGCCCCCTGCACATGCCTGTGGGAGGAGCTGTGGGCCCATCTGATGGATGAGGATACTGAGGCTGAGGACTGCAACGTGGGGCTGAGGATGGGTGAGGATGTGGAGAAACAGGGACTCCAAGCATGGCTGGTGGGAATGTGAAATGGGGTAGTCACCGTGGGAAACAGGATGGCGAGTATATGGTGGCTCCTCAGACTCACCAGGTGACCTAGAGGTTCTACCTCTGGGGCTTTATTCAAACAGGGACTTGAAGATGTGTTTGCCCTATACACAGCAGCCTCGCTCACAGTAGCCAGAAGGGATGGGTAAAGACAGCATGGGCCCACTGGAATATTTCTCAGCCCTGAAAAGGACCAGTGTCCTGACAACCACTGATGGGGATGGGCCTGAAGGACATCATGCACAATGACCTAAGCCAGACACAGAAGGACCCATCCTGTGTGATCCCACTAACGGAGGATCCCAGGGGAGTCAGATGCAGAGAGTGGGTGGTAGAGCCCAGGGCTGGGGGAGGGGCGGGGAGTGAGTCTGTAACAGGAACAGAATGTCAGTGTGGGACGATGAGAAAGTCCTGGACGTGGACAGTGGGGACAGTTGCACGACAGTTGAAAGTGCTTAAGGCCACTGAACTGTGCACTTAACAGTGGTTAGGGTGGTGAAGTTCATGTTACATGTGTTTTAAAATTAATTAAATAAAAATCCTCAGGGCTTTCCTGGAGGGCAAGGCTCAGCCCAGGCTCCAGCTCAGCATGCACATGTGTCTGCCACCGCACAGCTGTGAGCACAGTTGGGTGGCAGGGCAGGTCATGCAGCAGAGCCCCAGGCAGTCATGGAGGACCACAGCAGGGGCGTGGGGCCAGTGCTGCCTGGGCTTTACCCGGCACAGATGTGTCGCCTGGCTGGACCCACGTGTAGAGGAAAGAAGGAGGCATGTCCTGTGTCGGGTGTGTTCCCCAGGCTGCCACGCTGGGGCCTCGGTCCCCTGCACAGCTGGAGTCGACCGCCTTGGTCTGTCATTCCACACTGTATCTTCCAGCTTCCACACTGCATCTCAGCTGATCCAGGTGCAGGACCTGGGATGCAAGTTCCAACCCTGTGTTTAGATGCTGCTCTGAAGAGATCAGAGGAGCAGTTTGTCCAAGATCAGGCTGATGAGAGGGGACAGTTATGTCTCCCGGTCACCTCCCTCTACTGGCCCGGCCTCCGCTGTCGGTGCATGGCATGGCGGGGGAGGGGTACCCAGAGGCATGACCACAAGGTGTCTGTTAGATTAAAGAAGGCTTTCTGACCCGACAGAGTCCCTACATGTATGGCAGCACATAGAGGGCGCCTTGCTCTTTGTCACGGCTGCATAGTATTCCACTATGTGTTGTAGGCTCCATAGGACTGCGTTGGCCTAGAGGGAATGGGCTTCCTGACTGAGTGTGGCCACCCCTCTGGGTAATTGGTGAAATCAGTGTTGGTTTGCAGCTCCATCAGCAGAAATGACCGGGAAGCGGGTTACAGTTGTGGGGATGCTGAGATGCTACATCGATCTCAGGAGATGCTGAGGAGCACACTGCCTCAGGTGGCAGTGATGGGCCTGCTGGGGATAGGGCCATGAAGGGTGACTTAAAACACCCTGCCTGGGCCTGTAGTAGACTCCTTCCACCGTGCCCGCAGAAACTGTACTCCCAGGCACCAAAGGCCACTGGGCTGGGCACCAAGTCGTAGAGAGGACACGCCTCTGTGCTCGTATGCCAGGCTTCGCTCCTCCGACTGCAGTGGTTTCTTGGAACAAAGAAGCCTTGAAAGAACAGGCACCCCCAGCGTACTCAATCTCTACCTCTTCTTTTCCCCCATAGCCCTCCACGGTTTGGGGGCACAGGGTCCCCCTGGACTTAAAGACGTGCCTATTCTAGACATTTTACATCGGTAGAATCACTCGCCACGTGGCCTTGTGTGTCTGGCATCTCACAAAGTGTCATGTGTTTAGGTCCATTTGCGTCATGGCGCATGCCAGCACCTCCCCCCCTTTTGCGGCCGAGTGACACGCCAATGTATGTGTGCACACATGCATGTAGGTGTACACACCATGTTTTCTTGTTCACTGCTTGGTGACATCTGGGTTCATTACCCTCCTGTCTGCCATGGGCCGTGTCTCTGTGGGCGTCAGTGTGCATGTTTGTGCCTGGACGTGTGTTTTCACTTCTCTGGGATATGCACATAGTTGTGGAGTTGCCGGGGCCGATGGTGACTCTGTTTAACCTCTGGAGGAGCCACCTTTGCTTAACCTCGAAGGCCATTTGCCCTGTCGCCCAGTGTTCTGCAGACTGCAACGGATGGTGGGACTGGGCCCTCTGTCCGTTGCTGCAAATAAAGTTTTATTGGCACACAGTACGCCTTGCTCTACGCTGAGTGGAGCCCTTGCAGCAGAGACCATGTGCCCCCACAAAACCAAAAATATTTACTATCTGGCCTTTTATAGAAAAAAAGGTGTTTATTACTTAGCACTTGTCACACCTGTTTAAGTGCCTTAAGGACCCCCTCCTTGTTCCGGCCCCCCACAGAACCCCTTAAGGGCAGGACTTTGATCTTTTATTTATTTCCATTTTCATGTTCATTAATGCTTTGGCTGCATTACCCAGCCCTCTCCATCCGGGAGCTCTGAAGTCACTCTTGAACTTCTGGGCCTGGCTTTCCCGCTAGGTGGCTTCACACAGGGACCCACCCTTGGCTGCTGCCCAGTGGGGTCACCTGGGGCCTTCCCAGCAGGCATGCCCACACCAACCAGTGGGATGTGGTATCTGTGGGTTTCATGGCCCCCAAGTAATTCCAGGGTTGGGGAGCCCTGGGTACCTGGTTCCTGACCCCACGTGTCCTGTGGATTTAGGCCTGGGTAGGAGGAACCCCCACTTCCTCCTACACAGGCAGCTCAGGTCTCTCGAGCCCTGTGAAGTGCAGGCACAATGCCAAGGGCTGGCGGATGGTGGGCGGGTGGGTGCCTTTCCTGCATTTTCCCTGAGTTCCCCAAGCCTGTCGTCAGTCAACAGCAAGCGGGGAGCCCTCCTCATTCGGGTTCCGATTTGTCACAGCTATAGGCACACACAGCTCTTTTTTTTTTTTTTTTAATGACCAATGCTTTTATTTCCTGGGGTGGCTATAACAAATGACCACAGGCTTGGTGGCTTAAAATAGAATCTATTCCCTCCAGGTTCTGGGGCAGATGTCCAAAGTTGAGGTGTGACAGGGTCCCTCTCCCTCCGGAGGCCCCAAGGGAAGGTCTTTCTTGCTTCTCTCAGCTTCTGGGGCCTCCAATGTCCCTGGGCTGCTGGCTGTATCACCCCAACCTCTGCCTCCATCGTTACATGGCCTCTCCCCGTGTGTCTGAGTCCAAATCTCCCCCATTCTGTCTCATAAAGACACCTTAATTCATGATGAGCTCCTCTCAAGACTCTCTCAGTGGTCCCCAATGTTTTCCAGCCCAGGGACTGGGGCTCCTATGAGAATCTAACTCTCCTATGAGAATCTAACTCCTGATGATCTGAGGCGGAGCCGAGGCGGTGATGCTGGCTCTGGGTGGCAGCTGCAAACACAGAAGAAGCTTCACTCGCTCTCCCACCGCTCACCTGCTGCTGTGTGGCCCGATTCCTAACAGTCCCACGGCCCAAGGGTTGGGGACCCCATCTCTACATCGTTTATCTGCAAAGACCCTTTTTCCAAATGAGACTGTGTACTGGGCTTCCTGGCAGACATGAACATTTGGGGGACAGTTCCAACCCCCAACAGATATTACCTTTCTTTAGTCAAACACAAAACAGTCCTTCCGCAGAGCCATTATCACCCCCACTTGGTGACCTCTCCTTTTATTGCTTTCTCTTCACGTTTTTTGTGTTTAGTGGGCGCCTCAAGTCCATCAGGGAAGGAGCCAAGAGTAGGTAGAAACGTCTAAATCAGTCAACAGTTATATTGCAATATATAAATGTCAAACCCACCCACTGTACACCTTAAGCTTACACAATGGTTTGTATATCTCGATACAAATAAATTGTTTAAATGTGTTTACTTAAAGTGAACACACTGAAGGGGTTCAGAGATATTAGCTCAATAATCCTAGGGCAGTGGTTCTCAGGGGAATGTGGGTGGGTTGTCCCACCTCCAGGGGACACTGGGCAACATTGGGGACCTCAGTGGTTTTTACACTGGGGGTGCTCCCAGCACTGAGGGGTTAGGGCCAGAGGGGCTGCTTCGCCCCTCCCCACCCCACAGTGCCTGGGACAGCCCCCACATAGAGGATGACTTGGCTCGGTGTCCCCATTGCAGAAGAGGGACTATATCATAGATGTTGAAAATGAGGATAGCTTTTAACTGAACAAAAAATGATGTTTGTTTATTAGTCATTTTGAAAAAAAGAATCGGCTGGATGTATCTCCCTGCAGCTGAGACAAGGCGGGTCCCGCTCCACCACTGAACTGAGGACAGGCAGGGAATAGGGAGGGGGCTTGTAGACAGCTGCTGGGGGGTTTTCTGGTGGCTGGGGTTCCAGCTCAGATTTGAATCCTCCCCCAAAGTCCCAAGCAGCCTGGCGTGAAAGCCCGAAGCCAGTTTCTGAGAAGCAGAGGCAGGGAGCCTTATAAGAGCAATGCCAGTGAGGGGGATTACCCAACGAGCTGCGTGGAAGGGCTGCCAAAAATCAAACCGCAGCACTTCTGGTCTCGTTTACTGCCCAAGGCAGCTGCCTCCGGCGGTTCCTCTCAGACACTGCTGAGACTTCAAAAAAAAATAAAAACGAAAAGTAAAAAACAGATTATCTATTTTTAAACCCTTCTAGGAGCGGCCCGGCTGAGACTTGCAAGGACAAGGGCCCAGGCATAGCCACTTGTCCTGGGCTTGTCCTGGCTTAGGAGCAGCCCTGTCTGATGGTACCCATGCTTGTTGCTGAGGGGTGTCCCAAGCACCGTGGGTGGCTGAGCAGTATCCCTAGTTCCTACTCACTCAATGTCAGGGGCACCCCAATCATGACAACCACAGATGTCCCAGACATTGCCCAGTGTCCTCTGGGGGACAGAATTGCCCCAGGAGAGACCCTGACCCAGTGACCTGCCTCCCACACACAGTCCTGCATATCATGCAGGGTCTTGTTCATGAAACAGCACAGAGTCAAGTAACTTGGGATTCTGGAATTTTCCTCCCTTCCTTCTGACAGGTGAGCCGGGGGCCAGTGAGCATGTGTCTGTGGAGGTACCAGGGACCCTGCCCCACTGGGTCTGCAGAGCAGCCACAGCACCTTCCTCAGCAGTGTTGCAGAAAAAGAGTGGGAATTAAACTTCTGACCTGTAATAAACATGGAGCAAGCCTGACGTCCCTAACCCGACCCAATGTGACCTCAGCCCAGCCGTGTCCCCCACAGCAGCTCCGACATCCATAAAATTAGGATAGTCAGGAGAGCAGACTGACTGCAGGTGCTAGGGAGGGGGGACCCTGCAGCTGCAGAACCAAAAGGCCTTGGGACACAACCCCACCCACCTGACGCTGGCCATTCGGGCAACTTTCACGGGCTGCATATTACGTGTGCATCCAGTGGTCTTTGTCTCCATTGCTGTGGACCACTGTCTTGGTCAAGCGCCGGGCAGTCTGCTTGCCTCATTCCGTCCTCCCAGAGACTCTGAGAGTGAGGCAAGGAGACCCCATGTTGCAGACAAGGTTCAGGGAGCCAGCGCGCAGATGTCCAGACAGAAGTTTAGAGCCAGGGCTCACCCTAAGTCCCCTCGCTGCACCTTGGCCCAGAAGGACATGTCTCAACTCCTCCAAGCAGGCACTGCTGCCTGACTTCTGGAAACTTCCAGGCGATTCTCGTCACCAGTACAGCTCATCCTATAGTCAGAATTTGCACCCTCTTTTCTTCTCTTTTGTCTCTCAGACTTTTTACTTCAGTTACTGATCCACAACAGAGTTTAGGCCCTGTGGGAAGTAGCCGCGTCCGTGGACGCGAAAGCAGTGACCTTCTCTGGTGTACCTGTGCCAACCCTGTCACCTCTGCTACACACTGCATTTGGAGATTTTATTCTGTCCCCTGCTGATGAGTTCAGAAGAGCCACCGACCAGGCTGCCAGCGTGGATGCCCTAGATGTCCTCTGCTTGCGCCCTGGCTATCCTGTCACCCCAAGGTTCCACATCTGATGAGAGGGGTGACCTGCTGGCAACAGCAAAGGTTCAAGAAAAGTTCATGTGGCAGCATTGTGTACACACTCGATATTATTTTTTATCATAGTCCAAGTACTGAATAGTCATTCGTTTCTCAGTGAATTATCTCCTTACAAAACTATAGAGTGCTTCTTGTGTTTGTCACACACATGCCCACCGTCTGTTTTGCTAAGAAACGTGTGTTTATTGTGAGACAGTTTCTTGCCTTCGGAGGAATGCCACTGCTGCTGGTGTAAGGACAGCTGCAGACTGTGTACCTATCCCCTCTTCTGTCCTTGGTAACAAAAGGCAGGATAACCATAATAGTGAAAATTATAATAATAACGTTGGAGGAGTGATTCACTCTGGGAGGGGCCCCGGGGTGCCTTGTGGGTTCTGGAAATGTTTTGTGTCTAGATGCAAGTGACAGTGACAGAGGTGCGCACATTTTTTAAATGTTTGGAGCTATGCATGAATGCTCTGTTCACTCTGCATGTTACATTTCAGTAAAAGGCCAGGGCAAAATAAAAAGGTGTCTGAATCCACCCACTATAATAGCTTCATGCCCAGGGTTGGCCTAAATGTCCAATAATGGGCAGTAATACCTATAATAGCAATAATAATATGAATTATGGTACATCCATGAAATATAAGACAGGCATAAAAAGTCACCAAATGCAATGTAGTGTCCTGGACAGGATTTCGGAACAGAAAACAGACTTTCTGAGGAAACCAGTGAGATCCAGATACAGTAGAGTTTGGTTCGTATAATACGCCATGTTCATGTCTTTATTTTTCGAGGTGTCAGCCTTGGGGAAAGCTGTGTGACAAGCATGTGGGAACCCTCTGTGCTATCTGTGCCACTTTTCTGTCAATCTAAAATTATTTCAACATTAAGGTTATTTTTTTTAAGTCAAGCATGAGAAGAATTTGCAATGGCATGGGAAAATAACATTTCCCTCACGATGTAATGTTAAGCAAGAAAAACCTTTAAGGCAGGTGATCGGACAGGATATAGGACCTGAATATGTAAAAATGGGTGGGTACTTAGATGCGCCTGGGAAATATAAGGTGATGGGGTTGTGGGTGCTTGTATGTGATTTCCAGGTTTTGTAAAGTGAGGTTGTGTTTCATAGTCACAAAGAGTAAAATAAGGTGGATAGGAAGGTAGGTGGAGAGACACAGATAGACAGGCAGACAGACAGATAGTTGAATCTCACTATTTACAATAAGCACTGAATTAGCAAATATAGACCCTGGCTGGAGGGGATATAGAGTTACATATCCTGGAAACCTCTGGTCACAACATTTTTTGTCAGGCAGTGGCATACAACCTTGCATTTCTATTTAAAGGAATCCTTATTTAATATGCATTATTGTTTCATTGACATTGAACTCGGGCCAGTGGTGCTGTGAGCTTCTCTGGCATGCTCACCTTCGTAAGGCATGCCTCAGCCTTCAGAAAAAAAAAAAAAAAGAATGCAAAAAATGTGGCACTAAATGTGGGAAAGGAGCCTGGTTTACGGCCTGAGCTGCATCACCTGCAGCCACCTCGCCTGGGAGCATGCCTGACTCAAATCTCACCACTCTGCGTGTGTCCACGAATGACTGTGAAAACCCCTGAGTGCGGATTTGGGGATCAAAGTGAATTTTAGAGACTAGGCAGATTCACAGATACAGACTCCGCAGCTGATGAGGCAGGCTACAACCCTGCCTGGTGCGTGCGCAGCTCAGTCAGTGCATCACACTCAGGGCTGGGCCTCAGCGCCTGGCATCCAGGCCTGGCCCGTGCTTCTATTCCCCGCCAGGCCACAGCAGCACCAGTGCTGACCAGCAGGGCAGGGCCACCGGCTCTCCCTACTCAGTGCCCTGTTTCTGTGTGTGTCTCCCCTAGCCGTCAAACGGGGGTGTCCTGCCCCCCAAGGGACACTGGGCCATGTCTGGGAACATCTGTGGTGCTCATGACTAGAGGTGCCCCTGGCATCGAGCAGATTAGGGCTGGGGAGGCTACTTAGCACCCCCTCAGAGCCCAGCACAACCCCACAGAAAGTGAGCTGGCTCCAATGTCAGCAGTGCCACGGCGGGGGAAACACTGCTTTAGAGAAAGCCACCCTCAGTCACCATCCTCCTGTGGCTGAGACCCTGGACCTCTGGGACGCTCAGGGTGGGTCTCTCCTGGTGGGCCTCAGGGTGGGCAGTTCCTGCCTGACCTCAGGCCCCCCAGCCTCTGATGCTACACCACTCCACCTCCAGCCCACAGCCACTGAGATGAGAAGGGTTCAGTGGCCTCAGCTCTGACCCAAGAGTGGCAGCTGTGGTGTATTCCTTTATGTGGGTGGAAAACCCCCACTGGTTTGTGGAAAGAGTAAATGTTTGCAGAGGAAGAGGGGCCAGCTCTCGGAGGCCACTGGGACCTTTGGAGCCGCAATACCAGTGGGCCTCACAGCCCGGGAAGTCTGGCCTGCATGTTTCCTGGGGCAGGAGCCTGCTGACACCCCCAGGGCAAGCCCCCAGCAGAGCGAACCCCAAGACCACCCCCCAGGGGGAGAGGGTGCTCTCCTGCCTTGTTCTGAAGTGTGACCTATGGCAGCTGCGGGGGTCCCCTGGGAGTACAGACTGGGGCATCTGTGTGGCCCAGCTGCACGTGCAGACTCACAGCTGGGCCTCTGTAGGCTGGAGCCCCCTTGTCCAACAATGGGGTCAGCACTAGCTGTGTAGACGGTGCTGTAGTTAGACGGGATCACCTTGCCTCTTCCTCTGCACCCCAGCAGGAATTAGTAAAAGGGGTGCCTCCCCAGGTAGTGCATTCTTAGAGAAGCTGCTGCAGCATGGAACGTGGGGTATAGGCTGGCATTTAGTCTCAGGGTCACTCTGGCAGCTGGACGTGGTGGCCGCTGGGGACCCTCATGCTGTTTGCATCAAGTATCAGGGAGAGTTGCAGCTATGTCTGGGGTCACCCAGAGTTCCTCCTGGAGCAGGGGGTCCTGTTTCTGGGAAAACAGCGGTTCTGAAGCACCCGAGCCCCCCACCGCCCAGGTCCTATCACAGCGACTTCCTTCCTTTCCTGTTGACCTCCTGGCCCTGGACAGCCACCTCGGACCCCTTGTCTTCCTGTTACCCATCGCCTCTCCCATCTGAGGTTAATTGGTTTGCCCCCAAGGTCATTCTTCCCAGCTGTCCCATTTTGGCCCCAGCACATGACTCCAGTCAGTGAAACCCAGACGTGGAAAAACACCACACGTTACGCTAACAACTCGAGTCCCAGATGTTTTGTTTTTCTTGTGCTGGCATGTCCGATGGGCTGGACCACGGCTAGGGGTCCCCTGTGCCAAAGTGGAATAATACAAGTTCCAGGAAGAAACTTGACCTGTCCACCCACACACATACGTACACACACAGACACATGTGCACACACATGCACACACAGACACATGCACGCATGTACATACAGACACTTGCAATTAGACATACGAGCACACATGCACACATGCACACACGTGCACACACAGAGACCCATGCACACAAATGCACATATAGACACATGTGCACACGTACACAGACACAGCACGCACATACACACAGACACATGCACATACATACACAGACACGTTCACACATGCACACCCAGACACATGGACACACATGCACACAGACACATGTGCACACACATGTACATGCAGATAAACACACATGTGCATACACACACACATGTACACACACACACATACACAGAAACAGGCTGTCGTCCTGAACAAATGGGTCGTGAAGAATAAAGTGGACTCTGCGCCCAGTCTTTGCAGGATATGTGCTACAGTTTTGGTGACAACAAAGTTTCTCTGAGGAAAGCTAGAGATAATTAAGTAAAAAATATTTACGCACTCTTTGCTTTTTCTCTCTTTCACACAGGGTGGAGCGGTGCTTCTTGGAAAAACTGAACCAGGTACGTAGCATTTTATCTTTGTTTCATGAGCTTGGAATCTCTTGTTTTTCAGAAAAAGGAACAAACAAGCCACAGTATCTCACGCACACATGACACACTGGGAATTGTGTCACTGTGAAAAGAGCTCTGGGCTCAGGGCCAGGAAACCTGAGTTCAGATCTCAGGTCCGCCCCTGAGCTGCTGTCACATGTAGGCGGATGCCTTTCATCCCCGCCACGGAAATGGCATCCCCTAGCTTCCCAGGAATGTCACAGATTATGGAGGCCACAGATGGAAACACACAGGGCCAGTGTCCAGGTAGCTGAGCTGTGTGTGGTATCTGGAACTGCTGTGGGCTGGGTCACATATGTCTTCCTAAGAAGTCTGAACCTTGCATGCAGATCACCTAACCTGTGGGCACACTCTTTGGTTTTGCCTCTAAGCCCTGCTATTTCCAAAGAGTCAGAGGTCACATCCCACCCCCCGCCCTTGGGCACCATGTCTCTCTCCTTTCTCTAAACCCCTGGCCCACAGTAGCCCGTGGTGCTGACCTTTCCAAAGCCAGCTTCTGGTCCCACTGGTTCACCTCTCGTTTTTCTGGTCCCCATTTCGTTTTCTCCTCCGCATCTCTGTCATTTCCTTCCTCCTGCTGGCTCAGGGTTCCGCTCGCTCTTCCCTTTTCCTGTTCTGGTTCCTTCAGGTGCAAAGTCAGGTGATGATCAGAGACCATCCCAAGTCCCGTTCCCGCCCCCCACCATGCGCTGCCCTCGCCATGTCCCCACACGTTACGTTGGTACATTGCATATTGTTTTCATTCAGTGTTTCCTACTCTCCTCTGGGGTTTTGTCTGGGACCTGTCATTTCTAAGAACATGTCACTTGACTTCCACAAGCTCCGTGATCTGTTTGGGAAGGAAAGGGCACTAGGACGCGTTTCTAGTAGAGGAGATTGGAGGGCGTCGGGGCTCGGACTGGCTCCCATCCGGGGTTATTTCCAGCCCTTAAGGGGCTGGCTGGTGAGGTGCAGGGAGGGCAGGTTGGGGTGGGGTTCTAAGAAGCACTATAGGCGCTGACAACCCCTGGCCTCTGGAGGGCTCATTAGTCGCAGTCCTGGAGGCTCGCCTCCCTCTAGCTTGTGCTTATTGGGCCTCAGTCCCCCCGCAAGGGTGCCAGACCCCTGCTTTGTGCAGCCTTCAGATGTCGGAGGCAAAGCCTGGGTTCAGGTAAGGTGAGCCAAGCACTCGGCCTGGGCTCAAGATTTGGGGGAAAAACAGGAAAACCCAGTCATCACCATAAGTCGTATCTTAAAGTAGCAAAAATTCCTAAAGATCAAAGCTAGTCCAAAAGAAAACAACACAGGAAAGTCAAAATTTTAAATAAAGAGATGCTTCCCTCGCCCTCACCCTGTCAGGTGCTTCTCTAATGAAAAACTCGATGTATTTGGTTCGTCCTGCATATTTTGCATTTATTTCAACTTTTTATAAAAACACTGCATAGAAGTTCGTGAACATGATGGCTGGGCTCTTGGCACCCAGGGCGGACACCTCTTCCCAGCTCGCCCGACAGGGCATTGGTGAAGACGATGGCGACCTGAACCATGGCCGACCCCCAGGAGCACCCAGGGGCCACGGTCTCTGTCTTTTGACGCTGGCCATTAGTGAAGCACAGACATGTACCATTTTCCTGGCGGGGAGACCAGGGCTCGGTGGCCTGAGTTCTGATAGTAGGCATGTGGTCCCCTGGGAGGAACACATATGCACGTGTGCAAGGATCTCCACAGGGCCACCGCTGCCAGGCTTAGGTGTCAGGAGAGCAGGCTTGAGCTGCTGGCCACGTGCTGTGGGATTATGTCACTGCAGTGCAGCACCTGCCCACAGAGGTGGGGATGGCACAGAGCCCTCACTCTCACATAAGCCAGCTGCAGTCGGGCTAGGCTGTGAGCAGGCGCCAAGCCCTGTGGTTCTGCTCCCAGGCGGCCCAGCCAAGCCGCTGCTGCCTGCTGCCCCTTTCTCCGTGCCTCCCCCATCTGCGGATGCCACTCCGACTCAGAGATGCTTATCAGATGCCTGCCATGGGCCAGGCCTGGCCGCTCCATCTTGTTCCATCCTGATAGGGGACCCGAGAGCAGGTTTCCTCAGCCCCATTTTTGAGGCGGAGAAACTCAGGCTTAACAGAGAGACTTGTCAAGGCCCAGTGGTCAGGCTTCAGGGCCAGGCTTCGAGCGCAACTCTCTGACCACGAAGCCCCCAGCAGGCTGTATGGCTCAGGGTCCTTCAGGGAAATGAGGCAGCGGACAGTCTGTACACAGAGATTTATTTTAAGGAACTGATCATGGCAGTCGGCAAGTCCAAACACTGCCACTGGAGACCCAAGAGAACCTGTGGTGCAACTCAAGTGTGGAGGCCATTACCAGAGGAGGCCGTTTGCTCCAAGAGTCCATTCTTTGTTCTGGTCATGCTTTCAACTGATTTGGCGAGGCCCACCTGCATTAGGGAGGTCAGTCTGCTTTCTCTCCATCCACCAGTTTAATCGAGTCTCATTCAGAAACACCCTCACCAAAGCATCCAGAATAATGTCTGGCTAATATTGAGGCACCTCATGGCCCAGGCAAGTGGACACATAAAATCAACCACCACCCTCTTCCCAGGCTGCATGGTCACGTGGCCATCTGATGGGCCCTTAGAGCCCTCTAGGCCCGAGGTTACTTTCTCTGGGAGAACCAGGACAGGGACAGCAGCTGGGTCTTACCAGGCTGCCACCCAGGTGTCACCCAAGCTGCTTTCTTACTTGGAGGCTTGAATGGGAAAGAACTTCCAGCTTCCAGGCTCCCTCGGGTGTCAGCACAGCCCTTGCCTCACTTTTGGAGGGCTGTACCATGCCCGGCACATTGGCTGCCTGTCACCAGAGACTACCGTTTCTGCCAGGGCTCGCCCCACCCTCACTATCTGGGCCAAAGCACAGCTGCTCCCTTCCCCTGCCAGCTGGCAAGAGACCACCCTCCTGGGTCCTGTGCATCCTCCCTGCTTCCTGGGTGCCCGCTTGGGCCCGAACGACCCTTCTGAAGCCGTGCAGTGGCTGAGCAGCGGCACCAGGCCCCAAAGCGTCCTGGTTGCCCCTTCCAGCAAGGGCCCAGGGCAGACCTGAGCACTTCAGACAGCCCAGGGCCTGGTGGCATCTCTGCAGTAACAAGAACAGGCGTGAGGAATTTGTATGGATGAGAAAAGGGATGTCAGTGTGAGCAGAAGCAGATACTCGGTCTTTGTTAGAAATTCCGTCCAGGTCACTGAAACCCCATTTCAGGCAGAGGCCGCTGGGCAGCCAAGACGAGCTCATGTCACAGGGGGTTCTATGAACCCAGCGCCGCCACCCTCAGCCCCGAGCACTGCAGGCCCTGCCTTCCAGTTGCTGGGGCTCGGTCGCTGAGGCTCAGTGACCAGCATCCTCCACAGGGCAGCTGCGGCTGTCTTTCCCTGAAAGATTCCATAGGAGACACCAAGTGCCCGCTTAGCACCACAACGTGGATTCTTCCCCATTCGTGTCCCCCAAGGAGGACACAGCCCGGCACCTTGGTGGTGGCCTCACAAAGCCCTATGCCTGTCCTGGCCAAATCCTGCATCCCGGACCCAAACATTTGCTTCTCTTGCCCCGTCCCCCACATTGCTGTGTTTGGGGGTCAAGTGTCCAGGCAGACACGTGGGTTGGCACCATCCTGCCCACATCCAGGGCCCCTCAAGGGTCTGGACCTGCCCAAACACTGAGGATTCATGGCGTGATCCAGGAGCTGGTGCCTGGGAGCCACATCAGGGGCTGCAGCCACCCGGCTCCTCCCTTAGACCCAGTGGGACCAAAACAAGGGACCTTTCACAGAAACTGGCCCCTGGATTGGAACATGCCTAAGACCAGGGTCCCCCTCAGCCCTGCTGACAATGGGTCTGGGTCGCTCTCAGGGGATGTCCTGGGCCTTGTGGGGGATTGGGCAGTATCCCTGCCCCACTTGATGCTAGGAACACCCCAAGTTGTGATGGCCACAGATGTCCTCAGACGTTGCCCAGTGTCCCCTAGTGGGGACAGAACCACCCTGAGTGAGAACTCTAAACCCATTCAGTTAATCCCACTATTGATTGGCCGCATTGTTTTTTTATTTTTAATGTGACCCACCTACAAGTAACCCTTGGGAGTAGCCTCTGTGGGCCTGTTCATTCCAGGGCTTTCCAGCAGTATCAGAGGTGGGGCAGACATTTCTGCAGACCCCATGCATGCTCAGTGGCCGTTGGCCACTGCGTGATGCATTGTTGAGCCTCCAATACCCGGGATGTCAGCTGGCTACCCAAAGCCCAGAGCAGGAAGCTGCGGCTGATGACCCAGGGCCAGGTTTGTCCTCAAGGGCACATATGCCCGGGGCAGGCCATTGGATATGGCCAGGTCTCTGCCCCAGGCAGTCTGGTTCTGGGGCCCTTGTCCTGGGAGAGAGATTGGCCCTGGGGACAGGGGAAAGATTGGCTCTGGGAAGGAGCCTCTGCGAGTACCTGCGGCGCTACCACCAGCCCATCCACCTCGGTAGCCCTTTGGTGCTCAGTGTCCAGGCCATGATCACAGAGATGAACACACACGAATCCCTGAGACCAAGTCAAGGCCCCTGAGAGAGGACAACCCTCGGTTCCCAGGGGCCCAGGTTCCTTACTGAGCCTCATAAGGGGGAGGCAGGAGGGTCACAGAGAGATGGACGAGGCTGCACCACCGCCTGTAACAAGGGGGAAGGGGCCAATCGCCAGGGACGTGGTGACTCCAGCTGGAAAAGGCTGGAAACAGTCCTCCCTGAAGGCTTGGGATGGCCCGGCCCTGCCCCTCCTGGGTTTGGGCCATGTGGCCCATGCCAGGACTGAGAGAGAATAAATATATATGGTTTTCAGCCACCAAATTAGCATTAACCTGTGATAGAAGCTGTAGGAAAGGCATACAGTACCCAAGGAATGTCCAAGGAGGGGTCTTAGCAGCCTGGTCATGCTGGGCAACAGGCTGGGGGCTTCTCGCGGGGGGATGGCACTCCATGAGCTTTGCAGGATGTGCAGGAGTCTGTCAAGCCCAGATGGAGGAGGACCTGCCTGAGCCGGTGTAGGGAGGCCTGGATCTGCCCCCGCTGTCCCCAGCCCTCCTGCCCTTTGGCTCCTGAGCCATGCTGGGGGCCAGGGTGATGCCATGTCCTCCGTGCCAGGAAGCTGAGCACGGAAGCGCCATGGGGCACAGGCACTCGGCGCCCTGGCCCAGCCCGGGTCCCGGGTTGCACATTCTCACACGACCTCTGGGTGGACAGAGAGGGCCTGTTCTTCTGCCCGCACATCAGCTGCACCGTCACCCTGCGTCACTGCAGGCTTATTGTCCGCCCATGCCTACAGCTGTTGGTTCTGGGCTTCGCGCTCTGGCCACAGGCAGAGCCCGCCGGCACCACGGCTCTGTTGCCCCCTGGCCTGTGGGCGCCTTGTTCATCCTGTTCTCTGGCTCTTTCTAAATATAGCCTCCGAGGGACTGATTTAGCCTGGACACAAAGGGACTGGTGACAGTCACGAGATGCCATTCTGCAGCGGACACGTGCCTTCTCTCATGGCTCCCACGGCCCCACCTAAAGGTCACAGACACACAGAGGGCCAGGAAAGCCCAGTGAGGCTCCAGTGCTGGCATGGCCCCTGCGTCTCTCCGCAGGCCCCTCTCTGGAGTGGCCCTACTGGGGCCTGGGGATGCCCATCCATACTGGTGGGGACACATGGAAGCTTACACCCGCCCTGGCCTGAGCACCCCATTGTCCAGCGTGTGCTGTCAGCACTGTGTGCACTTTTCCACAGAGATTAGAAAAGGGTCCCCTTGGCCACTGCTGGTGTCAGCCGGCAGTCATTCTCTGTGGGGCCATCCTGGGCACTGCAGCAAGCTGAGCGGCATCCCTGGCTGCCCCTGCCCCCGCCAGTGTGACAACCACAGATGTGCCCACACACTGCCCAGTGGCCCCTGGGAGCAGAATTGTCGGGATTAGACCCTGGGGCTTCCATGCAGGGTACCCCTTGAGATGTGCAGGGCCCAGGACGCGTGTTCGTGGTGCATGTGCAGGAAACGCGTCATTCGAGGTGCGTGTGGACAGGCGCTTGCAAGCACAAGTGCCTTGTCCTCACAGGGTCATGGAGCTGGCTCCCCTTCCAAACCTCCATCTCCTCTTGTTCGGCTTCAGGGTTGTTCCTCATGCTGTCTCCTCTGCACACGGGATACCCAAGAACAGTCGGGCCTTGGCTGGGGACAGCTGGGGATGAGCCCTTGTCCCCCCACCTCCAATGTTCACCCTGCTGTCAAATCTGACTAGAGGCCTGTGTTGGAGCATTTGGGGATTTTTCTCTCCTATTAAATGGCAGGCAGAGGTGGGGGCCAGGCCATGGGGCCCTGAGAGAAAAGAGCAGAAGCTTGGTGAGCTGTGAAGCTGCTGGGTCCAGAAGTTTTAAAGCAAAATGCAGGTGGTGTTTGTTCTCTCTGAAGACTTGCCTGCCTGCCCCTCCCCTCCCCTCCAGCTCTGCTGCCAGGAAGCTGAGCTGAGCTCCATGACCCCCAGGGACTGCCAGCTGCTCCTCTCCCTCTGCAAGGCCACCTTCCTGGCCGAGTCACTGGGCACACTGGCCGCTCCAGCCCCATCTTTCTGGATGAAGAGCTGGGAGGAGAGCGGTGGGGCTGCCAAGAAGCAGCCAGCTGTCTGTGGGCTGGAGTCCCCAGGGCCTGTGCCCAGGGGTTAAATGCACATGCTCAGGCCCCGGTTCACCGAACCTTGGGGACTGGTTGTGTGCACGAGAGAGCAGCCACCACAAGGTCCCCTGGCTTTCATATCCACCCCCACCCCCTGCATCAGCTGCTGCAAAGGGGAGCAGCAGCAGTCACACATGGAGCACACTCGCCTGGTGTGCATGCCCAGCGGCCAGTCCTGCTCACAGCTGGGCCGCCTGACATCCCACATAGGGACACTAGAAGGACTCTGGACCAGCAATAATGGGATGCAGGTCAGTGCCCTGTGGCCTATGTGTTGGCGTGACAACGCGGTGGCAGGCTTAGCCACCTCAGCCCAGCCAACGAGCTGACTTTCCTGCTCGGGGTCCCCCCAGGCCATCGGCAAGATGTCTTCTCCACAGCTTGTGGTCAGCTCCTGAGCTCACTCGATGGCTCCAGAATTTGGTTCCGTGCACCTGTGGGCCAAAGTCCCCGTGCTCCCCTCAAGTGTCAGCTCCTCGCAGCCATCCCCATGCCTCGCTGCCTGGCTCACTCCATTCTCCAAGCCCACAGCAGAGGGTCTCCTGCATCGGACCCCTTCCGAGCTTCACACCATCTCTGCTCCCTTCTAGGGGCTCACCTGAGGAGACCTGGCCCACCAGTGACTGTCACCCTTTCCTGAAGTCCCCGGTGCCACAACAGGGCCTCTGCCTGGGGCATACAATCCCAGGACAGTCTAAAGCTGCTCCACACCCCAGGGAGGTGATTCTGCAGGGCAACAGGGCCATTGCTGAAGGGTCAGTGTGGCCAACGGGGACGATGTGCCTTGGAATTGCCAAGCAGCCCCCAGGAGAGGAGGGGGCACCCTGTGCACAAGGTCCCTGTAGGCCGCGGGTAAGACTGGGCCCGACTCGGGATGCAGCCTAAAGCCAGCAGCACACTCCCAGAATGCCTGATTCCCCATGTTGTCACTGACGAGAGTTCTGGGAGGTGCATCCCCTTGAGGGCAGTCTGGGCCTGCCCCTGGGGGACACTGGGCCATGTCTGCAGACATCTGTGGTCATTGGTGTCACCTGAGACACCAAGTGAGCGGGGCCCAGGGAGGCCACTAAGCATCCCACAGTGCCAGATGCCCCCACAGAGGATGACCCGGCCCCGACGTCGTAATGTCAGCGGTGCTGGAGGGACCCTGCCCTCGTTTAACTCTGCTCACACACAGGGTGGCCTTTTTGGAGAGCTCAGTCTGAGAGTCGTCCGGGCTGGGCCTGGCAGGTGTGCTGCCTGGGGGGCATATCTCTCTGTGACACAGAAGTCAAATGGCAGGTTGGGGGGAGTGCTGACTCCTGAACACTGCTTTCTCCTCTTCAGGTGCCATCAGCCCCCATTTTCATGAGCCTAGGAGTTAGCCTGGGGCTGTGGCCTCCCCAAGGAGCCGGCCTATCCCACCCTCGCCCGCAGGCCACCAAACCTCCCATGCTGCTGGAATCGGCCGCAGGGAACCCCAGCTGCCTCCTGGATGTCCCCGCGCTGCCCCACCTCCCTGATTTCAAACGAGGAGGGGCAGCCTCACGCCCAGGAGAGGTGCTTGGTAGCCCTGCCACTGGTTTCTGGGGCCACCTAAACCAGGGCTGCTCCTGGAAGGCCTCCCTCTCGGCCCCACAGACATTCTTCACATTCTCTTCCCACTGTGCTGCTGGCAGGAGCCCCGCTGACTCCCTTCCTTCTCTTCTGGTGAGCAGACAGGCTGCTCCATGTCCTTTATCAATTTATCAAGTAGGAGTGGCACCCGTCCCAGCTATGAGAGCTATGTGTGGAATTCACAGGGTTTGCTGGCATTTTTGGGTCTCGCCGTCATTCTTCCTGAGCAGCCGGAAAACAACTCTGAGGGTGGAGATGGCATCACAGGCCCACAGAGGAGCTGTATCAGCCCTCCTGGGTCCCCGGGGGACCCCAGCCTGGTGCAGTGTCTGAGTGGGCCTCTGTCTGTTCTGCTGAGAATGCTCAGCAGGTTCGAGCTTCCTCCGAATACCAGGGGGTGCACCAGTGGGGGCCAGGAGCAGGTCCACTGTCCCAGTGGCCCCCAGTTCTGGGGTCCCCGCAGAGGCAGCAGCCACCTCGGCGTGCCATCTGCATCATGGCTCTACACTCTAGGACATCGTGGCTCAGACCACCCACCCCTAAGGGGGTCCTGGTTCCTCCTTACCATGATTCCCTCGGGGGTGACAGACAGTCTGGGTTCTCGGCAAGACCCAAAACCCAAGTGAAGAGCCTGCAGCATCTGAGCCCTTTCTGCAGCCGTGGGGCATGCCTGTCCCTCCCCTGAGTGCCAAGACAGAAGCAGGACTCAGCCACTACAAAACCACAGAGGAGAAAGGGGACAGAAATACCACCTTGAGAAACCCTTGCAGGGATCCTCCACATCATGCAGAGGTGACAATGCCTTTCAGGAAGTGCACACAGACAGCGGCATTGGAAGCTGGCAGCAGAGTCCTTGGGACTGAACCCCTTCCAGACTGCTAGACAGGGGGTTCAAGGCTCAGGCTTCTGTCATTCAATGTCCCTCAGGGGTTTCTCTGACACCGGTGGCCACCAGGACTGCCCCAGGCCCAGCACCCACACTCCTACTATTTCTAATTCTGTTTCTGCAACTTGATAGCTAGGTGACTTTGGACAAATCACTGACCATCTCTGAGCCTGTTTCTTTGTCTGCAAAATGAAGTTATGATGGAGCAAAGACCCTCAGCTTCAGAGCAGTGTGAGGAACTAGCGGTCCTCTGAGTATCTGGGGTGATGGATGCCCTTGATTGTGGTGATGGCACATATCCACAGACCTCAAACTGGGAGCTTTACAGATGCTCCATTTATTGCACGTTGGTTTTATTAAATAGTATGAAATTGTTGTAAGAATTTTTAAATTTTATATATAAAACAAATGGAAATGAAATGCCTTTTTAGTTCCCAATTTTACAGAAACCAAGGCACACTGTGGTGGCAGTGCCGGGAGGGGCCAGCTGGACTGAGGAGAAGCGGGGACAGCTGGCCTTGGGCCTTGTTGTCCTGGCCCTGGACAGGTCACAGCACATGGAGGTGAAGAGAGATTTTTTTCTGATGCTGGCTTCATTTTTTCCTGTATGTAAAGTCACTCAATTCAAATAAGATGTCACTAGTAAACTCCTAAGGTACTATTAGGGACTCCAACCACTGGACTCTGATCACCAAAAGAGCATAATAAAAACGAGTATCCTAAACTGTTTAAGGCAGAAGCTCAGAACATCGTCTGTGGACAGACCTATGGGAGCTGACAGCTCGTGATTCACATGTGTTTCGAAGGCTTTCACTTCCTGTTTATTTTCCATGGGAACTTTCTCATTATGTTATCAAATTCCTTTCTTTCCTCAGTTTGTGTTTGTTTGTTTGTTTGTCTGTCTTCCTTCAGCCCTTCTCGAATTTCCTTCCTTTCATCTGGGGTCATTTTCTCCAATATGCTTTCATTTTACCTTTCAGAAGGCAGGTCTGCAAGTGAGAAAGTGTTTTTGTTGGTCTGAATATGTCTTTATTTCCCCATAATTCTCAAAGTTTATTTTCAACCAGTCCTAGAGTTTCTGTTGGGTCTGCCGAATCATTGCTCCCTTTCCTCCAGCAGCTTCTTTTCACATGTTGTGACACACCGATTTCATTGAAGTATCATGCACATTAGGTGACACAAGCAGAGCCTAGAGCCGGGGTTTGCTGAAGTCCGACAGATTGGGCGCACCCATGCCCACCGGCACCCTGGCCACCATGCGGAGCAGTTGACACCTGTCATCTCTTGCTCGACAAAGCACTGCGGGCCTTGCATGGGTGGCCCCCTTCGCAGTAGCCTGTCCTTTCTCAGGGTGCGGTCGTGGCCCACGGTCTGAGCGACCAGTTGCTTACCCGTTCTCCTATTGACGGGCACCCACGTCGTCTCCAGTTTTTGCCACTATATATGAAGACGTAGGAATACCTTGTATCATCCTTTGTGGGAATGTGTTTTGATTTGTTTGGGGCAAAACCCACGAAATGGAATTGCTGGCCCATAGGTTACATGTGAGTGTAGCCTTATGAGAACCTGCTGAACTGTGTTCCTGAGTGGTTTGTGCTGTTTTGTCCATCACTCAACTCCCAGCGTTTCTCCACCCTCCCCAACACTGAATACTGTTGGCCTCTTTAAACTTTGCTACTCTGGTCACTATGAAGCAGCCTCTCGTGGTGCTTTTCATTCCCATTTGCCTGATGACTCATCCTTGGGTGCCTTTCCACAAATGTAAAGTCACTACGTCTTATTGGCCATTTGTCAGTTTCTAAGATGCTATGGCCTCTTGAATCTGTGGCTTGAGGGTTTTTTTTATCTGTTTTGGGAAATTATCTGTCATTGTTTAAAAATTGCTTCTCTCCCATTCTCTCTCTCCTCCTGCCAGACTTCTAATTACGTGTGTATCAGACCTCAGGGTACCTCTACATCTGCCTTCTCTGCTGTGGTTTCCTTTCCCTTTTCCCTATGTGTCTCTGTGCTTCATTCTGGGTATTTCTCCCTGAACTACTTCCAGTTTGCTAATCTTCTCCTTAATAGTCTTTAGTGATACTATGTCTTCCATTCTGTTCTTACATATCAGATATTGGCACTTTCCATTTGTCCACGGGTTCTTTCCAATTCACTGCTAAAATTCCGGTGCCACTATTTATCTTCTTGAATGTAATTAACACAATTATTTTAAAGTCTCTGTCAGATCCCGTGCCTAGAACCCCTGTGAGTCTGTTCGTATTGGCTGTTGTTTCTGCTGGTTTGTGTTCATGAGGCTTTGTCTCCTTGTATGCCTGATTATTTCTAATTGCGTGCTACACATCGTAATGGCAGACTGATTTGTAGAAACCATTTGAAAGCTGAGATGATGCTGTTTTCCCCAAGAGAGGATTCGTGTCTACTTCTGCCAGCCTCTGGGGCTGCTAGCAAGCTAGAGTCACTTCAGTCTTAAGATTATTCAAATCTGTGTTTCAGTCGCTGACAGTGCCTATCTACTTCCTGTGTACCTTTATTCTTAGAAGGTGCCACTTTTTTGTCCTGGTTCAGACTAGGAGAGAGTCACCAAGCTCTCTCCCCTTCGAAGGCCCTGGATCTCGACCCCCGTTCCCCTAGCCTTGCCAGGCTGGTAGACGTGCCACTCAGCCTGTCAGCAAACCCTTCACATAGGAGAAAGTAACCCCAAAAGCCAAGCTCCCAGGCTCCTACCCTCTGCCAGGCCCTCTCAGGAAGTTCATCACCATCTGCATGGCCTTCCAGTGCCCGGTGTCAAGCTGGTGTTTCTCCCTTCTGACCAGTTCACCTGGCTGCCCTCAGCAAGATTCTGTCCATCATAGCCCTGACCATCGTGCAAGCCAAAATCCGCAGATGGAGATTTCATCTGAAGTCCAGAGGTAGCTTAGGAGGAGGCCGTTGATGTCGACCATCCTGGGCTTAGAGAGCCACAGAATGACACGTGGAGACCCAGTCTCAGCTTTTGAAGAGCTGTTTATTTTCTGGCTGAAGAGACTCAGACCAGACCCAGGTGAGGCTGAGTCAGGATGTGAAACCAGGTTCCCCACCTCCACACAGTGTCATGACTTCAGGGACAGGTGGCCACCTTTGTCCCTTGGACTGGGGTTTCTAGAAATTGCCCTACTCCTTTCTGATACCCGAAAGTTCTATGAATTCAGCAGGAGACAATTGTAACTCAGGGTCACCAGAGGCTAAAACACCTCCAAATGTGTCCACAATGGCCTGGGAGCACCCTGGGTGTGACTGCCATCATGGACACAGACTCCACAGCAGAGCTTAAAGGGACACAGTGGCCCCTTGCCCTGTGACTCGGGCGTGGAGTTTGCACGCATAACATCAGATGGTCCCACTTGTTCCATGGATTCCTGTTTACGATGGAATCAGCTTCAAACTGCCCCAGTCCCCCACTGCCCCGAGCATGGGGGCTTGTGGTCAGGCCCTGGGGAGGTGGAGGGCGTGGCCATCTCAGTGTGGCAGGCCCATGAAAAAGTGGATTTCCATTAGCTCCCAGCACACCGGCCTGTCCACATCTGCTGGGCACAGTGTCCAGGGCACCGCATCTCATCCACCTCTGCGGCCACTGTGTTCTCATGGGCAGTTGCCAGGGGCCTCTGGGCGCCCCTATTCCCTGACACTGGAGCCTGGGGACCTGCATGTCCTCCAGTAGGCAGGGAATGTCGCTCCGAGCATTCCAGTAGGATTCAGAGAAAGGAGGTGACTTTCCCAAAGCTACACAGCTTTCCACATTGGCCCCACATATCACTCCCCTCCTCTTCCCCCCTTAAAGGCTGTCGTTGGTCGAGCTGGGTGTGTGGTAGAGGGCTCTGGCCCAGTGTGACTTTCTGTCACAGAGGATTTGGATGCTAAGAAAATTAAACCCCCTTATTAAACAAGCTTCTGTTTCTGATCAGGACTATTCAGTTCAAAATGAACCATTTCAGTTCTAAGAAAAGCTGTTTGAATTTGGCCTAAATGAACCTCTTTGCTGCAGTTTCTCCTGATAAGTGAGTTTCATGAAGGCCTCAGATTCTGCTCCAGGGGACACTGGGGGTGTCTGTGGTTGTCACCACTGGGTGTGCTCCTGGCATCGAGGGGGTGGTGGCCAGAGATGCTGCAGCCCTCCACAGGCCCAGGATAGCCCCCCAGAAAATGACCCAGCCCCGACGTCAGCAGTGCCTAGGGGGAGAAACTTCTAAACTATGTGTCCACCACATTGCCATCCCCACAGCCTCTAGTGAGGAAGTGCCAGTCCTTGTCATGGTTTTGTTCCGTCCGTACTTGCACAGGAGCCCCATGTCTCAGCTCAGGTGTGTAGTATATTAGGGTGACTGCCCTCCTTTGATCATAGCTACACAGTGCATCCGGGGAGCAGTGGGATTCCTTGCCTGTGACAGCCGGATTCCTCTGCAGGATCCAGCTCCAGCCTGCCGTGGCTTACTAACCCTTCACTGGGAGGCCAGCCCAGGGCCTGATGGCAGCTGTTCAGCTTCTATTTTTAGGCTGACCTCACCCCCAGTCTTGCCCTTGGCCTCACCAGGCCTGGACCAGCCTCTCACAGAGGGAGAACACAGAGTCAGAGCGTGACCACCTCCCAGAGCTCGCACTGCCTCACGCCTTGCACCACCTTGCCCCTCCCCCTAGATTTTGGGGCCTCCAAGGCAGGCCGCCCAGTCAGCCAGGTTGGGTGCCCACACTGTCATGTGCTTCCTACTGAGAGGCAGCTGGCGAGGAATGTTCCCTGAGCTGACTCATCATGATGCCTGTTCTGCTGGCGTTGGCCTTGCCCTGGGGGGACATGACTGCTCTGTGAGTCAGTGACTGGTTGTGACACCAATCGGGACAAGGTCTTGAGTCTGCTCATGGGCTGTGGTGACGCATCTAATGTCTGGTCCCGGCATCTCAGTGCTCTCTCTCACACACAAACACACACATGAGCCTACAGACACATGCACACACAGAACACACACGTGTGCTCACCACATGCATATATAGCACACACACACATGCTCACACATGTGTTCATGAACACTTGCATGTACAGTATGCTCACGTGCACTGGACAAGCATGTGTGCTAACACACATGCAAACAGCACACTCATGCACTCAGGTGCATGCACACACAGTGCGCTCCACGTGTGCATACACAGATAAGCATGTGTGTTCACACACGTGCACATAGTATACTCACACAGGCGCATGTGTATGCACATGGACACAAACATGCACATGCATAACGCCCAAATATATGCACACCTAACGTACCCGTCCTGCTAGTCCAGAGTCTGGGTTGTCGCCAGCCCAGAGGGAGCCTAAGGCCCTGTGCCTGGTGCAGGAAGCCAGCACTACCTCAGGCTTCATGCTCAGGACAGAGACCACAGCTGGGTTGTCCACACGGGTGGCCGGAGTCCTGGGATCCTGGTGGACACTCTAGATGCTTAACAAGATCCCCAGCCCTCCAAGGAAAACACGCCTGGGGCCACCCCGTGTGCTTTCTATACACGTCTATATTTAGTGCTGAGTAATTTAGGTATTTTTGAGCTGAACCAAGGGTGGTTTTCCCTGAGTTGGATATTTTGTGGCTGCTTTGAAGCCGGCTGCTGAATCAGAAGCCTCAGAGCCCAGGGCAGACATACTTGGGCCTCGTGTGATCCAGAGAGGCTGGCTGTCTGCCAGACACAGGGAGCAATCAGTGTGAAAGGATTGTTTTTTGAATTGTCCACATTCAGTTGTAAGAGATCACAGAAATTCCATGTGTCATTCGCTCCGTTTTCCCCGATGGTGATATTTTATCAGAGTCCCTGGTCAATACTAGTCAGGGTGTTGGCGTGGGTACAGTCTACCAACCTCCAGATGTCTACAGTTGTGTGTGTGTGTGTGTGTGTGTGTGTGTGTGTTCTGTGCAAGCTTATCACCTGGGCAAGATCTGCCCCCCGTCGAGATCTGCCTCATGTCCAGCAGCATAGGGACCTCCAGGCCACCCTCTTCTCCCAGCCCCCAAAAACCACCTTCCATCCCCACTCAGAATAGCCTATGCCTGGCCCGTGCAGCACGTAGCCTCCAGCCTGGGGCTCCTGGAGCTCTGGCTGTGGCATGTTTATCAGCAGGTAGTTCCTTTTGATAGCCAAATACGAAATTTTCTGAGACTCTGAAATCTGCCTTCAATGCGCTGTGGCCACCTGGCCTTATTGACCACCAAACAGAGAGGGATACAGTGTGTCGTAACAGAAGCACAGAGTCACTTGGTTACCTGGTTAGATGCCAGCCATCTGGGGCGGGACTTCCCAGTGCTCCTGCAGTAACACCATAACAGTCCCACTGGGCTTCCCTGGGCACTGAGGGGGCTGGGCTGCCTCTCCGGCCCCACCTGCTCGATGCCAAGAGCAGCCCCAGTGTGACAGCCAGCCACAGATGTCCCTGGACACCACCCCAGTGGAAAACCACACCACCAGGGTCACTAGATGAAGATGGAATGGAAAAAGTAGAACTTTCACTGCCTTTAGCAATAGGACAGACTTGCACAACTGAACTATAAAGACAAGCTAATGTCACTCATCCATCGCTGTGGGGATGTAACTGGTACAGCCACTCAGAAAAATAGGTGTGGCATTTTCTTAAAAAGTTGGGCCTGCAGTCACACTCTGCAGCATTCATCCCAGAAAAATAAGGATTCATGTCCCCACAAGTGCTCATGGCAGCTTACTCATGATGGTCAAAGCGGAGAACAACCTGCCTATCCCTCCATAGGCGAACAATTGCTTGTGCACACCTCACCACGGAGCACAACTCGGCATGGGGGCAGGAACCTATCATGGCAGCAGCCTGGGTGGGGCTCCAAACCATCACAGTGAGTGGGAAATGCAGTCACATACTGTCTTGCTGAGTCCAAACGACGAACGTGCCAGGAAGGGAACCTATGGGTCACCAGGGCGAAGTGAGATGAGGGTGTGACTGGATACCTAGGGACCACAGGAGGGACCCTGGGGGTGGACGTGTCCTGTGTCTTCCCTGCATCAGTGTCACTGAACCGCTTGTGGTCTTGCCACAGTTTTGCAGAAGGCGTGCTGCATGAGAATCCACGGGGATCCCAAATTTTTAAATTAAATTTAAAGTAAATTACTGTCTACAGCCATGCCATCCTGAACAAGACAGATCTCATCTGATCTCAGAAGCTAAGCAGTGTTGGGCCTAGTTAGTACTTGGATGGGAGACCACCTAGGAAGACCAGGTGCTGTAGGCATAAAAAAATTTTTTAAATAAGGGATTGTAAGCTGACAAGTTCCTTGCCATCTGTGAGGTCAACCAAGGGTTGCCGCACCTAAAAATAAATGAATGAAGGAATGAATGAGTAAATTGCTAAAAATATATTAGGAAGAAAGTGAAGACCATCTCAGACCAGAGTAAAGCAGAAATCATTGGCTTAGTACAGGGTAGGCCTCCTCGGCGGGGTGGGGAGGCCACCCGGACCTTCTAAGTTGTGGCGAGTGACACTGGACTGCTAAGGGTGCTGGGAGACAGGTCCACGGGGAAGTTTTGGTGCAGAAAATCACACGCATTTCATCTTGTGGGTGCAGAGCTGGCCGAAGGTCTGCCTAGGTAGGGGAGGGTCCATCTGGAGTCATCCACACTCAGGGAAACTGGTGTCCCCAAAACTGAGGCCTGCCCAGAGACTCGGAGGGGGACTCTATCTGGATACAGGGTTGTGGCAACCAGAACTCCTTGAGATGAGGTCACAATGGATCCTGCCACTGTGTCCTCGTGACAAAGTGAAGATTTGGACACAGGGAAGAAGGCCACGTGACAACAGAAACAGAGATGAGGTGACACAGCCACAAGCCAAGGGATACCAAGGGCTACTGACCACAACAGGAGCTGGGAGAAGTGGGGAGTACCTTCCCGGCATCCTCAGGGAGCGCAGCCCCAACACCCCATCCCAGACCTCACCTCTAGGTGTGAGCAGTTAGGTTCCTGTTGTTTTAAGCTGCCTAGCCTGTGGTCATTTGTCACAGCCGCCCCAGGAGACTCATAGAGGAACCTGGGTCCCAGCGCATCGGAAAGCTCTGGAATCCCGTGGAGCCGAGCGGCCTCCTCAGTCCTGGCCGTGGGGTCCCCACGTTTCTCACACGAGTCTCTGCACCCCCACGCCCTGGGGCTATCCCCACCCAATGCCACTCCTGAGCATGGAATGATGCCAGCACATCTTGCTCCTGCCCTGCCTCCACACATACAGGCAGGGTGCAGAAGCCCAGGTTACCTTGGGTGAGGATGGCCCAGGGGACAGGACGGGAGTCTGAACCCGGCCTCCTACAAGTGTCAGCTCGGTGCTCAGCAGAGCCTGGCTCTGGCAGGACATTCTCTGCGAGGGTCTGCTGAGCAAACAAATGTGTGGCTGAAGAAGAGGGGTGACAGACCCAGGTGCCACAGTGTGGTTTTCCCAGGCCATCTGCCCTGGACAGAGCCAGGGGTATCAACCAGGGGCTACCTGCCACCCAGGGGACACTGGGCCATGTCTGGTGACAAGGCCAGTCTTTAGGACTGGGGTGCTCCTTGCATCAAGGGGGCAGGGCCAGGGCGGCTGCTCAACACCCCCTATGTCCAGGATGACCCAATGAGACCCCGGAGCGGGACAGCGGTTAGAGAAAACCCCAATGCTTTCTCCCCGCCAAGTTCTCAGCTGAGTCTCCCAGGAGCTGCTGCTGTGTTTTCATGGACTCTCCTGGGGACCCCTGATGGTGACAACCAGCGACTGGCCACAGGAGGGGACTCTGGGAGAAGAGGGGCTACGACAGGCTTCCCACCCCCGACTTGGGGACATAGACAACGTGGCCAGTCCCCAGACAGGGCAGGGCTACAGGGTGGTGGGGCAGGCAGAGGGCTTCTGGAGGGAGCGTCCTGCCTCTCCCTTGTGGCCCCAGAAGCTCACGCTGTCTGCTTCCTCAACAGCTCTGGACGTTGGGCCGGAGCTGATGGCTGACAATGTCAGCCACTAACAACATAGCCCAGGCCCGGAAGCTGGTGGAGCAGCTCCGCATCGAGGCCGGGATCGAGCGCATCAAGGTGAGACCCTTGGCAGGGGGTGGCTAGGCAGGAAATGGGGCCCCTCACTGTGCACCTTGCTGCTTGCCCAACGGCTTTGAGGCCGTTTTCTCAGCGAAAACCCATGTCACGGGTTGCTGTGGTGGTCCCATGGCCCATGGGAATTTGCAAACACTGAACTCCCCCCAGTCCTAGGGTCCCTCCCCAGAAGCCCCAGCGAAGGCCACCTCAGGCCTCACCAAAAGGGCCAGCATGAAGCAGGCATTTTGTCTCCCCTGTCCCCTCATGTCTCTCTTACGGCAGATGCAGATAGAAGTTGGGGACACGGTCCAGGGACAGGAGGGGACACTTTCACCTCTGCTTTTTTCACCTCTGCACTGTTTGAATTTTTAAAATAAGTGTGTTTCCTTTTTATACTAAAATGGAGGACAGCAATTCCTGTCCACAGACGCTGGATCCAGCAGGGACAGGGACTCACGAGGCTGAGGGAGGTAGCGCCACATGCGTGGAAGCTCCGCGGACAAAGGCGAGAAAATAATTCACAGAACACGTTGGCCATTTCCTTTAAAGCATAAGATTCAGTGGCATTTGGTGCATTCACAGGGTTGTGCACCCACCTCCTCCGTCTAGTTTCAAAATGTTCCATCATCCCAAAAAGAGATCCCATCCCCATGAGCTGTCACCCCCCCAGCCCAACACCCACTCACCCACTTCCTGTCCCTTTGGACATGCCTAATCTGGACATGAGATCACACCATGTGGCTTTGTGCATCCGGCATCTCTCACTGAGCGTCGTGTGTTCATGGCCCACCCATGTCCTAGCGAATGTCAGCACCTCCCCGCTTTTCACAGCCAGGTGACACTCCCCTGTGTGGCGGTAACGTTGCATTTATGTGGATTAATTGTATGCCCAGGAGGTGACATCAGGACAACCTCCAGGGCTCACGAGTTTCCCTGTTTCCGAGGGCACGGCCCCTCACATGAGAGAGCCTAACACTTTCCAAAGGCCCCTTCTCACCATGCCTGCATCCACTGGGAAGGGACGGGAGGCACGTCTAGAAGGCTGACTCCTGCCCCTGGCTCCAGCTCACAGTGGCCAACTAGGGACCAGGAGTATCCATGGAGAAGGCCCCCCGGTTGTGCACTTTCCAGCTGGCCCTGCTCCGGCTCCCTACTGCTGAGTCAGGGTTCCTAGAGAAAAAGGACAGACAGGACATGTGTATGTATCTAGAGATGATGCACTTGAAGGAACTGGCTCACGTGCCAATGGGGCCTAGCAGGTGTGACGTCTGCAGGGTGGGAGATCCAAGGAAGAGCCAAAGTGGCAGCTGGAATCCTGAGGTCGTCTGGGGGCAGAACTCTGTCTCTTTGTGGGAACCTCAGTCTTGTCTCTTGAGGCCTTCAACTGATTAGATGTGACCCACCCACACTATAGCGACTGATCTGCTCCACTCAGAGTTGACTGATTCAAATGTCAATCTCATCTGAGAAGTATCTTCATAAAGAGATCTAGATATTTGACCTGACCAGTGGTGGGTCAAATATCTGGGTGCCATGGCCTAGCCAGGCAGACACACAAAATCAGCCATCACCCCGTATCACTTTGCTGAGCACCTGTCATACCCCAGCCGCTGCTGGGTGTGGGAAGGGACCATGGTGAGGACAGATTCACACCAACACCCAGGCAGCGGAAGATAGTGGGAGGGGGCCACAGCCCCAGGGGCGGTGCCTCCCAGAAGGCCGGTAAATATACCAGCGCTCGGCACAGCCAGAGCACTGCTTCGGGCTGGAGTGAGTAGTTTTTCCTTTGAGAAGGTGCCAGCCCCACCTGGCAGGGCGCTGATTCATCCATCTGCTTGGAACTCGGGAAAGTCAGGAGGAGGGTATTGGGCGGCTCGCCCTTTCAGTCCCATCTGAGGTTTTGCCTGTCCCCACAACGGCAACTGGCACCACAGAGCAGCGGCCTGTCTGAGAGGTGGAAGCGGTGGCCCTGGCACTCTGGGCAGAGCCCTCCTGTCAATACTGGGGACGGGGACAGTGCAGGGAGGCCGCATGTGGGAGCCACAGCAGCAGCTATTTCAGGGCCTGGAGACTATTTTTGTCACGTGGGAGTGATGCTTTCCAAACAGGACGCTGTTCCATCTGCTCGTCAGAGACCCCAGCCACCACGTGCTCCCCGCATTAGTGTTGTCACTGCCTAGGGGCAGGCTTTTCCCTGGGCCAAACCTGCAAGCCTACAGGCTTTCAGCAGCACTGGACAGGGTCGGGGCATCCTTGGTGACCGGGGGTGCAGGACCTAGGATGCAAAGCCCCCTCAGGACAAGTTCTCTCTTCCTGCCTCATCTTAACCTCCCAGTAGCCCCTGCATAGCTGTCACCACTGCCTGGCCGCACAGCTGAGAAAGTGGGGTTGAAAAAGGGGGCCCCACAGACAGAGTTTCTGGGAGGCCCTGGGACAAGATCCAGGGACCCACAGTCATGCCCTGGCCTCCCAGGCCCAGGACACCTGCAGCCCTGCCCCATGTCCTGATGGGGCGAGCAGAGCAGGACGGTCCTGCACCTCCCCCAAGCACCTGACCAGGAGAAGCGGGGCACATGACCAGCGGGGCGCATGGCCAGTGGGGTGCCTTCATCATGGTGGCGGTCAGCTCACCAACCCTCAGCGCCATATTTTCCCCATGCTGGCATTTCTAGGTGTCTCTCCCCTGTCCCCCGTCCTCTCTCGGGGACCCTAATGCTGGGCCAGTGCCCTTGCTGGTGTCATGACTCCGATGGGGTCAGACTGTACAGAAAGGAAGAGCCGACGGGCCCATGTTGTCCCCCTCAATTGTGCCAACGTCCAGACAGGGATCCTCCTGTCCTGTCCCTTCTGGGTGGGTGGAGCCCCAGGCTGGGTTCTAAAGGGGCTGCATCTCACCCTGACCCTTTCTGTCCCAAAGCCAGGCAACTGCTGAGGGAGGCTCTGTCCTTCCTGTCGTGATCATTGTAAATGGGAGTGAAATGCACACAGTGCGGAATCTGCAACCAGCGATACATGGTGCATTCAGCGTTGTGCCTCTCCATTCCAGAATATTCCATCACACCAAAAGGAAGCCCCCCTTAGCTGTCACCCCACTTCTCCCCCTCTGCAGCCCCTGACACCCACTCACCACTCTCTGTCCCCGTGGATGTGCCTGTTCTGGGCATGTCAAGTAAATGGAGTAGCACACCATGTGGCCCTGTGTGTCCGGCATCGCTCACTGAGCATCATGTGTTCGAGGTCTGTGCACACCATGGCCATGTCAGCGCCTCCCAGTTTTCGGAGCCAAGTGACACTCCCCATGTGGGTGGGCACATCCTGTGTGTCCACCATCTGCTGGCAGGCATTCTGGCTGTTCCCACGTCTGGGCTATTGAGAATCCCACCACCATGCACACATGGGCACCAGTCAGCTCCTTACCTTTCCTCTCTTGTCCTTGTGCCCACACTCAGGTCTCCAAAGCCTCGTCGGAACTCATGAGCTACTGTGAGCAGCACGCCCGGAATGACCCCCTGGTGGTGGGAGTCCCCGCCTCCGAGAACCCCTTCAAGGACAAGAAGCCTTGTATCATCCTGTAGCTTTGTCTTCCTGTATCCTCTCTCTCCCTCCCTCCCTCCCTCCCTCCCTCCCTCTCTCTCCCCACCCCACTGTGGGGCATCAGTCAGTATGTAGCTCAAGCGAAACATTTTGAATCCCTGAAACTTTAATGCCAAAAGAAGTGTAGAAAGCTGCCAGTGCCCGGATGGGTGCTGTGTACCCTCTGGGTCCCTGGCCACACAACTCCCCGGCCCAGCCCAAAGATGGTGGTGGCTTCATAGCCACTTCCGACTCTGGGTGACTGCAGTGCCCCAACAATGTAGGAACCATTTTTTAAGTTCTCGGTGGCCGCCTGAGCTGTGGTCCCAAGCCACACTGGGCCGGCTGGCTGCTGAGAACAATTGGCCCCTCATGGACAGACTCTGCCAGTTCAATGCTACCATGCCTTTTTTTTTTTTTTTTTTTTTTTTTTTTCACAGTAAAATTGAGGCAGGAGTAGGGACATGTACTGAACTTTTCTGGAAAAATCTCTCCTTTTCATTTACAAAACAGTTGCTGCTGAAGTCAGACTTTGGTAGCTGAGCACGTGGCTGAGCTGCACCATGCTGTGACACACGAATGGCTCTTAGGGGCCAGGAGGGAGGCACCCTGTGTCACCATGTGTACCCACCATGTGGCGTCTGTGTGGTATGTGCCATAGATTGCCCGGAATCGCAGCCATAGGGGAATTGCCTGGTGGGCAGGGCTACCCGATGCTTTCAGTGAAAAGGTGTTGAATGGCCTAGAAATAGCTGGAAGGGGGAGCTGGGGGCCTGCGCCTCCCTCCAGCAACCCTCACAGCCCTTAGGCCTGGAGTGGCCCATGGAGGAGGCGAGATGAGTTACTAGGAGTACAATGCCTCGCTCCTGCTGCCACCCCTGGAATCCAAGATGTCACAGAGTCAGGGGTTCGGGACAGGGGCCTTTTTATAAATTACTTTTTCCTCTGTTACGACGTAGACAGTTAAAGGAGCAGGAGGAGGGAGCTGAGTGCAGCCAGTGTGACCTGCGATGGCCAGGACCCCACACAGCCCTCTGCTTAGAGGTCTCACCCGCGTCTCTGGGCCTGGAGGCAGACCGTGGGAAGAAGCCAGCCCAACCCTGCCCCTGCGGCCCAGGGACATCAGAGGGTGAGGCCCCACCATCAGGGTGGCCCAACCTGGCCCCCACCCCACAGCCCCAAACCGAGCCAAAGCTTGGATCCTGCCCCAGCTAAGAAGGCTTCTGTGAGTGGCCCTCTGGTCCCCGGGCTCAGGCTGGGGGGCCGAGCCTTTCTCCCCGGCTCCCAGTTTTCCCCCGGCCGGTCCGGGAGCACAGGGGCTTCGGGGAGCCTGGCGCCCCAACACCTGCCGTTGGTGGGGAACGGGAGAAAGTGCCAAGGCCACTTTTACTGGGCAAGAGCGGGCACCTGCACCACCAGGATGAAACTGAAGCCTGTTTCACAGCCGGCGGGGACTGACTCAGACACTAGGAAGCCAGCGCGGAGCGAGGCCTGTCGCAGCCATGTCTGCCGGCCCTCCCTACCAGCCACTTGGTGACTGGTGGCAAGCGCACACCCTCTGCCCTGTGACAAAAGCCTTAACCCCTTGAGCCTGCATCAGATCCCTGTACGCGCATCCTCCTTCCCACATCCCACAGGCCCCAAAGAAGACAGGAGGTCCTGACCTAGTGTCAGGAGCACCCTGGGGGCCTGGACCCCTGCCCTGCTAGCCGTTCCAATCCCCACCTCACCAAGCGTCCCCACCCAAGTGGCCCCAGAGAAGCCAGCGGAAAGCAGAGCCTAGGACCCCTGGCTGAGGGAGGCGGGTGAACCCACATGTATTGACACCATCACCTGCTCCAGGTCCAAAGGACACGGCCGACGTGCTCCCTCAGGGGCTTCTGTGTCACACAACCCGGAGACTTAGTAGTCTGGGTACACTGAGGCCCGGTGAGTGTGACAACAGCCTGTTCCCACCCTAGTGCCACACCTGCTACCTGCCTCCCAGGTGCCCATTGCCCTGTGCCCTGAGCCTAGCAGTCAGGGCCCCACAGCTTCGGACCCCAGGGAGCTGGTGATTGGCAGAAACCCACTGTGTTTTCTTTCTGAGGAAAAAAAAAAAAACACTCCTTTTTTTCATTTAGAGTAAATCTCACCATCCTTAGTGTAGACCGAGGCATCAGAGCACTCATGGCCACATGTGCTGCCTGTGCAATCCTAGCACAAATGTCTACCATGAAGACATTGTTACTAGGGCCCTTGGGTACCAGAAGTGCTCTGTGCATCAGGAAGCTGGTGGTGGTTGCAGCAGGGGCCTTGAGGAAAACAGCACCTCCCAACCAGTCATGGGAGGAGACAAGAACACGGACACACACACAGAGCAGGCGGGCCTGGGCACATGGAGTCTCCTGTCCTCTGCAGCCTGGCTCAGTGTTGCCCGTTGGCAGTCTGGCCAGGTCAGGCCAAGACCCTGATCCAGTGACCCTCTCCAGGAAGAGACCACGCACTCCTCCCACCCTCCCACAAGTGACCCCTAGGCCAAGCATCAAGTGACTCGGTTGTGACTCCCGCCCCAGGGTAAGTAAACCCGGGGCTGGGTCCGAGGTGCCGTCAGTCGCTTTGATGTCTGGCCCAGACCCAGGATAGTGGGGCCTCCAGGCAGCTCATCCATCTCTGAACAGCCCAGGCCTGCCAGAGCTGGGTCCACAGCCCACGCGTGAGTGACCAGGGGCAGTTTCCTGCCAAAGCGAGGCCACCAAAGGTTACTAATCTCGTCCTTCAGGAGCACTTATAGAAAGCTGGACTGCCACGGGGTCCCCTGAAAACAAGCCATAGGTCGGACACAGCACCCTCGTCCTTCGCTATCCACGGAACACATTGCCCAGTGCTAGAATGCCAGCTCCTGGGTTTCAGAAGCAACCTGTGGCTCTGGCAGGTTCTACCCCATCTGCGTTTGGCCGTCCGGTGGTTTTTATTTCTGATTTTTAAAACTCTCCAGGTGTGCCACACCCACTTTCTCGCAGTGTTTTAATATTGTGTGGAATTGTTAATACAAAGTGAGTTAATCCACAATAAAAGGCTCCTGCCTCCTTCTCTCCTGGCTCTGGGACCCTCCTTCTCCCCCTAGCCACCATCCCCACCGCGGATGGACCTGGCTCCAGATGGCCATGCACATGAATAGACCTCAGCTTTAATGAGTTTGTGATTTATAGTTGGGAAATTTATGGGGAAAGGCTATGAGGGAGTCTGTGTGCATGAGCCCTGCATCCCACGGTCCCAGAGCGTTTGTATGGCATGGCCCGTGGGAAGGTGCCTCACCCCCCAGAGGCCTTGGAGCCTGGGAAGATCTTAATCTCACCCTGCTCAACAGTCCCCAGGGACCACCCCACTACCCCACCACCAGACTCACAGCAAACTGCAGAGTTACATTTTTAATAATATATCTGCAAATGAGTGGTTCTGATCCCTGAGCAGAGAAATTTATCAGAATAAAGCATTTATAGATTCTACTACATAAAAATTATTCCCTGTATATCAAAAAGTACAAGATTAGAAGGCAGTTGGAAACCTAACCAGAATTAGCACATGACCCAGCAGTCCGGTGTGCACACACGATGCTCTGAAAGCAGGGACTCAAGACGGACACTTGCATGCCCGTGTGCACAGCAGCACAAGTCTCAACAGCCAAAAGGTGGGCACAAGCCCAATGTCCATGGGTGAATGATGGGTGAACACAATGAGGTCCATCCAGACGCGGGAGTATCATTCAGCATTAGAAATATAGGACATCTTGACATCTGCTATGTGGATGGACTCTGAGGACACTGCTCGGTGACATAAGCCAGACTCAGAAAGACACGTGCTATGTGATCCCACTCAAAGGGAATCCCCAGAGGAGTCAGATCTACAGACACAGAGAGTAGGTGGTAGAGCCTGGAGCTGGGGGAGGGGAGGGGAGTGATTGGATAATGGGGACAGAGTGTCATTTTGAGAAGATGAGAAAGTCCTAGAGGTGGGCAGTGGGGATGATTGTAAAACATCGAGTGTATAAACCATCATGCATTTATATACTTAAAAATGGTTAAAATGCTAAATTTCATATCACATGTATGTACCACAAAAAGAAACACTGCAACCACCCACCTGAGGGGCTGAGATCAACATGACCAGTGGTGCCCAGCACACAAGCAGCCGGCCCCAAGCTCGTGGTGAGCACTGCAACCCTGAGGCAGGGGGCGGGGTGCTGGCCATTTCTTCTGAAACCATTCTGTGACGTGGTAGTTCCACTTGCATTCACCTGAGAGAGATCAAAGCCTGTCCAACAAAAGTGTTGGAAAGAACACGCAGGGCAGCTCATCATGATAGTCAAAATGGGGAACCAGCTCAGGTACCCGATGGCAGATGAGTGGATCAACACTGTGGCCCATCCATGGACCAGAGCCCCACCCAGCAAAGGAATAAACTAGTACCAAGTGCGGTGACCTGGGCAAAGCGCAGAGCTTCACTATACAAGGGGGCAGCCATGTGAGTCCATTCCTGTGGGGTTCCGGGACAGGCAAGCCTGAGCACAGGCTGTGCGTCTAATCGCTAGAGCCTGTGGACATGTCACCTTATGTGGGGTCAGAAGAAATGTGCAGATGTGATTAAGTTAAACATCTGGACATGGGGACGACCTTGGGTTCCCAGGGGCCCAGAGTCCTCATAAGGGGGAAGCAGGAGGGTCAGAGCCAGAGAAACAGACGATGCTGCACTGCCAGCTGTGATGAGGGGGAAGGGGCCACACACCAGGGATGCAGTGCCTCTACAAGCTGCAGAAAAGGAAATAAGTGAAAGAAGCTGATCTGGAAAGGCCGCAAACTGTGTGAACCCAAATCCATGATGTTCTGGAGCAGGGAGAACTCTGGCAACACTGAAGGACACAGTCATGGTGGACACATGACATTGTACACTTGGCAAAATCCACAGAATGTGGTGACTGCTGTATGGACCACGGACTGCTATGTGCATGCAGACTGCAGACGTCCTGCCCCACAAACCATGAAGGACGGGCCAGGCACCCGCACCTGGGGGTGGCACCGAGAGGAGGGAGGGTGTGACCGTGTCCCTACTGGGCAGGAGTGGCACCTACAGATGCATCATCTCTTGCCACCACAGAGAGTAAACAGATTCAAAACGGTCATCCCTGCAGTAACACAAACCCCAGGCACCAGCATCATTTCCAGAATCTTCCCCTTCGGTGAGCCCATTGAAACTGAGACAGGAGAAATGGCAGAGTCATGGAGTCCCTCAGTGGGACCAGCTACAGAATTCATGGGGCCCCTCATCCAGAAATAAAGAATTTTTGGGGATGCGAAGTACAGCATAGGAAATATAGTCAATAGTATTGTAATAACCACGTGTGGTACCAGGTGGAGACTCGACTTCAGGGATTGCTTTGTAAAACATATAAATGTCTGACCACTATGCTGTGCACTTGAAACTAACGTAATACTAAAAGTCAACTGTAATTGAAAATTGTTTTAATTGAGAATTTTGAGATGGTGACAGTAGAGCACTGAACCCCAGCGACTTCCCAGCCTGCACACCTGGCGACGCCGGTGCTGCCTCTCGGTGCAGGAACCTGGAAGACAGTTTGTCCAGAATGAGAGCACCGGGAGCTCCTGGCATCTGCAACCAGCTTTTTAAGAAATGCAAAAAAGGTCACCGACCTTGCATTCTATTTCGTAAAACCTCTCTGCTCAGGAGGTTGTTATAAAAAAATTTTTTTTAAATCCTATGTCCCTTTCAAATCAGAATGATTGCATTTATGAAAGTAAGAAGCTAGTCTTGAACTTGGGATTGCTTTTTAAAGTTAAAAACTGTCACATCGCAGCAGCGTCATCAGGTTAGTAGCACAGTGGCTATTCCAGCCTGTTATGCTTATTCATTCTTTTAATTTGTAAACACAAAATGCTGAACAGTGCTGATCAGAGCTGAACAGAGGTGTGGATGTGGTGGCAAGACCACTGAATTAAGATCCAGACTGGTCACAGAGCCTCTGCAGACTTTCATGCTCTCTCCAAAAGAAGTTCCAGGGAAAGGCAGTGACTGATGCGTGAAGTGACTGACATTCATCAGTTTTGAGTCTGTGTCCCATCACCAGGCCACATCACCTGCAGGGGATGATGGAATTCATGTTTTTATAAATCCTGTCATCGCTTTGTGAATAGCATATTCTATTTTTTTCTCCCAACAACCTACACTTTTTTCTTACACAGTTTCTTTATCCTGTTTTGGTATTTCTTCCTCCTCTCCTAAGTACATTAAAAAAAAAAAACCTCAATAGGTGGAAACAGACTGGTCTTCCTATGACCTTTAGGCAAGTTACTTTAACAACTGGTGCTTAATCTCAGAGTTGAACACAAGGTCAAAAGCACCCAGGGAGACCTTCCTGGGTTCTTTATAATGATCCAAGGCACAGTCCACAAACCAGATGAAACAATCACACCAGATCACACTGTGTTGAAACCTCAGGAACCAGGGAGCGTACGAGTCCTGCCGCAGTTCTAGGAGCCTCATCCTGACGTTCCCACATCAGTTCTCTTCATGTTCGCCCCCTGAAAAAGGCAACGCAGTAAACTTATGCACAGTCAGGCTGGTGTTACAGGAGCAGGTTGAGTACAGGCTGTTTATGAGAGCCAGCCCTTGGGATGGAAACACACGAAGGAGGAGGAGGGGACCCAGGCCAGGCAGGCCCTTCTGCCTCGCCTCTGTCAGCCACTGGAGGGGCTGCAGCCAGAATGCTGCGACCTTGGGCCAGGTGCTCCCTGCAGCTGACGCAGTTCCTGCAGGGCTGACGGCTGGAGCTGACAACATTCTCAGAAGCCAGGGCGACTTGTCCTTCCTTGCAGGGACATGGGCAGCACATCCCCACGCCCACCAGCCTCGTCCACCTTTAGCTTTCAGAATTAACATTCTGTTTGTAAACATTTGGCACCAGTACACCCCACTGCAGAGAAACATTTGCAAACTGACGCACACCAGAGAAGGCTAAGAGTATCACCAAGAAACCTTCCTGGTCCACACACTATTCATGGTAATTAGGAAGTCTGTTTTCATTGACCCAAAGGAAGGGTCAACAAGACTTTTATAAGGCTGTGGTGCCAAAGCAAAAGGTTGCTGTGAGCAAAACCTTATCCCTATTTTGTCTCCTGGGACACGTGCCACGGACCCCCTGCCAGTGTCCACTCCCTCCCATGGGTTCCCTGTCCTGCAGACACTGCCTGCTCACCCGCTCCCACACTCCTGCCTAGTCTGTGGGATTCTGAGCAAGTCCTTCCCAAGCGAAGGCTAGGCTCTTGCGCTCAGATGGCCAAGGAGGGAGGTGGGCTCAGGGTTCAGGGGCCCCCAAGGGGCCCAAAGGACTGAGGGAAAACATCCCGCATTTGGAGCCTCATAGCTGCGGAGGTCTCCGGAATAGGGGGCCCCCTGGGTAGCCACATCGGGCTCAGCACTCTGCAGCACGTATGTGGCTTAGCTGTGAAGGCCGGCGACACAAGCTTTACTGTGGGGAGGGTGACACAAGGCCTCACTGCCACACGGGCTGAAGAGTGTGGTGCTCTCACTGGAAAGTGTCACCCCGGGCAGAACTTCAAGCCCCATGCTGAGGAATGCTTCCCCTGGCCAGAACAGCACAGTTCATCGGCACACAGGCACAGGACAGGCGAGGTGGGACCGGGCCAGCCAGCAGATGTCCACTCTGCCCCTCAGCACGCTGTGGTCTCATACGGCAGCCACATCCCTTCATGCACCTTCAGTGTGCATAGGCGGTGTCAGTGACATCGCCTTGCTCCACTCTTCCCTGGTCAAGGAAATGAATGATCACAGGTGGAACAGCATGGGGTCTCTGAAGTGAGCCGTAGGGACATTCCCCCATTAAAGCCTCCAGTCTTGGGCAGGAGAAAGGTGAGTTCTCACTCCAGGGACCATCCAGGAAAAGTTCACTTGCACTGCTGGGGTGCGTATCTGAACCCGACCTACTCCCCGGCCACCAAAAACTCCTAGAAAAGTTCTGAGCGTGGCCGACACACGTCTCTACCCTCAAAGCCACATGGAGCTGCCCCTGAGGAGGAATTCTCAGACCAGGGTCTAAAAGTTTCATGGGACAACTTGGGCATAGCCATGGGGAACAAGCCACAGTTGCCATCCTGTGGGAGGCATGAAACAAGCTGGCTTGGGGATCAAAGAAAGCCGCAGCCTGACCCTGGGCCATGGGGCTGCCCAGCCTGCGGTAACCCTCACAGGGAGGAAGTGGTGGGAGCCGTGTCCCCGTCCCATCTGCCAGCCTCATCTAGGCTACCCTCACAACACAGCCAGGGAGGAAGTGCCCTCCACGTCTGGTCCCTTTCCTGGCCAGCGCACTTGGGAGCATTCCCTCCGTGGGCTCTTGGAGGCTGTTTGCAGAGGACACTTCAGATCAGGAGGGCGCAGTGGGCTTGGGCCCGGGATTGGGGACCCACAGTCCTTCCATGACAGTCTTGGGAGGCACAGGATGACCCATAGGCAGCCTCTGGAAGCATCCACACCAGAGGCGGCAGGTGAAGTAGAAAAGGAAGAGGTGGGGCCTTCCACCTCTTCACTGGGGGACTTCCAGCAACTCGGGGCTCCGCATGGCAGTTTGTAAAATGAGGGTAATTAGTAGCACGAAGGTTGCTGTGAAGATATATAATAGGCGTAAAGTACATAATGAGCGTTCGACAAGTGAAATTGGCCAACGGTCCTGAGGAGCTGTAATGCCCTCAACATCCAAGTGGCCTGTAGCGCAAACAAGTGACATGGGACTCCTGCCAGTGTTTCCTGCCAAATGCAGAAGCACGTTCACTCTGTCCCCCAGCCTCCTCTCCGCACTGGGATGGACAGATGCAGCAGGCTCACAGAGATCCACTGGTACCATGGGAAGAAATTAAGTAATTAAAAGATAACAATGCCGGCTGTTGCTGTCATGTCTGCCCCGACCCGAGGCCTGCAAAGAGCCAGGGTGCCTCGCCCTTAGCTGACTTCCCCAGGGGCCATGCCTCTTCCTTCGTGTTTCCGGCCCATTTCCCAGAAACCCGGCAACTGCCTCGCCTCCCTGGCCGCTGGGGCAATCCTGCCTCTGTTCTTCGAATCAAGGAGCCCATGACCTCAGGCAGAGGATCTGGCTCCTTTCTTAGAAGGAGAGGGACCTGGGGGACTGGGTACCCTGCCCCGCGCTGCTGTCCGTGGGCCCGGGCGGGTGGGCGGCTGCTCCCAGTTGGGCCAGGGAGCTCAGCATGGGAGCAGGAGGTCCCGCAGGGCTGACTCCGAATCAGGGTCTCCAGAAGCCCACTGAGCCCTCCAGAGCGACCTGTGGTCACCTCATCCCTCACCGCACCTAGCGACACTGGGGCCAGTTGCGCGGGAGGCCAGCAGGTGGCCAGCGCGAGGCCCCCGCCCGGAGAGGCCCCGCCTCCGAGAGGCTGCGCAGAAGGCCCAGAGCTAGGCGGGCACGCGCATCCCCTGACCCTGACACAAAGGCTCTGCTTCTGATTGGCCGAGCTGCTTAGGGCGCTGAAGGGCCAGATGCGCGTGTGCAGGTGTGAGACCCGGCACCTGCAACATAGGGCCTATGCTTTCCGAGGCTAGAAAAGCACTAAGTGGACACCTGGGTGGAGAACACACCTCTGTATCTAGGCCCCCGTCTCCAAGCCGCAGCAAGAGCTAACCTGACACACTTATCAGCTTATTTATTACCTTCAATTAAAACCCTTGCACAATCAATTTTAACTTGTGCTTTCGTTACACATGGTAGTATTTCATACAGCATTTTTTTTTGTATAAGTAGGACTCAAATATTGAATGAGATACACTAAATGTTCTTTGAGTATAGGTATGTCTGGATAGTACATGGGGATATATTTATACTAAAAAAAAAATTGTCTAAAATTCAAATTTAACCACTGTATTGTATTTTATTTGGCAACCTGATCTGTTATTATTCGTTCATCACTGTGACCATCTGATCAATTTATCCATGGACCTGGACCATGCACCCCAGATGGGCAGGCACCCCTCAGCTTCTGCTCCTTGCTATCCAGTGCCAGCAGAATCTGACCAAAGAAGGTGCCTGAGGCAGGCTGAATAATAGTTTCCCCAAACAGGAGTCCCCATCCTACTACTCAGAACCTGTGAATATATTCCAAACTTTGCTGATGAGTTTAAATTTAAAATCTTGAAATGGAGAGGCTACCCTGGTTTATTCAGGTGGGCCCAGTGTCATCACAAGGGTCCTTGTAAAGGGAAGGTAGGAGGGAGGGGCAGTCACAGAGAAAAGGTGACATGAGGATGGAAGACAAGGAAAAGGCCTTGTGTTATGGGGCCATGACCCAAGGGATGTGAGGGCCTCCAAAAGCTGGAAAAGGCAAGGAAACATACTCTCCCCTAAGGCCTCTAAAAGAAACCATTGAAACCTTGGTTTTTAGCTGGGTGAAAATGACCTCCGACTTCTGACCTCCAGACTGTAAGACAATACATTTGAGTTGTTTTAAGCCACTAAGGTGGGGAGACTTGGTACAACAGCCTTGGGAAACTCATATGGTGCCCAGCAAATACTTGCTGAATGAATGAAGAGATGAAAGAATGTGAAAGGCAGCTCTGGAATACCTTGTGGGTCAGAACTGGAAGAGTCAGGAGACCACCAGTCATGAGACCTTAGGCCTGTGAAATTATCCCAAGGCCTCAGTTTCCTAATCTGTTGTCTCATTGGGTCATTGCTGCTGGCCTCCTGCACTGTCGGGAATGAGGAGGTAGTTGGAGAGTCATCTCAAGGTATGGAGCCCACCATCACCCAAAATGTTTCTCTTGGCTCCAGCCAGACTCACCTGTTCATCCTTTCTGGGCCACCTGCTCCATCCCCTGTGGGATCTCATTCTAAGATCGTTAATATCTTCACTCACATGTTGAGAGTAACTCCGTCGCAATTATATGCCCATTTGCCCAATTATATGCCCATTTGCCCATGTGAGGCAGCTCAGGCACAGGAAGGAAGCCATGCCGCACCCCCAAGGAGATGAAACCATGAGGGAACAAGGCTAAGGCCTGGCCCACTCCTGCGACCCCCTCTCTGTGCCTCAGTTTACTCTCACCTAGCAGATCTTCCTCTTGGGGACATGGGAGCGCCCAACCAATGGAGGTGGGTGGGACCAAGATCCTTTCTCAACCCTTAAAGGAGGTAAAAGGTCAGAGTCTGGGGAGCCCCACCCTGCCCTGAAGATGGCATTCAGAATTGGGGTGTCATGGATTCCTCGAGGTCCAAATATCTGGCTCAACTGGAACGTGGGAACGCCCTTGAGAGCCCCCCCCACACATACACGCACACACCAACCAGGAAAGTCCTCTTCCCACCCAAGAGGAGACCCCCACTCGAGGAGGCTTGTGTCCTCGTCTGCCCTTTATGAGCAAGGCGAGCCTTGAGTCGACGGGGGAGGAGGAGAGAGGCCCGACAGCGGCCTGGGTGGAGGAATCCCCAAAGCAGCTACAAATAGCCGGGGAAATTATTCCAACACCTTCTCAAAATAGAAAGCAGTCTCCGGACCCAAGGAGAAAGGCCAGGCAGGCTCGAAGCTTGCGGAGCGGGGATGGGGGGGGAGGGGAGGGCGCGAGTGGGTGGGGGGATGGGAAGGGTGAGGGTTGCGGAATGGCGGCCTCGGTGGACCCCTTACCCCAGCCCCAACACGTACCCCACTTCAGGCCCTTTCTACCGGGCTGGTCTCTCCAGGGCTGGCTGTGCGCACAAGAGCAGGCTGGATGACCCCGAGATGTGGGGGTGGGGACGCCCAGGACAGGTGGGGACCCTGGAAAGTAGAACCCCCTCCCCCTTCTCCACGGTCTTGGCCCAGATCTGCTGACCCGGGAACTGGGAGGGACCCCGAGCCACTCGGGCTAAAAATAGACCTCGCCTCCTCCCGGGCTATTTTTAGAATCCATTCCTCAGGCCTCAGCACAAAGGCGGCCAGCCGGGGACACACCCCGCCGGGCGGTCGGGCGCCCTGGCTCAGAGGCAGGCACGCCTGTGGCTACCGCAGGGTCGTGTCTGGGAGAGACCAACAGCGCGCGCGGATCTGGCCCGAGAGCCTGCCTTATTGGGGGCACCAGCGCACCCGCAAGCCCCCTCTGCGCTTGCTTGCTACAGGAAAAAGAGAGACACATGGGTGGGTGGTCCAGACCCCAGAGGCGCCGGGCATAGGGGGCGCTCGCTCTGGCCTGAGGGGCTTTTGGAAGGCCCAGAGCTGAGACCTGAGGCCTTATGTGCCAGACGTGCGTTCAGCGCCCGAAAGAAGTTTCACAGATGAGAGCCCGCGGGCCTCGGTTATCGCATACGTGAAATGGGGACCTTAGCAGCCCCTACATCAGCGGCTCTTCCCGCACAGCGCTCAGCTCACAGTGGGCGGGTCCAAAGCGCCGCGCAAGTATTGGCAGCTTGTGTCACTTTAGTTTCTTCCGCTCGCCCTCCTCCCCGCCCAGGCCGGCTCCAGAAACGCAAGGGCTGATGTCATACGCAGCCGGGTCCAGCCTCCCAGTGCGGCCAACGCAGGCGGGCGCCGCCGTGACGGGCGTTCCTTCGCCAGGGAATCCCGGCCCCCACACAGGGGCCTGGGTGGAAACCCGTGACGCCAGCGCCCGCCGCAGCAGGTCTTCCCGGCCGGCGCTGGGGCAGCCTGGGGACTCGGCGTGCTCGCGCGCGGTGCCCCACCCCCTACGCCAGCCCGCGGCGCGCACGCTCACGGGCGCCAAGTGCCCAACGCGACCGCAGGGACAAAAATATTTTCAGTGCATGGCCACATGGGCGTGTCTGGGGTGTGTAAGCGTGCATAAGATCACGGGTATACACACGCCCCAAAACCCCCGGGGCACGATCCTGCGTGACAGGCACAGTGGGCTTGCACGGTCTTGGCTGGCTCTGGGGGCGGCGTGGGAAACTCTGGCCTGACTCCCCAGGCCTGTCTGTAACACCTGGGGTGCAGGGATGCAGGCATCCGGCCTGGACACACGGTGGGTGCCGGTGGCCTGTGGGCGTGGGATCGCGGTGATGACTCGGAACCTGTTCACCGTCTCCCCGCCAGTCTGGGAGCTAATTACTGTCAGGACGAGACGGGTTGGCTGGAAAGATGAACAAATCGCAGTGTGTCTGCAGCACGTCTGGGTCTGCAGGCCCCACTGGTGCCTGTTCTGGGGGTGTGGACTGTGACAACCACGCCACTGTGTGCACAGACAGCCTTGGGCTTTTGCTCGGGTACTGGAGGGTCTAGGAGCAAGGCAACAGGGAGAAATCTGGGAGCATCTTCTCCCCTTACATATAAAATGGATCTGATAATAGTACTTACTTCCTAGATTATGAGGGACAAATGAATTCATAAATGTAGGTGTTAGTTTACTGGTCACAGGACCCAGGAATGCCACCCTAGGTATGATCCAAGAGAAGTGAAAATAAGTCCACACACCATAACAGCTTGATGCCTAATCTCTCCCCCACAAATGCATACAGCCCAGTCTGTCCATCCCTAGATGAACAGATAGACTGAGGTCCATCTGTGTTGATGGAACACTCCTCAGCATATAAAGAGAAACAAACTGACCTTGGGAACACTAGAGAGAAGCCAGACCCACAAGGCCACAGTGTGTGATTCTGTCTATGACACAGCCACAGAGACAGAATGAATTCCTAGTTGTCATGGGCTGAGGCAGGGGGATGAAGAGGGACCGCTAATGGGGAGAGGGTTGCTTTGGTAGAAGTTGTGGTCATACAACTCTGAATGCACTAAAAACCACTGCATTATACACTTGAATAGGGTGGATTTTATGGGATGAAAATTATATCTCAACTTATTTTTTTAAAAAAGGAACTTATTCGTGTAACAAAACAGCCCCATCTCGAATGCATTGTGCTGACTCTGAAGAACTGATTTGTGTGACTTTCTGGAAAATGGCCATTTAGAGGGACAGAGTAGACCAGTGCCCGCAGGGTCTGGTGACGGGGAGGGGACTGACTGCACGAAGGGGCGGGAGTGGACTGGCAGGACGATGGACCTGTCAGTGTTGACTGCTTAAGGGTTACATGACTCTATGTGTCAGGACTCGTCAAAGTCGCTAAAAAGTATGAATTTATGGTTTTTAAGTTAGACCTCCATGAACCTGTTTAGAAAAATAAATGTAAGGTGTTTGGGAAAAGGCTCCATCCCTAGTAAAGAAACAAGAGATGACAACGGTACTCTTGCCGCTGCTGCTGGTGTTGTGTGTGCAAGCTGCCCTGGCATCTGAAACCAGATCCCCGAGTTGAAGCTTGGATGCTGGGGACCCCTCGAGCCCCGGGGTCTCCTTGTTCAATGCACACACACACATAGATGCACATACAAAGCATGCAGACACATACCCAGAACATACAGTCACACAAACCCATCCAGCACACAATTATAAATCCTTATACGTACATGTGTGAGCACACATGGGCATGCTCCTACACAAAATCCCACATACACATAATTATACCCAGAAAACACACATGCACATGCTCCTACACAAAATCCCACATACACATAATTATACCCAGAAAACACACATGCACATTCATACACACAAAAATGCTCAAATGCATGCCGCCTACACATGTACACCAAACACACACACTCGCTCGCTTGCTCTCTCTCTCTCTCTCTCTCTCTCTCTCTCTGTCCCCTAGGCAGGGCAGGAGCCCCAAGAGTCCCATCTGAGGCTGGGAAGGGAGCACCTGTGGCAGGAAAGGGCGGTTGAGTGTGTGTCCCAGATTGGGTCTCTGCTGTGTGTGTCTGTCTGCGAGGCGGGTGCTTCTGGGCCACCTGCCTCACCAGTTGTCTGCCGGTCACAGACAAATTCCCCTCCCCACTGCAGGCCTCCTCCCAACGTAGTCCCCCACTTTCCTGTCCGCACCCCAGGCAGTCTGCCCAGGCCTTGGGAACCTGTTTATGGCTGCCAGGGGACAAGGAAGCAGAGAGGCCCAGTGGGACATCTGCTTGTCAGTCTCCTGGGCCTCAGTTTCGCAGGCTGTGAACCAGAGGGGTGGTTTCTAGGAGTACCCCGCATCTTGCACTGCCCTGAGCCTACCAGCCTTCTGCACAAAAAGCCCAAATTCTAGAAGGGACTGACACGGTAGAAATTCCAGAGACGTTGGGGAGTGGGGTGTGGGCACCTAGTGGCCTCTGATGGGAAGGTCAGGAGGGGGTTGCTGAGTGGACAGCACCAGCAGCTGGCAAGGAGAGAAGAGGGAAAACTGCGCCACCAAAATGAATGCATATCCATGAGGGTTCGGTGTGTATGTCTGGCTCTGGTTTCTACAGGTGAAGGAATTACAGTGGACTCAGGTGTTTCCTGACCAACGTGTGTGTGTGTCCACCAGCGCATTCGGGTGTGAACTTACTCGCTCCCTGGCATGCAAGTCTAGAATGCCCGTGCAAGGATCTTTTCGTCATTCCCAGATGTGCACATGCCCAGCACATGTAGACACTCAGTGCATAGTTGCAAAATGATGTCTCCCTTTATTCAAAGGTTGACGTACCTTCAAGTACTGGAGACACAGGGTTAGCGATGCAGACGAATGCCTGTCTCGTGAAGCCTTGGGGTGATTATAGACCCCCAGGTCTGTTGCCTGTCCCGTGGTTCACTAACAAGCTGCATGTATGCACGAGCACTCACGTTCGTACGTGGGTGTGTGTGCACCAGTCCAGTGGAGGCTCCCGTGGAGGCATGTGCAGGCTAGGGCCTGTCCTGTCCCGGCCTTGCCTGCCCCCCCTCCTCTCTGCCGAGAGTGCCAGGGGCCAGGTGTGGCCGGGCGGGCCGGAAACCTCTCCCAGCTGCTGTGCCCAGTTTCAGGGAAGCCACCCGCTGGCGTGCTGCCAGAAGAGCTCGCCTGCCCTTGCACCTGTCCCCTGGGCTTCCAGGAAGGCCCCAGGAGGCCCTGCCCCCAGCCAGCACAGCTGGGTCCCCCGCCCAGACACACACAATGGCGGCGGTGTGCAACCCACTTCCTCCCTCAGCTTCAGAGCCCCTCGCAGTCAGAACCAGGAGAGAAGCGAGCAGAGTCTGCTAGTGGAGCCACCAGAGGCGTTCGCTAGGGACCCTCAGGTCTCTGCTCACATGGGCATTGGCGGGGGCTCTGCGCAGCGAACATCTGAACTTGGCAAATGGTCACACTGTCCTGAGGCCCACACGCGTGCATGTCAGAATGCAAGTCCACACAGTAGGGTTTTTACCCCATGTGGGTGCTTGCACACGCCAGGACATTTGGAAGTCTGGGATGTCCCTGCTGATGGCGGTGTAAGCGTGTCCGTGTCCGTGCCCAGGCTCAGCGGGTACGGGCACACACTCGGGCGCCACACACACTGAGTGCCTGAATGTCAGTGTCTGCAGTGGGCGTTTGCACTCATGAGGGTGTTTGCTTTCTGTAGGTGCTTGTAGGCGGGCGGGGGCCTGCAGCAGTCTCTGCGTGGGTCAGTGGGCATCGGCACCCAGCAGAGGAGCTGCTCTCGGTAGGCCTTGCTGCACGCGGCCGGTGGCAGTGCAGCCCCGTGCCGCTCACCACACGCTGGGTCCCTGCGCCCCGCGGCCCGACCTCCTCACCCCCGCGCCCGGCCGGGCAGGTCAGGCGGCTCCGGCGGGGCAGGGAGGCTATTCCCGGCTCTGGCGCGGCGCCCGGGCCCTGCGCGCCAGGCCGCCGGGAGAAGGCGCCGCTCACAAAGGGAGGGTCTGTGCAGACGCCCCGCCCTCGGCCCGGCCGCCCGCCGCCAGGAGCTGGGGGAGACGCCGCCAGGGCCGCCGCCGGCGCGAACCCCCACCCCCTTGGGTGGCCGCAGACACCACGCCTGGCGGGCACCAGAGGGAGGCTGGCACCGCCGGGCACGGGAGGGAGTCGAAGGCCGATGCTGGGGGCTCCCGAGCGCACGGGCCGCGCGCCCAGGGCGCAACCGTGGGGCCGCTGGTGAGGGTCGGGCCTGCGACTTGGAGTCCTGGGGGCCAGGCCTCCGCACTCCGCCCACGTGGGGACCTCTCTGTCTCTAGCACCCTCCTCTGTCTCCAATTATCCAATTTAGGGCCCGAGGAGGCCGCGACTGCTGCCTGCTGGGGACGGAGGGAGGGATAGGCGTCTGGGCCCCGGGTCAGCGCCCCTCTCCGCCCCCAGCGTCTGGGGAGAGGGCGGGTGGAGGGAAGGCCGAACGAGGGTTCCCAAGGCCGAGCGTTGAGCTAAGCGCTTCCGTGTATTATCTGGTTTCACGTCGCCACGTGGGAGGGCGATGAGACTTTCCCTTCTATGGATAAGGAAACTGAGTCACGCTTGTCGCGCAACGCTGGCTAGTAGGCCGCCGAGAGGAGATTCGAATCCAAGCTCTGTGGCTGTCCCTTCCGGTGAGGCCCGCGCTTCGCCCCTCCCCCACCGCCGCTATCCGCGGGCATGTACGGCGCGCCGCCCCACGTGGTCGCGGGCGCGCGCTACCGCACGTGTGTGCTTACCCCGTGTGCACGGGGGTCTTCGGCGGCCCCGCGACGCCCCTCGCTCCACCCCAACCCCAGCTCCAGAGCCTAGGAACCTCCGGCGCCGCCGGGAGGAGGGGGCTGGGTGGGAACGAGGAGGAGCAAACAATGGAGGGAAAGCCCAGGGAGTGGCTGCGAAAGGAAACCCTCGCCCCATGCAGATGGAGCTTCTGTGGGTCTGTAATGTGTCTGTCGGCTCCCCGGCCCGTCGTCCTTGGGGGAGGGGCGTCACCAGGGCTGTGTGTCACTCTGGGTTATCTGGATCTCTGAAGGCGATTGCTGGTCGCCCCGGGCCCCCAGATAACTGCAAGCTTGTTGGTCGCTGGCATGCCTGGCTGCGTTGTCCTTGGCATTCCAGGGGCCACAGTCCCGGACTTTCCAGTTCCAGCACACAGAGCCACACTCCCTAACTGCCTCTCCACCAGTGCAATACTCTGCCCTAGGGCCGCCCAAGAACCCTGAGATCTGAGAATCGCTCTTCAGGGGTGCTACCCCTGTCCCCTCACTACCCCAGAGTCTGCCTGCCGCGAATCACAACAGCCAACACCTCTCCTGGGACCTTTCTCCACCAGGACCCCCTCTGGGTAAGCAGGAAGGAGCAGGGAGTGGATGTCCCCAGGTCCCTCTAGGGGCTGGCTGAGAGTCAGTACTCCCAAGTCTGAGGACTGGTGTGTGGGGGGGGTTGTTTTTGCATGATTGGGCCATAGGGCCCAGGCCAGTGCTGGGAAAACAAGAGGGAACGAGGTGAAAAAAGGTGTCTGCTGGCTTGTGTGCGTGTGTCGCAGGTGGGCGAGGCACCTCTGGTATCCGCATGTGCCTGGGAGTGTGTTTGGATGTTTTCGGGGGTGTTATGGTGGAATTGTGTCCCCTCAAAAGATGCTGAAGTCCTCGTGTCTGGTGCCTGCAAATAGGACCTTACCGGAGGCAGTGTCTCTGCAGATGATCAAGCTAAGACAAGGCCACGACAGTGGCCTGATCATATAGGACTGGGGTCCTTATTGGGAGGGGACGTTTGGCACAGACAGAGACCATGTGAAGACACAGAACAATGTTTACAAGGCAAGGAATATCTGAGGCCACCGGAACTGAAAGGGGCTGGAAAGATACCCTCACAGCCTCAGAAGGTCAGAAAGGTCAGCCCTGTCCACACCTTCCTCATGGACTTCAGCCTCCAGAACAAGGAGCCCATGCTTTTCCAGCTGGAAACACCCCCAGTCCCTGGCTCTTTGTTGCAGCCACCCTAGGGGACTGTGGTGGGAGGGGTAGGAACAGTTAAGTGTGTGTGCACACCTGTTGGCAGATCTGGTACCTGAGTGTATGCTATGCACGTGTGCAAGCATACGTGTGTGCCTGTATGCATACATATACCATCCATGCCTGCAGCTTGGAGCAGGAAGGCCTCAGGCCATCAGCCACATCTGCTGCCCCTGCAGAGATTAGGTCTGCCCCCTCACTTCTCAGGGGGGCTCAGAGCTGCAGGGAGGGTTCGTGGTAGAATTACAGGACCTTAGCTAGTCAGTTCTGGGAGCCCAGGCTTGCTCTGAGGATTCTGGGAATCGAGGCCCAGCCACATGTGCACACATACTGCCACCACCCCACGTAGCCTCACAGGTTCACAGGCACACAGGTGGATAGGCAGACGCCGAGTCCAGGTAGGAAGAACCATAAACAGTCGCATCTTGACTCTCGGTAATAGCTGACGCTTCCAGACGCTGCCCACCATTTTCATACCCGGCATGCTCTCACTGATTCAGTGTTCATAACAGTGCCAAGAGATGGGCACCCCTACTAGGGTCCCCGTGGGGTGCTAAGACACGTTGGACAGAAGACTGAGTCCAAGCAAGTGAAGCATCTCACCAAGTGCACATGGCCAGCCACCCCACAGGTCAGTCTCCAGCTTCCCTGTGCTGAGTGGTGTCACTGTATCTGGCCAAGACTCAGCCCTTGGCAGGCCAGCATGTGTCCTTGAGGGCCAAAACAGTCTGTCCCAGAGAAAGGAGGTCACTGATGGGTCAATCTCTGGTCGTACGGAACTCGGGACTCTGGCTGGAGTCCTTATGTCACAAGCATTTATGGTGTGCCGGCACTGGGCCACACAGGGCCTATGGGGAGAAGGACAGACCCTGTTTAACACTCTAGGACTCTGCAGCCTAACACAGGACACAGACAAGAAACCAGAGATGGCAGGATGGAATATGTCATAAAACACAAGACAGATGCCAGGAAAGGGAGGTGGGCGGGGCTGTCTGGAGGGCTTCACAGAGGAGGGGACATTCCAGACTAGAACAGAAAGAGAAGCCCTTGTGAGCCAGGCGGGGAAGAGTTCGGTGTGCGCACAAGCCAGAGATTAGAGGACCAGGTATGCCAGCGCTGTCTGGGGGCAGGATGTACGTGCAATGCCGCACACCCAGGCCTTGCCGACGATAAGCTGCGCATGACTGCAGTGCCTCCCTAGTCCCCTGTCTACACGGGACCTGCTAAGCACATACACTGGGGACCTCAATACGAGTCCAGACTCTAAGAGTGACACGTGCTGCCACATGGACGAACCCCAAACACTACATGAGTGGAGGGAACTACCTGGTGAGTGATGCCATCAATACAAAATGTCCAGAACAGGCACATCCTCGGAGACACAGAGGTGGTTCGTGGCTGCCAGGGGCTGGAGTGACTGCTCACGGTGTGATGGAATGTTAGGGGACTAGGCAGTGGTAGTGATTGCAAGACTTTGGGTACTACACTAAAAACCACTGAATTACCCTTTAAAGGAGTGAATTTATGGTATGTGAATTATATACCCATTAAACACAAATATATAAAGTCCTAACTATGAATCCCACAGGCCCGGCTTGGTCCCTGGTTCCGCCACCGTCCAGCTGCGTGACCTTGGGCAAGTCACCGAACCTCTTTGTGCCCTGTGTTCTCTTCCTGTAAAAAGCAGGCAATAACAAACAGTCCTTACTTTGCAGGGCTGTGCCAGGATGAAGAGATAATGGGTGGGAGGCTGGCCCAGGGTACTGCCAGCTGCGTGATGTCACTGCCATATCTGGCTGAGGTCAGGAGCTTGGGGAGCTCAGGGCCAGGACGTGTTATGTGCTCTATGACAAGTTTACCAGGCCAACCCTCCTTCCCCAGGTAGGGAGGGTTCCCCGAAATAGCTAGCACCCTGCAAACCCCCGAGGCCTGACGGCAGGGAGCCACATGGGTGACCCTGTCTGTGTCCACATTGGTGTGTGTGTGCCTGCGTGGATGTCCTCTAGGGACAGGTGTGTGTCTTAGCAGCTGTGGAAAGGTGGCTCAGAGAAGTGAGCACTGGCACAGTGGATCAGAGTGTGGCTGGATCCTGAGCCCTCTGCCTAGGAGTGCACGGACCTGAGCAGGCAGCAGGGTGTCTGGTGTTTGGGGAGCTCTCTGCATGGCTTGGCTCGGAGTGTGCTTATAACTGCATAAAGGGCATGTGCCTATGTATATGCGAGTCTCGGGCCTGTGGGTATAGCTGTGGAGAGAGACGGGTGCAGGGACCCCGAGGTGAGCATGCACCCCAGCCACCCCAGCTGCACCCTCTTGCTGTGGTTGCACAGTGCCTCCTGGCACCTAGCCCCCAGCGATGGGAGCCCAGGGGGGGTCACCAGCAGCTATGACTGAGCCTTGGTAACCTGTGGCAACTTCTCGCTGGCCGAGCACAAACTCTGGCAGGGGGTGGGCACAGGAGGAGGGTGCAACTTGTCCCTACCCATCCCCCTGGGTTTCCCCCAGGGGCTGACTAGCCAGCCACCAAAAATTCAAGACTCCTGACCAGGGGGTGGCACCCTCACTCCTGCTCGGGTGGGACAACAGTCAAGATTGTAGCTGGGGAAGCCCAATAAGCCTCTGACAGCTTGAGTTCCCGACACCCATGGGCTGGGCCAGGAAGTCTTAATACTTTCATCAATGAGGATGCCAGCAGTAACAGTAACAGGACAGCTGCTCATAAGAGCCCCCACCCTCTGTGTTCATGCTAGTGACAGAGGAGAGAGTTTGGGGTTCCGGGAAGTCATGATCCTCTCTGAACCTTCAGTTCTCCTTCCGCAAAGTGGATGAACCAAGTGTCAATGGATGAACCAAGTGTCAACCCTTTAAATGAGACAGGATGGGGACAGGGCCACTGAGAGATGCTGGGGCCTGAGGGGAAATGAAAAACCTGCATTGCTGATTTTATCTTGATTTACAATTGTGTTGACCTTGGAATTTTATCTTTTTTTGGTTTGCCTGTTAGAGTTTTAAAAATAGTGATCGAAAATATTCTTTGTCTTGCTTACTGGGGATTTAGGTTCAGGGAAGGCCATGGCCCTGGCCTCGCCCTGGGCTGGGCTCCACTGGCTCACCAGGGTGGCTTGAGAGGCTTAGAGATAGTTCTGGAAATGGAAGTGCTGATAACAGTAGTGGTGGAAGTAATGGTGAGTCCTATAATTTCTATGTGGGAGGCATATAAAGAAATCTATATGTCTTTGAACCTCAACAATCTCTGAGTAGGTAAATTATCCCTGAAGCACAGAGAGGTTAAGGTACCCACCATGGACCACACAGCTGGAGTCCCACCTTGCAGCTCCTTGGGGCCCAGGAGCCTGGGGGCTTGCCCCCCTGCCCATGCATAGTAAGTGGTCACGTGGCCCCTCTGTCTGGCTAGGGTAAGGCTGGGGACAAAGGGCCAGCAGGAATTAGCCTGAGCTCTAGGCCATTGCCGAGCAGTCCCTGCAGGTCACCAGCTCAGTGGGGGATCCCTTGGCCTTTGCTCCCTCTCCCTATGTCCCACCCCTCTGCTTCAGGGGGCTCCCCCTTCCTGGCCCCCCAGCTAGGGTTTTTTCATTCCTCCTACAGGGATTTATTTCTACCCCCCTTAGCCCTTCTGGGCCCTCCTCACTCCTCTCCCCACCCGTATGCCCCCCTCTAACCCACAGGGTTTGGGTCCCTACACTTAGCATTCCTCTTTTCCCACCCCTACAGGCATCCCTCTGTCCCCCCCACCCCCAGTTTCTTACTCACTCTGGGCTCTCCTCACAGCTTCAGAGGGGATCACTGCCCCTCCCCCTCCCTTTGGGACTTCCTCTTCTCCCTTGCCTGCACGCCCTGCCCCCCCCCGGGGGCTCCCCCTAGCCCTGTGACTCCCAGGTTGGTGGGGAACCGCCAGGGGTTTTCCTCATGCGCCCACGTGGGCTCAGTGGAAAGGTTGTGGACTGCGGGCAGGATGTCCCCTCCACCCTACCCCACCCCCAGGTCTCAGGCTAGGCTGAGGGGCAGGGGAGGGGCAGGGGCAAGACCAGGTGGGGGTGGGGGTGGGAAGGCTGATACCGGGGCCCCAGGGGGGTCACTCTAGGAGAGCAAGGAGGCTGGAGGGCCCTGCAGTTTCTTTCAGAGGCAAAAGGCAGCAGTGTATCAAGCCCAGCAGAGACGGAGCAAGACTTCCTGGGGTATTTTTCTGCTTGTTGATTTAGTTTGGGGAAAGAAACAACCTTTTTCTCTTTGGTGCAGTGAGGAGGCCCATCTTGGGTGGGAGAAGGGGGCTTCCTTGGGACTCCAGAGGTCCCTCTCTTCCTGCAAGGCCTGAGCCCCCAGAGGCAGCAGGCAGCAGAAGCCCACTCACTGTGTGGTCGCAGGTGCCCTCTTGACCTCTTTGGACCTGGGGTCCGCGGTGGCGGCTGAGCAGACACGGGGACTGAAGCCCTGGGGAGGGCTTTGGATCTGTATGTGCCCAGAGCCTGGGGTTGGCTCCAGCACAGCCAGTAACAGCAGTGGCACGGCGGCCAGGTTTCATAATAAACCGGTCTTTTAATTGCTACAGGGCAGGAGGAGGGAGAAGGAAAAAAAAAGGAGGTAAAGATTTGTTAGACTTGGGTGGCGCCGGTTGCAGAGAGAAGAGGCACTGTTTTTGCGAAGGAGCCTGGAGCTGCTAATAGGGACTTAAGTAACATTTCCTCGTGAGCCTGCAGGAGGGGGCGGGGCGGGATCCGATGCTCCTCCGAGGAGGCACAGACACAAGAACCCAGAAGCTTTAGAAATTTATTACAAGGCCATCCTCAGAAGTAAGAACAGACATGTCTGTGAGCTTCCCGTCTCTCTCAGTGGTTCGGGTCACAGTGCAAGTAACAAAATAGACTCTATTTAGTTTGCAAACCGGGAGTTCACGGGCACCAGCGCCCCAGCTCCCAAGTCCCAAAGGTTAGTCCCGGCGCGAGTCCGCGCCCTCGTCCACCAGCGCCCGCTGCAGATGTCAGCTCCAGCCTCCAGAGGGGTCGGGGTGCCGTCGGGCTCACCCCACCCCGGGAGCATGGAGGCCCGGCCTACCCCCACTGAGGCTTCTGCTCCGTTGCGAGGCCCGAGCTCCAGGGTCCCCTCTCCTACTGGCCCGGGGTCCCCTCTGTTCCTCTCACACTGGCGTCCGCTGGCGCTGCTCCAGGCTCACCGCCCCGGGGCGGCCACGCACGCTCCCCCTCTCCATGATTCTGCCCCGATGGTCTCATGGGTTGGGTTGTTTGGGGAGGTTGTTCTGGGGTGAGGGGTCAGATATTTATTTTATTTTTTTGTGGCAGCAACTCGGCACGTTCTGATGCCAAGTGGTCTCAGCGCTCCTGGAGGGAGATGTAGGGGACCCACTGGTTGTTCCCCCGGCTCTCTTCGCAGTAACTGGCCACCTCCACCAGGCCCTGGCTCTTCCAGGCGTCCGTGTGTGGGTTCTGTAAGAAAAGACGGGGTTCAGTGGGAGCCCCAGGAGTAGAAGGGAGCCTCCCTCCCAGGGCCAGCATAGGGAAAACAGGCTGGCTCAAAATAGCAAAATAGCTAGCTGGGTGACGAGGCCGCTGAGGGCTGCCCACGGGACATGCCGAGCGCCGCTCAGCACTGAGCTGGTGCAGATCCGACTTTGTTGACAAACACGGGGCCGGGGGCGGGGCTGGACAGACGGAAGGCCCCGCCCAGCTCACCGTGACCAGGAGGCAGTGCAGGTCCCGGGCCTCGGCGGTGCCCTGGGCCTCGTCTGGCTCACCCAGCAGCTGCGCCAGGCGCTGCATGCCGGACACCCGGACGATGTCGATGTCGTTATCGCAGCAAAAGGACTGGATGAGCGTGAAGTGGATCTGCAGGGCGATGTCTCCCTCCTCCTCCTCGTCGATGGCCAAGAGGCACAGGACCACGCTGTCAGGGTCCCTGAGGGGCCAGAGGAAGGGGACGAGTCAGCTAAGAGTCTAGAGAGGGACCGCCAAGCTGCCGGCGGTTTGCAAAAACAAAGAGAACCCGCAGGTGTGCATGCAGCTGGGGGAGTGGGGGTGGGGCACGTGCACGTTCAAATTATTGGGGAAGACAGGGACGTACCGACACGGGGTGCTTGCAAATGATGCAGTGTCAGGATATTGCAGGCCCTCCAAAAAAGCAGAGAGGTCCTCCATCCACAGTGGGGATACTTGGGAAAGTCCCAGCCCCGTGCAGGAGATGGGTGCAGCAGGGAGCGTGCAAAGCGCGGGGGGGTGGTCCCCACCCGCGCCCAGCCGGGGACGGGGTCTGACTCACACATTCATCAGCTTGGCCGACTCGTACACCCCCACGGTGAGGCGGTCCTGGCGCTGCGCGGCCACCAACAGCTCCTCCACAGCGGCAGTCACGGTCTGCATCCTGGGGCAGGGGAGAGGGAGTCAGCGCCCGGCCGGTCACCAGGCGCTCAAGTCCCCGTCTGGCCCGGCCGACCTCAGGCTACTTACTTCTGCGCCGCGTTGTCGCACGCTACCAGCTCTTCCAAGGTCATGTTGCAGTTATAATCCACAGTGGAAAGCAACTCCACGACAGTCTCAAGGGAGAAAATGCAAAACCCGAGGCCGGAAAGCCCAAAACCTTCCCACGGAGCTTGAACGCTCGTTCTAGATCTCCGGAAAGCAGCGAACTCTTTCCCCGAAAAGGCGAAAAAAAATTGTAAAGTCCTCAGCAAGAGTAATCCAAACGGCAAAAGAAGAAAACACGCAGTCCTAAGTTTCAGCGATCTGAGATCGCTGCCGCCGGGAGCTGCATTTTATAGACTGAAAATAAGGGGCGTGTCCTCTGCGGTTGCCCGCCCCGCCTGTGACAAACCCACAAAGGCGATTGGTCGGCGGCGGGAAGGGGGCGGGGCGCCGCGCGGGGGCGCCCCATGTGGGGGAGAGAGCCAGGAGGAGGGCGCCAGGGGAGCGTGAGTGCCAGAAAAGAAAAAAAAAGCAGAAGTTTTTCTCCTGATTTCCCGGCAGCCGCGCCGCGTTTCGGGGCGCGCGCGGGATTTCCAGCGCGCGAGACGGCCCGGACTTTCGGGCGGGCGGGGGAGGACTGGAATCCCCTCCCAGTCCCAGGAGAGTCCCGGGCTCTCGCCTTTCCCAGATTCTGCTGGGGACCTGCTTTGCAGCCTGATCCCTCCCAGGTGGTGGTGGGGGTCTCCTCGGGCTGCTCGACCCTAGACGCTGGCTTCTTTGGGCCTCTGCGTCCCTACCAGTCTAATGGGCATGCAATGCCGACCTCCTTGGGTTGCAGGATGCGTTTAAAAATAATAATAATAAGGGACATACAAGTAAGTGCTTAATAAACGGTGGTGGTCGCGGGACGCCCCTCGGGGTCCTCAATGTTGGGGACTGCGAAAGTGGGCCTGTCCCCCCACCTGTCCTGTGAGAATGCACACCAGCCTCACCAGATTGCAGGAAGCAGTACTTAAAATAAGGGGTACACTGTAAGCGCTCGACAAATGTCACCTGGTGGTCGCGGGAAGCCGCCCCGAGGTCCCCAGAAGCAAGGACGAGCCCGGGCGCCCCCTCCCTACCCGCTTTGAGTTTCAGGGTGGGGCGCCCGTGGGAGGCGCAGGTGGCTGGGCTTCAGCGGGCTGAACGCCCCCTGCCGGCGCCTCGCGTTCCATAGTTTGACCGTACCTGGATGCCGGGCCTAAGGAGACGTCAATGCCGGGGTGAAAGCCAGAGGAAAACGGTTCATGCTTGTGTCGCACGCTGCAACCTCCGGGCCCCTTGCAGTGATGGTCGTCATTTCCATCTCTTCCGTCCAGGATGAGCGCTGACATGTACGTACTGGGCGTGTAGCGTGTGCCAGAAGCGGGGAAAGCAGGGGCCTCGCGGTAACCGCATGATGCAAATGAGGAGAGCGAGGCTGGGTGAGGCCGCCGCTCCCCCAGGCCACCGACTCCTTGGTGGTGGAGCCACTCACACAGGGACAGCCTCACAGTGTCCCTGAGAAGGCCGTTCACAAGCAATCCGTGCAGGCCCGCGTGGGACTGTCTCCCACAACCGATCGGGAGCTCTCGAGTGACTCACAGCTGTGTCCCCTCCCCCATGGCAGCCTGGGGTCAAGACTCGGCCCGCGGACCCGCTGACGCATCCCGCCGCCTCCGCGCCGCCCACCGTCGGGGCGTGAAATGTCCCGGGCGCTGCGAGGCGCGGCTGCGCCACCTCGTGGTCTGATTGGGTCTCTGCGGCCGCAGCGCCGGAAAAGGCGACGTGCAGGGGCGGCGGCAGGGTGAGGAGGCCTGGAACTTGGGTGACAGTTGCAATCTTTACTTACACAAAATTTGACATATGCAACATGTGTTGAAAAATATCCTAATGTAATATATTTTTTAAATCTAAATGTATACTGAACACAATTTCATCTATAATGTACAGAATATCAAGATTTGAAAGGTAGACAGGATCCAAACCTGCCAGGAGTAGGGGAAGACCAGACAGGTGAGCTGTGCAGGTGAGGGGTCAGATCCTGTATATATGTGTTGATTTTGATTTTTTGAAACTATTTTGTGTGAACTTACTCATCTTGATTATTGAGATTTTTTTGGTGCTTTGCTCGCCTTACCCTAAGCCCAGCCCTGAGGATAATCCCTGTCTGTCCAAAGGAAAGGGAACCCATCTAAGGGGGTGGGGGATGTACGACCCCCCTCATCAGAATGTGCAAGGCCAGGAAATCAAAGGGAGGCACACCTATCTCACAAATGAGAATCTGTAAACATGATTACTTTTGTATTAATGTGTTGCACTCAAGAGACTAGTCAGAGCAAACCTCTCGGAGTGCTTGCTACATGTAAGCATTTCAGAAGCAGTTTCTCCCTCAATGCCGGTGAAGCGGCACTGGAGCCATCGTTCCAAGTTGACGAAAGAGGAAACGGAGCCTTGGGAAGACAAGGCTAGGGGTCCAAGGCGCAGAGTGGGCAATTCTTGAAGACATTGACAGACACTGCACATACTCCGAGGTCCCGGCAGTAGGATGGGGTGTTTGGAGTCCAGAAAGAGAGAACTGGGGGGATGCGGGTCAGGGAGGTCAGACTTGGGGGGAGACAAAGCAAAGTAGGCACTGGAGGGTGTTTGTCTTCCTAGTAAAGACAGAAGTGGGTGGCCAGTCAGGCACAGCGCACAGCCCAGAGGCCTGGCCTCCTAGGGAGAGGCTGGCCAATTCCAAGGGAAGGCCTGGGACACTTATGCTTTGAGGCCTTGCTCTACCCCGTTCACATTTGGGGTGCAAAATTTAAGGGGGTGTCAAAAAGCTTGGTATCAAGATAAACTTATTTTTTTGAAGTCAAGATTTAATTCACATTTCCAGAAATTCACCCTTTCAGAGTGTCCATTTCAGTGGGGTTTGGTATTGTCACAAGTTTATGCAACTGCCACCACTACTACGGAATGAGATAAGTAATATTTCAAATGCGATGGTTTGAATCGAAACACCCATGATGAATGGGGTGTCAAAATTTCACACTGCGACAGGATGAGCCACGGATTCATACCAAGCTTATCTGAGCCAGAAGGAAAAATCAATATAACTGATCCTGCCTCAATTTCAAATTTTAAAACCATCTCCAGCAAGAAATTTTTCTTTTGTATGTGTTTCAGTTTTTGTGTTTGTTTTTTAAATACTAGATTAAAATAGGATTTTTTTTTATCATGAGTGACTTTTGGCCTCACCCTGGTCCCAGCCCTGCTTCTGGGGACCCTGTTTTTAAACCCTGGGCCACCCCACAAGCAACTTGGAAGTGGCGGCTGGACCTTCCAGTAGGCAGAGGGGAAAACCATCTCCAGGAGGCTGGGGTCGGTCCGCCTGAGAGAGGGGCACATCCTGGGTACCCCCTCAGCAGGGTGGCTGCAGATTGTGAGGATTTTGAGTCTAGGGCTAGGGAGGGACATTTGAAAGAGTCCAGTGCAGAGCTAAGGCTCCTTCATTGTGGGAGGTGTCACAGACTGGATCTTTGTGTCACTCCGCCCCCATCCATGCATTGAAGCCCTGCCCCCAGTGGGCAGGTGTTCACAGGTGGGGACTGGGCGTAGGTGAGGCCTTGAGGTGACATTTGAACTGAGTGACATTAGAAGCCAGGTCTGGGAAGCTGCAAAGGCCTGGAGGTGGGCCCCGGGGGAAGGACTAGGGTGAGGCGAAAACCAAGCTGAGTAGGGAAGGGACAGTGGATGGATGAGGAAGGTGGCTGGGGCAGCTGCAGGAAGCACTCCAGATTTCATTCTGGATGTGCTGGGAAGGCATTTGTTTGTAGCAGGGGCAGAGCTGGCTTCGAGGTCATGTTTTTTTGTGTGTTTTTGTTTGTTTATTTTCACAGAGATGGCCCCAGGGAGAGGCTTCCTGGTAGTGAGTCATCACCTGAACTTTGAGATGTTAGTGAGACAGGTGGGCTGGGAGAAGTAGAGGTGACACACTGGATGTGGGAGATGGCAGGAGCAAAGGGAGGGGATCAGAGGCCTGGCACATTCCAGGCAGCAGAGGGCTCCGCTGTGGGACTAGGCGTGCCTGGTTCAATGCCACCTCCCTCGCTTCATGAGCTGTGTGTCCCTGAACTGATGACTTAACTTCTCTGAAACTTCCTCTTCAGAACGATGACAAGGAAACAGTGACCTAAACTGGGTTTGGCACAAAGACCGTGCTCTGCACACCTTTCCTTCTGTGGTCATTGTGAAAGCCACTCAAGGCCACTCCCTCCCTCCCTGCACACCAAGCGCCCCTCAGGCTTCCTCAGGGGGCTGTTCAGAGTGCCCTCGGGAAACTGTCCCCCTCATCCGTCCTCGGCTGACCCTGTCACACACCACCAGAACCCCTTCCTATTGTTCTTTGAATGTGCCAGGCTTCCTCCCACCAGGCCTTTTCTTTCCTGTCCCCATCCTTCCCCGCCCCATGTCACCTTACCTCTGTGTCCCCTGCTCCCAGCACCTGCCATACATTTTACTCCCTCCCCACAATGGTTCATTCCTCCCTTTTTTGCTTCTTAGCACTGAACGCGATCTAACATATTTTACTCATTCACCATAATCGTCATCCATGCCTCTGGTAGGGACGTTGGCTCCGCCACGTGAGAGTTGGGGTCTGTGTGGCTTTGCGTGATGTTCCCGGTACCCAGGAGGCACTCGACAAACGCGTGCTGGTGGCATGGCTGAATGTGTCCTCAGCAGCACTCTGAGTCACTTGGCGTTTTTGGAAAAGGGCACATTGTTTGAAGAGGGAGAAGCACAGGTACCACGAGAGCACACAATGAATGTGTTACGATGATTGTTCTTAACGCGTGAGGGGACCCGGGAGATGTCACCACCAGTTCGAAGAGCTCAGAGCTCAAAGAGCTGCACATCCGAGGCAGTCAGGACAGGGACGTGGTTCCACTCAGTGGACACGGGGTGGTCCTCAGCTGCCTGTTACATGGCTTCTGCTTCTCTGGGTGCATGAGTTTCACCGCCTGCACTGTTGTGGGGCACGGTCCCCATCAGACTCCATGGGATCCAGACATCAGCTGCATCTCTGGCCACCCTCACTGCAAACTAGCTGGCTGCATACTTGGGGGTCCCCATGACCACACCCAGGCACGATGTCTCCCTGGGGTGACTCAAGACTCAGGAAGGTGCCCAGTGGCCTATGACCAAGCTGCACGAGGCCCCTGGGGTGGCCATGACCAGGTACCACACACTGAAGAGCTTAAAGCTGCGCCTTTACTCTCTCCCAGGTTAAGGCCAGGGGCCCTGGAGGCCGAAGGACGTCTGTGCCAGGCCCCTATACGACCTCACCTTAACCAATCATGTCTGCAAAGACCCTATTTTCCCATTCACAGGGTTCCAGGTGGGTGTCGATTCAAGGGGACACTAGTCACTCCCACACAGATGGTGGAGATTTGCAGCCCCAGGAAGGAGGGGCCAGACACGCAGATGGGTCAGCCAGCAAACTTGGTAGCCACGGAGTGCGGGAGGGGCAGCTACCCTTCGCAGCTACCCTTCGCCCCTGCCTCCTCCCCAGCATTGACCCCAGGGCTGTGACCCCAAACGGATCTCACATCACCCCTCCCCTGCATCCTCTGGGCAGCACCCTAACACTCATGGAACCCAAAGCAAGGATTCAGGGGCCCACGAAGCCGTGTCCAAAAATTACATGGCAGATAACAAATGGCTAAACAGAACATGTTTTCCCCCCACTCAGACAGACACCCCCATGCGTCACCACTGAGAGCCACGTCAGGCCACATGCCACACCACTTCACACCCGTGAGGACCGACTCGGAAAGAGACAGACGGTAACACGTGTTGGGAGGGTCTGGAGACCCTGGACCCTTGCTGCTGGCAGGGATGGAAATAGCCGCCACCACGGGAGAGCCCAGCTCCTCAGAGGTCAAGTATGGTCAGCGCCTTAACTGCACCTCCCCACCACCCTTAGGGAGAAATGAAACCTCACATCCTCATTCTAGAACCTTCGCGGCTGCAATGTTCTGAATTTCTGAGAAGTGCAAACAGCCCAAATGTCCATCCACTGATGATAGATGGAAAAATTGCAGTCAGTCCACATGCGGGAGGGGCACTCGGCCATGGGAATGGTGGGGAGGCACTGACACCCACCACGATGTGGGTGACCCCTGAACATGTGACACTCAGCGAGACATTGGACACACAAGGCCACACAGTGTATGATTCCATTTACATGAAACATACAGAACAGGTGCATCCACAGACAGGAAGAGGGTGAGTGGGTGCCAGGGGCTGGGGTGGGGTGGGGGTGACTGCTGATGGGGACGGGGCTTCATTTAGGAACAGTGAGAGTACTTTGAAATTGATGTGGTGGTGGCTGCCTGTACGTGAGAATATACTAGAAAACAGTGACTTACACACTTTGTAGGGCAAATTGTCCAGCATGTGAACTATTTTTCAATAAAATTGTTAGAAAAACCAACATAGCTGCAATTCACTGACAGTCTTCCCTCGGGCAGATCCAATCTCCCTCCCTATGCTGTGTGTGACAGCAGAACCACCAGGGCGTGAGGGAAGTGACACTGCCGGCCACGGGCATGAGCCTCCAGAGGCCTGTCAGTTCCTGTCCACCTCTTTGCGCCCTGATATGCCACGTGACAAGCTCCACTGTGGTACAGTGGTGGGCACAGTGAGAGACCCTGAGGCCACACAGAGAGGGAGAGGGGCCGCCCAAGGCCCCAGGCTGACCACAGAAGCCCCCGGCCAGTGACCCCTATCAACCCCAAATGGAACAGACCCACTGGCTGAGCCTGCTTTCCTAACCTACGAAATCGCAAAACATAATAATATTTGGGGACGGTGTGTCACACCAAAGGAGGGGAATTCAAACCTTCCAAATGTCCTGCAAGTCTGGGTCGCATCTCGAATCCCCGGGTCTGCCCCACAAGGTGGCCTTGTGGGGAGAGCCAGCCCTGAGCATGTGGCTGCCACCCCTAGCCTCTGTCTGTCTCCCCAGTGCTCGTCCTACATGGTGAGGGGACTGACCTGCACACAGGTGGCAGTTCAGCTCACAAATCCACACTGCCCACAAAAGACCCTTTTGGGGACACGGGGGCTGGGGGGAGCACCAGGGTGAGAAAATGGGCCTGGGTGCTGCATGAGGCATGGGGACAGGTCCAGAAGGGATGACAGCCCAGGTCTACGTGCAGGCCCCACCCAGCCCAGGCCAGTACGACCCCTCATCTGGCTGCTTTCCCAGCGTGCCCTTCACCTGTGCGGCCAGGTAGCTAGTAGCTACCCAAGGCTACTGAACCCTTGAAATATGGCCGGTGTGACTGAGAACCCAAGCTTTAAATGAAATTTAATTTTAATTAAAGTGTACAAACGAAAGTGACGTAAAACATTTTTCCTTTAAATAGGACCTTATTTTGAGAGTTTCGTGAAACTGTTGCAAATTTAGCACCCAAGTTACAAAATGCCATAAGTATGAGATATGCACTGTATTTCCAAGACTCACTATGAAAATATATATATATATATATATATATATATATATATATATATATATAAACTATCTCCTCAATGATTTTTTTCTATGTTGATTACAATATTGGTTAGAATATTCTGGGTATATCATGTTTTCACTTTTAAAGCAGCATCTAGAAAGTGTAAAGGAATGTGTAACTTACCTTCTATTGTCCTTCTTGTAGGATACTCTCTTTCATTGAGACATACTGGACATGGAACGTATAAGTTTAAGCGATTGAACGTGTTGATCTGATGCATTTCTACGCTGCAATGTGACTGCCACCACAGCCCGAGCTAACACCCCTACTAGGCCACCCAATTATCATTTATTTCTTGCGGTGGCACATTGTTTCTATTGAGACCATGTTGTACCGAGTAAGGCTGTTTTTCTTTTTTCCACTTGGAAATATGAATTCCATCCAACACACAAGACCCTACGTCCAGCTTAAAGAACAGACACTCACGACCAGCTGGCTTATGAAATAGAACGAGGCCACCACGTTGAAGCCCCATCACTCACCTGTCCCTGCGTGCCACCCGCCTTCCCCTACGGAAGGAACCACTATGTTGACTTCTGGGTTAACCATGTTCCCTCTCTCCTTTCAATTATATCACACTTGGAGCAGCCCTGCATAACAGCTTTTTGGCCAGGTTCTGAATTTTGTAGCAGTGGCGGGGGCCTATGGGCATTCTCCTGAATTTTGCCCTTTTTGCGCAGTTTTATGTTGAGGGTGGGGTGTCCTGTGGCTGAATTTTGCAGGGCTGCATTCCTGGCTACTGCAGTGTAGTATTCTTCTACATGAAGTGTGTGATGCGATGATCTGAGCTTATCCATGAACATTCAAGTTGTTGTCAGTTTTTGTTTCCCGATCATGACAAACAGCCAAGGCTTCAAATCAGATCCCCTTATGAGACACCCCTGGACAGCAGCCAGCAGGACCCAAGGCTGTCGGCCTAACAGCCAGCAAGGACCAAGCCCTTTGGACAACCCTACAAGTGAGTTTGGAAGTGAACTCTGTCCCAGCCTTGTGATGTTTTGTGGAGCTGGGAGCCAGACCACCCAGCTAAGCCACTCCCAGTTCCTGACCCATGGAAATGGGTAAAAGACGTGAGCTTCTTCAAGCCGCTGTATTTTGGGACTATTCCTTACAGAGCGACAGATAATTAATACACTGATGTTACATTGCATATTTGTCTCCTTTAGTCTTTTTGCACCCACTGGAAGTCCTCATTCATTGCCATGTCCACCACGCCATGGACATGACTTTGCACTGGCTGGTCCCTCTACCCAGACCGATTTATCCCCATATGTTAACCTGGCTCATCCCACCTTCCCTCTAAGTCCTTGCTCAAATGTCACCTTCTCCAGAGGCCCACCCCTACATACTCCCAAATTTCTCTACCCTGCTTTGTCTCTACAGACTTCCAGGGTACTATATAATTCACTCATTTGTCACCCGTTTGCTTCGCGGTCTCTCAACTCTGTCCACGGCAGCGGGAAGGGCAAGGATGTTTTATTCACTGATGCAGCCCCAGTGCCTGGCACGTGGAGATACTTGGTCCATATTTGCCGATTTCATCATTAACCTTCTGAACAGAAAACTGTTCCCACAAGCTCCAGCACTGCACCTGCCTCCAAGATTTCAGCCGGGATTGCGGGTTCCAGCCCCAGGTTCCCTAGATTCTCATCCAGGCCCAGCCTCTGGGCTCTGACATCTGGGTTCCAGAATCCTCCCTTATCCAGGCTCCGGAATCCGAGATCCCCAGATCCAGGCTCCGGAATTCAGGATCCAGGCTCGCGATCCGGGCCGGGAGCCAGCGACAGCCGTTGCGCTGAGATTTTGAAAAATGTGGCGCCATACTCCGCGCGCGGAGCTGGGTGGACCCGGACGGTGGCGCCGGGTCCGGGCGGTGGCGCCAGGTGGAGGCGGGGAGGCGGGGAAGTATAGGGGCAGGACTGGCGGGACTGGGCGGTTCCGGGTTCGCGGCCTGCTTGTCCACCGCCCGCATCCCCCCTCCCACAAAAAAGACCGCGGTTGGCCATTAACTTTCTAGCGTCTTGGGGCCAGAAGGTCGCAGGTTCGAATCCCACCCCCGCTGAGCCCCTGCTGGAGGGCCCAGGACAGGTCTCCTAAATCCCTGTCTGCCTCAGTTTCCCGTCCTGGACGTGAGCCCAGAGCCCCCGCCGCGTGTCGTGCCTGGGAGCCCAAAGAGTAGACGGTCCAGTTTGGCCAGACGCCCAGACCTCGGTATGGGGGAAGAGGGTAAGAGAGGCTCGGCCGCAGCTGTCACCGCCCCGCCCCGCCTAATCGGCGCCAAATTTTGAAAATTGCCAATGCCTCCCAGACTGAGCGCGGGGAACTGGAGCCTGGGCCCCACCCACGGGAAGCGCAGGGCTTCCTGGGACTTGGAGTCCAGGCACCGGTGGTCTCGAGGTTGGGGGGTTGCTCCGGGCACCCCAAGAACCTGTCCAGAGCTGAGAGGTCCGGGGCAGGGGGCAGACACTCCATTTAACTGAGGGGAGGACTGAGGCCCAGTCCCAGCCCTGCAGCTGGGAGGGGGACGGCGCAGGTGGAGACCCCAGAGGCGGATGGGACATCTTAGTGCCAAGAGGGGCTAGCGTGGCGGGTGGCGAGTGAGAGTGACACCCTTCAGAGCCTTGAATGGTAGCCGACTGGGGATCGGATGGGCATGTGGGGTAGGAGGGAGGCGGTGGTCAGCTGGAGTTTTGATGGGGGGTGGGGTGCAGCTAAATCTAGGGATGGGGATTAGGGAATGTGACCCCACACCACCCCCAAAACCCAATCTAGGGATGGGGATTAGGGAATGTGACCCCACGCCACCCCCAAACGCCTTTCGGCCTGCCTCCTGTGGTATCACCCATTCATGTTTTGATGTAAACGCCCATGTTTTACCTACAGTCTTAAATATTTTGTATTTCTACTTGTAGTAGGGGAAACAAACACTGCGGGGGCCCACAACACGGGTCTAGCCAGAGACTCCCCGCCTGGGGTCTAGAGCTGGTTCACTATTTCTGTTCAGATGAAATCATCAGGAGCCTCGGGTGATAAGAGTAGGTAGGTGGTGAGCACCCTTCCCTGGCTGCATTGGCTAGGGCTCCTGGGGGCTGTCAGAGCCAGTTCCCCACCTACCATGTGGAGGCGGAGGGGTCCCCTGGGCAGAAAGAACCCCTGGAAAATTACATGGCAACAGGGAAGAAGTAGTTCTCATTTGGGGGCAATTTGCACCCCCCAGGTGACATGGTGCAATGTCTGGGGACATACTTGGTTGGGGGAGAGCAGGGTTGCAGCTCCACATCCTATAGGAACAGGATGTCCCACAACCGCAGAGAGGTGGTGGGACTGGGTGCTCATGCTTCATAGGTTTGCTTCTTCCGGAGATTTTACATAAGGGGAGCCATGTAGTGTGCAGCTTGTGTCTGGCCTTTTTCACTTGGCACGTTTTTAAACTGAGGTATAAAACATCACATTCTTTTCAGGTGTATGACCTAATCATTCGCTATTTGTCTAGTTAACACCCATGCATAGTTACACATTTTTTTTTTTTTTTTTTTTGTGACTCAGAGAACTTTTAAGATCTACTGGCTTGGCAACTTTCAATATACAATTCTGTACATCGCATCCCCAGGACTTATTTACGACAGGAAGTTTGTAACTTTTGATGCCCTTCACCCATTTCCTAAACCCCCATCCCGGGTGTTTTTTTGTATATATGAGCTCCTTTTGTTGTTTTAGATCCTACACGTAAGTAGGATTACTGAGCATGTTTTTAAAGGTCCTTCACCACTTTTAATGTTAATGAGACTCCAAAGAGGTAGGTAGGTGATACAAGTGGGGGAACTGAGGCACTGAATGGAAACCCAGTCTCACATAGTGGTCTCACATAGCTGAGATTTTGAAGCCCGGCAGTGTAGCTCTGAGCCCCCCGCACTTTCTGCCAGCTGTAATAGCGGGAAACGGGGCGGGAGTGCCCCCTCCCCCGTCTCCCGTCCCCGCTGGAAACTACAGCACCCAGCGTGCACCCCGCGGCCTCCGGCCGGACTACAAATCCCAGGCTGCCCCGCGGCGGCGGCAGCGGGCGGCGGGCGCCATCTTGGTCGGCGGCGCAGATTGAATGAGCCCGCCGAGCCGCTGCCGCCGTACAGAACCGCGCGGGCCCCGAGCCGTCGCCACCGCTGCTGCCGCCGCCGCTATGGCCACGCCACTCTCCGGCCGCGCGGGCGGGCCCTCCACGCCACTATCGCCCACGCGCCTGTCGCGACTGCAGGAGAAGGAGGAGCTGCGTGAGCTCAATGACCGCCTGGCGCACTACATCGACCGCGTCCGCGCGCTCGAGCTTGAGAACGACCGGCTGCTGCTGAAAATCTCTGAGAGGGAGGAGGTGACCACGCGCGAGGTGGGCGCGGGCCCCGCTGTGGGGCCGCAGACGGTCCCCAGGGGCCGGGGGACCTGAGTGAGGGGAGCACGGGGGAGAAAGCCCCGCCCACCGACGGTCCCAGGGGGCTGAGGGGTCTGAGTGAGGGGTGCACGCCGGAGAAGGCCCCGCCCGCCGAGGGGTCCCGGGGGGTTTCGTGTGTCCCCTGAGGAGTGCAGTCTGCGACAGACTAGTCCTCAGAGGTCCCCAGGGCCCGTGAGGGTGTTCCCGAGTGAGAGGGGTACGCCCCGCCTATCGAGGATTTTGAGGAAATTTGGGGAGCCCCGATGAGGGGGGTGTTAGCTAAAAGAGGCCCCGCCTCTAAAGGAGTCATCGGGAGCCTATGGGGGTGCGTTTGGGTGTTCTGGTGTCCCAGGAGAAAATTGAGAGCGGTTCTCTGGTCTTCGAAGAGACTGGGAGGCTCAGTCCTGTGAGGGGCTCTTAGAAGGAACGTAGGGGCTCACGGGGGCGGTGGTCCCTGGGCTAATCACGTGGTCACTTCCCCGTGGACCTTTGCAGGGGTCTTGTGATGAGTTCTGGGAAATTCCAGGACTGTGTTGGGGTTTGGGCAATAGAGTCCATGTCCTTCCCCGGCCTAGGGGTAGAGTGGGGTTCGAGGGGAGGGGTTCTGATGCTTCGGGAGTTGTCACGGGAAATTTACAAAGCCATTGGATCGCGCTGACTGTTGAGCCGGAGCCTGGTAGGCCCTGCCCCCTGCCCCACACTCGGGGTGCGAGAGGAGGAGAGGCGAAGTCTTGGGGAACCAGAGGGAAGTTATGAGCTCCTAGTGGGGCACAGGATCCAATGCAGACTGGAGGGCGAAGGGGTTGGGTCAGCCCTGTCCTCTAAGAGGGTGTGAGGGCCGTTTGTTGTGCTGGGTGTCCCAGGTGGAATCTCCGGGGCACGATCTCCATGCTGGGGACCGGTTGCCAGCCCAAACCCCTGCCCTCTTCCCTCTCTCCCACTGGCCTCATGCAACTCAAGGGCAGGTCCTCTGAAAAAGGAGGTGGGGGTAGTGCCTAGCACGTGGTTCCCTGGGGGTTCTGGTGGGAGGCCACGTGCCCCCTGTGTGACCTTGGGCAAGTCACTCGACCACTGTGTCTCATTGCCTCTTCAGTAAAGTGGAAGTGTTAATACCCCCTTTTCCAGTTTGTCCGTGGAGCCACCGTAATTTAATGTCTTTTGTGTAGAACAAAGCAGTGGACTAATAGCGGTGCCCAGAGGAAGTGCTCATCTGGGTCCTGTTGTCCTCATGAAACAGTCACAGGGGACAGGAAGGCTCAGAGAGTTGGGGCTTGGGCGTTAGGGGAGGAAGCGGGATTGGATTCAAACGTGGGGTCCAAACTCTGCCCTTAATCTGTGTGACCTTGGGCAGGTCACTTGGCCTGTTGGAGTCTCAGTTTTGTCATCTGTATATGGGGTTAGGATTGTCCCATGCAGAACGTGGCCACTTGCTTCAGCAGTGTGTGTCCCTAGGGTGCCGGCCCAGTTCCTGCCCAGTGGGCTGGTTAGCGTGCCATGTTTGAGCTGGTGTCTGTCTTTCCTGTGACCTCAGTTGTCCCACCTGCAGGTGGGGTGATGGGGTGGTCACATGGAGGTGTGTTCACTTGCCCTGCCTATTCTGGACTTGGCTTATTTCTCTGCTACTAGGGCTTGTTGGAATTTGAGCTGACACTGGGGAGGAGGGAAGGCTGTCTGGAGGGTGAGGGGGGTCAGCCTGCCCCACTGTGAGCTCAAGGGCTGTGGGAGTGGGCTCCAGGCAAGACAGATGTGTTCTCAGCTGGAGCTAGGGTGTTGCAACCTGTGTGGTCTGCTGGTGTTCCCTGCTACCTGCTGGGAAGGGGGGTAGATGCGTCTTAACTGCTCATAGATGCAGCCAGCTACCTGCTGGGGGAGGGGCCCAGAGCTGTGGGGGTGGTATTGTGGGTGTGACCTGGAAATGGCCTCTGGCTACATTGGGGCCCAGGCTTCTGCCTATAAGGCTGCAGGCTGAGGCAGTCCTGGCCCCATCGGAAGTGGGCAGTGAGTGGGTGGAATGCACGGAGGGGCCTGGGAAGGTGGCTGCACCTAGAGAGAGGTGGCCATGCTGTGCCCAGGTGTGTTCATGTAACCTGTGCAGCAGTTTCTCACCGGGTGATCCTACCCTCCCGAGGGCATTAGATGGTGTCTGGGGACACTTCTGGTTGTCATGACTGGGGTGCTCCTGGTGTTAAGTTGCGGGGCAGGGATGTGCTGCTCAGTACCCCACAGTGCCAGGATGGCATTAGCGTTGGGGCTGAGAAGCCACCTAAGGAATGCTCTGTAGACGCCGTTTAAAGTGTTAGAAGCACACCACACGCTTGTGAAAAGCCCAGCAACTCAGGTGCCCGAGTAAATTGCGCCCTCCACCTGTCTCACCCCCTTGTCCCGCTCTGTCACGCTCCCCTTCCCCCTGCTTATGCACAGACCTAGCCGCAGACATTCCAGACCTTTCCCATCGTACTGCAGACACCTCCTAGGCCAGTAGGCACCGCACACATTCCTGCAGGGGTTCTGGAAGGTGGGGGGCGGGGCGTTGGGACAAGGCTTCTCACAAGGAGCACCCCCGTGGGTGTTAAGTTCCTTCAGGCTTTGGTTTCTTTTCTCTTCCTCCCAGGTGTCCTGTTGCAGCTGGGGCCATGGGGAGGGGCTCCCCAGGTGGAACTAGGGAGGAAGGGCTTGTCTGTGTCTGCCCAACAGAACCTGCGTTTGGGTTTTACCTGTGGAATCATGGTTCCATTGGGTGATTTTCTCCCCCGAGGGATTCAGGCGACAGGAAAAGACCATCTCAGGTTATCTGTACCCTCCCCCAGCCCCAGGCCACCTTGTGTTCACTCATTTGTTGAGATTTGCACAACTTGGCACTTGTGCAAACTGTCCTCACCCATGGTGGTGCCCCAGGCTTCTGCAGTGACAGCCACAGGTGCAGGGTGGCGCCACCTGCGGGCAGCAACTGCTGGTGGTCTGAAAGAGATGGCCGTCTGTCCTCTAGACAAGAGATTTCTAAGGCGCCCTGGCGTCATGGGTCCCGGTCAGCAGAGATTTTCTAGGGAGAGCTGAGTGATCTCGGTCATGACAACTCAGTGCAGCTGTCATAGTGGCAAAGCTGCCATAGCCAACACGTGGAGGAATGGGCCAGCGTTCGTGCCAGTGAAACTTATGCTCATTGAAGTGAGGATTTGTGTAATTGCCTGTGTCACTGAACATCTTTCTTTCCCTCGGTCATTTAAAAATGTGGAAGCCATCCTGGGCTTCCAGGCTGGACAAAGACAGGTGGAGGCCAGGAGATGACGACCTTATTGACCCACACATGTGTACACACACACACAGACACACACACACACACACACACACACACACACACACACACACACACCCGGAAACACCTGGAGGGAGCACGTGCTTTTAGCTGCCCGGGTGGGTCTGCAATGCCCATAAGCAGCCGCAGACATATGTGAATGGGATAACGTGTTTTTAATTATTCAACCTTATTTTTAGGCCAGTTTTAGATTTGCAGGAAAATGTCAGTGGTAGTGCAGAGACCCCAGGCACCCGACCCAGCCTCCTCCCCCCAGTGTACATCATATGTCAGTGTTTCTCAGAGTGACTTACCAGTGTCAACATGTCATTCTTAGCTCACACCCACACTTCGTTCAGATTTTCTTAGCTTTCCTAAGGTTCCAGGACCCCTCGTGATAGCTGTCACATCTCCTTGGGCCCCTGCTGGCTGTGACAGTGTCTGACATATCCTCATGTTTCATGCTCTGGGCGTGGACGCTTCTGCTGGGGTCCCCTGGTGTTTTCCTTACGGTCAGGCAGGTTGCCCGAATGGGATGAATAATATTTTAACAAAATATTTTAAGAAATTAAAATCAGTATAAAAAATTCACAGTGAACAAAACATCTAAAACTTAAATCCAGTGTCAGAATTTCTGGTTTCCCCTTTTGCCCTGAGCTGCAACCTGTCTCGGTTCTGACCTTACCACGGTGTCCCATTGAGTGGGGGCCAAATGGGAGGGTGGGCGTGAGAGGAAGGGCCCTCGTCTGTGACTCCTCCTTCAGGCACCAGACCATCCTGGGGCACAGGAGTGTTCTGAAAGATGAGGTGTGGGAGAGCTGTGGAGAGTGCAGCTAGTGGCTTTGTGAATTCAGAGTTCCTTCCAGAGGGTGGAAGCGGAGGCCATGGCCTGAGGTGACCACCTTGGAGCGAGGGAGGGCGGGCCTTTGCCGTGTGTTGGGGGCAGCTTGTCCCTGCTGCCCCACTACATGTCCTCAGAACGCCCCCTGTCAACCTGCTCTGTATGGTGTCATCAGGTCAAGAGAGGTCAGTTCGTTGTTCCATGCCTTGGTTTCCTCATCTGTGCAGTGGGGCCAGGACCCCATATCCCACTCTGCCTGTGGGGTGACGGGTCTGGGAGCTGCTGGAAAGAAGCAGGACACCCAGGCCTGGGCTAGTGTGGGGTATGGGTGTCAGTCTGGCCATTAAGTCTCAGTTGGTCAGGATTTGCCCAGGATATTCTGGTTTCCACTCAGGAAAGTTCCAAGTCTGGAAACCCCTTGGTCCTGGGCAAAACAGGATGGTGGGCCACCCTGCTGAGTGACGAGTCCGTGGCTGCCCTCCTGAGCCCCTCTGCTCAGGGACCTCTCCTGTGAGGCAGGGCAGTGGCCCTTGGGATCTGAGCTGACCCTGCACAGACACGCCGGTGTCCTATAGCTTTGTGGCATATGTGTAGCTCTCCAGGCCAGCTGCCCCAAAAGTGTGTCTGCTTGTCATTGTGCCAGCTTTCTCAGTCAGTACCAGATGAGTCTTCACAGCATCATGGAGATGTAACTTCTGCCTCAAGTTCACAGAACTCTGCAGTTCACTGGTTTTTAAGCACATCCACAGTCATGCATCCACCACTGCTAATTCTAGAACCTTCCATCACCCTGAAAAGAGGCTCTGTCGCCATCAGCAGTCACCCCCATGCCCCTGCCCAGCTCCTGACAACCACGAACCCACTTACAGTTTCCAAGGATGTGCCTGTTCTGGACGTTTCATGTAAATGGAATCACACACCTTGTGGCCTTGTGTGTCCAGCATCTCTCACTGAGCGTCACGTGTTCGAGGTCCATCCATATTGTGGCGCTTGTTAACACCTCCCCCCTTTTCATGGCTGAGTGACTGTGTGGATGGCCACATGTGTTTATCCTTCAATTGAAGGACACTTGGGACGTTTCCACTTTCTGGCTGCTAGGGACACACGTGTTGTTTCTCCTGGGGGGACACTGCCAGTGGAATCACTGGGTTTTGTGGTCACTCTGTGTAACTGTCTGGGGAACTGCCAGGCTGTCTCCCCTGGCGGCTGCTCCCTTTTCCGTTACTACCAGCCATGCTGGAGGCTCCCACGTTTCTGCATCCTGCCACCATGTGTTACGGTCTGTCTCTGACTCTAGCTGTCCCTGTGGGCGATGAGGTAGGGTCTTGCTGATGCGAGTTGGTTCCAGGTGATTGTAAAGACTTGTGCGTGGCCCTGGGCAATTCGCCGTGGGGGACAATGGGGACAAGAAGGCTGACGGGAGGCATGAGTTGTGTGACCTGCTGGGGGACAGTGACGTGGGCAGGTGGGGTCACCCAGGGTCGGCGGCTGAGCTGGCTGTGGGCCTCCAGAATTAGCAGGTGACGTGTCCTTCAGCAGCCAGCCTGGGACGCACGCTGTCAGGAGTCCTTACCTTCACCTGGCCCGCTGTCCCTCCAGGTGAGCGGCATCAAGACACTGTATGAGTCGGAGCTGGCAGATGCTCGCAGGGTGCTGGATGAGACCGCGCGGGAGCATGCCCGGCTGCAGATTGAAATCGGGAAGCTGAGGGCTGAGGTGGAAGAGGCCAACAAAAGGTGGGAGTGCAGGAGCTGTGTTGCCTGATGCTGAGCCCAAGGGTGTGCAGGGCGGGGCTTGTCACCCCCCTACCCCACCATGGCAGGGGCCATTCTGAGGACTGCAGGGTTCAGTTCCGATTGGGAACCTCACTCAGGAAGCCCTTTTGGGAGCATGCATGTGGGTCCTTGGAGGCCGGGGCATGCTGGGTGGGGAGACAGCCTCTGTGGCCCAGCCCTGTAGCTGCCCCCCCAACCACCTTCATTTCCCCCTCCCCCAAACATGATTTGGCCCAAGGAGGGTTTTGAGTCCGAGCGGCTCTCCTGGGACTAAATCTGGGGGAGCCAGACACTCTCTCTTCCTTTAGGCCGGAGCCCAGCCTCCCCAGGGACCTGCTGCCCCCCTGCTCTGTTCTGGGTTTGGGAGCCACTGATCCCGGGGTCCCCACCCTGGGAAACTGGAACCAGCTTCTGCCTTCCATCTCCTACCCTCAGTAGGGCCAGGCAACCTTCGGACTGGGGGTTCTGTTATTCACAAAGCACATTCTCTTCCCTGCTTCTGAGTAAAAGATCTGAGAAGTTGGAGAGTGAGGTGGTGCTGGCGGTGACAAGAGAATAAATAATTTGAATATATCAGGTACTTAAGATAGCAAAGAGGGTACCACGCCAGTTTAGATGTGATCCCCTTTCATCTTCACAGCAACCTTAGCAGAGCCTGGCTGTCATCTCCATCTACAGAGGGGAAACTGAGTCACGGGCTCAGGGACAGGTATAGGTCCCTTAGCGTGGCAGGGACCAGGATCCAGGCCCGGACCCTGGTTCCTGAGTCCGTCTTAGTCCCAGCAGCCAACGTAACCACATTCACGTTTGTGGCATTTTTTTTTTCTTTTTCTTTTTTTTTTTGGAATATTTACTTTTTGATTAATAGACTTTAAACAATTGATAGAGGATTTTGTTCTGAGGAGATTTAGGTTTACAGGAAAATGAGTGGAAAGTCCAGTTTCGGTTCAGAAATACCCCTCCGGTTTTCACATTGTCAAAATCGAGGTCATGAGTGAGCTACTTTGTTACAACTGCCCAGTGGATATTGGTACATTGTTACCTAGTCAAGTTCAGCATTGCTCTGGGCGGAAGTCATGCTTTTTCTGCTTACCAGTCATAGATGCTCAGTGTCGAGAAAGCGGAAAACGCAAGGTAGTTTAAAGAGGAAAGTCTACATGAGCTTCCATACGGAGAGTCTCTGGGCTCATCTACATGTTTTGGGGGGGGTTGGGTTTTTTTTTTTGTTTTTTGTTTTTGTTTGTTTTTACCTTTTAAATTAAAACTAACAGTGGATGCAGTTAAACGGCATTGACACTCTTTTGATGTAGCGAGTCTCTTGCAGATATCTTCTTGAGGAATCGATGTCTCATGTGACTCGATATCCCTGCTGCTAGCATGTTTCAGTGTCTAGGGGTGTGTCATCAGTGGCTGCTGTGGTTTGGTTAGGCTGGTCCCATTATTTTGTGCCATGTTCTTTGGGTGATAGTTGTGCCAGTCATCAAAACAGTATTTCCCTCGGCCTGTAAGCAAGACTTTACTGATTCTGGGCATGGCAGGGTTGGCAGAGGTTTAAAATGGGACGATGACAAGAAGAGTGTTGAATACAGTGGTATGGGAGGGAGGGACCCAAACGTCTGGGCTGGTGACTTCTTTGATTAAAGCCTCTACTCTGGAAAGGCAGCTTCCTGGGCTCGCTGGACCCAGGGCGCCCTTTCCAGTCTCAGCCTTGAGCATTTGCAGAACTGCTGGTGCTTCTTTGGTTGCGTGACTCCTATCCCGGCCTGCAAGACACTTGAGCAATGTCTGCGGACATTTGTGGTTGTCACACCAGGGGTGCTCCTGGCTGCTCATTCCTCCTGGCTGCTTATGTCTCTCTACCACACACCCCTCCCAGCTGCTTGCCCCTCCCAGGCGCTCACATCCCCCTCACCACCTGACCAAACTGACTCTTTCAGCTCCAAGAAGAGGGAGAGTGAGTTCGCAATGGCTCAAGGCCGCGTGAAAGACCTGGAGTCCCTGTTCCACCGGAGTGAGGCAGAGCTGGCCGCTGCCCTCAGTGACAAACATGTTCTCGAGAATGACGTGGCTGAGCTTCGGGCCCAGCTGGCCAGGGTATGCCCCAGGCAGCCCCCAATCTGGAGATGGGGTGCCTCTAGCTGGTGGGCGGGTGTGGGTGCTGTGAGCTTGGGTGGTGGGATGTCACACAGGTGTGAGCGGCCTGGGCCCGGATGCCAGTGGCCTGTAGACCCCTAACCCGGTCAACACACTAGGTCAGAGTCCATGTATTCAAGGGGATCCCCAGGCACAAGGAGCCACGTGGTAAAGCAGAGAGTCACCTCTACCCGCTGTCCCATGTCTCCCAGGCAGAGGACAGTCACGCAGTGGCCAAACAGCAGCTGGAGAAGGAGACACTGATGCGCGTGGACCTAGAGAACCGCTGCCAGAGCCTGCAGGAGGAGCTGGACTTCCGCAAGAGTGTCTTCGAGGAGGTGGGTGGTATGCAGGCAGCGCAGGGCCGGTCTCGCCTTTGCCGTCTGTCCAGGGCCCAGCCCCACGTAAGAGCCTGTCCTCACCCCTTGTCCCTCGCCTCCCATCGAGGAGGAATTGACCACATAGCTAGGGCTTATCTCTGGGCTGCTCTGGTCACTGAGGTGTCTATTCCCATTTTGGCTTTGGAGGACAATTGGATTTCACGGCATGATGCTCCCCCTTCCCTTTTCCTCAGAATGTCTTTGTCTGGTCAGGGTCTTTGGGAGTTCCATGTGAATTTTAGGATTAGTGATTGATTCTAGGTGCACGCATAGGTGGTTCATATCAAAAAATTTTAGGGAACTGAGCCCTTTGCAACAACAGCCCTGCTCTGGCCAGCATTCTAAGTGGCCTGCAGGTGGAGCCCTGAATGGTTGAAACAATTGGGTGGCAGAAAGTGGTGGTTAACAGACCTCCTATTCAAACCAGCCAAGGGAATGGCTATCAGTGTGTTTTGTTTGTTTGTTTGTTTTTGTTTTAAGTTCTTTTATGTTAACCCCTTATCAGATATGTGACTTGCAACTTATTTTTCAGTCCCCCCCTACCAGAGCACCCATTAGCTTATCTCTGCGTCTGCAAATCTGTTTTGTTTTGTTTGTCCATTTGTTTTTTAGATTCCACATATAAATGAAATGGTGTTTGTCTTTCTCTGACTTACTTCACTCAGCATGATACCCTCTAGGTTCATCTGTGTTGTCATAGATGGCAAGATTTTCTTCTTTCTTTCTGGCTAGGTGATGGTCCATTGTGTATGTGTACCACCTCTTTATCTATTGATGGACACCCAGGTTGCTTCCATATCTTGGCTATTATAAATAATGCCACAGTGATCGTAGTGACTCCTATCCCGAAATGCCACATTTCTTTTCAAATTAATATTTTTGTTTTCTTTGGATAAATACCCAGAAGAGGGATTGCTGGGTCATAAGGCAGTTTTATTTTTATTTTCCTGAGGCATCTCCATACTGTTTTCCATAGTGGCTACACCCATTGGCAGTCTCATCAGTGGTGTACAAGGGTCCCTTTCTCCCACATCTTCGACCTCACTGATGTCATGTCTTGTTGATAACAGCCATTCTGACAGCTGTGAGGTGGCAGCTCTTTGTGGTGTCAATTTGCATTTCCCTGATAGCTAGTGAGGTCAAGCACCTTTTCATATAACGGGGCTGTTTGTGTGTCTTCCTTGGAAAGTGTTCAGGTCTTCTGCTCATGTTTTAATAGGATTGTTTGTTTTGTTGCTGTTGAAACCTTATTTGGGAAAAAGGACTTCGTAGATATGATTAAGTTAATTTTAAGACGAGTCCATTCTGGATTATCTAGGTGGGCCCCACCCTCAGTGACAGCTGTCCACATTAAGAGACAGAAAAGAGACATCAAATGAAATATTATTTGCAAATATCTCTCTCATTCAGCTGGTTGCCATTTTGTTTTGCTGAGTATTCCTTTGGCAGTGCAGAAGCTTTTTAGTTTGATATAGTTCCATTTGTTTGTTTTTCTTTCATTTCTCTCACTTTGGGGGTCAAGTTTACAAAAACCATCTGAGACCAAGGTCCAGTGAGTTTAGTGCCTGTGTTTTATTGTTTCAGATCTTACATTTAAGTCTTTAATCCACTTTGAGTTAATACACAGGCTAGTTTCACTCTTGCATGTAGCTGTCCAGTTTTCCCAGAATCATTTTTTGAAGAGACTTTCCCGGTTGTATGTTTTTGGCTCCTTTTTTGAAAATTAGTCACCGGTGTGTGTGAGTTTCTTTTTGGGCTCTCAGTGCTGCCCCCTTGGTCTCTTGTGTTTTTCTGCCAGTGCCATGCTGTTGTGACTGTGGTGGCTTTGTAGTACAGTGGGAAAACAGGGAGTGGGGTGGCTATTCCCAGTGCCTGATGAGTGTTTCTCTCCCTGCACACCTGACATGGTGAACTCCTTCTTGTCACCTGTTAGGCACTGGTTTGCTCTCAGTGGTCTCGCAGGTTGGTAAGCAGATGTCTTTCTTTTGCTTCCAACAGGTGATGCTAGAGCGTGTTTTCTCACCTGCTAGAGGTGCACCTGCTGGGTAGGGGGCGTGGTGTGGCCCATCGTGGAAAGCAAAGCGCCATGTTCTTGAGGTGGTGGGTTTCTCCTTATGTTCAGGTCTCAGGGCTCCACCCCCATGGTGCCATGGGGCAACCAGTGCTGCCTCCTTGTAGCCAGTGGCCACCAGCTGCGTTGTCCCTTACATCTCTGCTTCCCCTCCTGGGCAGCCCCTCCCTTGGATCGGCAGTGGTGGAGGGGTGGGAGGTGGGGTCGCCAGTCTGCTCTTTGCTTCCTTGCTGGTAGCAGGGGCCTCCTAGTCCATGGCTGCCCCCGTGCCGTGCGGTGTTTCCACCCTGTCACCAGGTTTAGCACACTGGGAACTGGCCACTCCAGAATGTGGCTTCTGCTCCTCCTGTCCCCGGCTTGCCACCTGACTCCTGCCAGCACCACCGGGTCAGTGGGGCCGCCTGGCACCAGACCACGTCTGTGGCCCGTCTGTTTTTCCCTGTCTCACCTTCCATGCTCATTCTGTGCACCACCTCAGAGGTCCTCTGCTTGGATCACAGACGTGTTTGTGTGCTGAGCAGGGTCCTTTGAGTGACAGTTGTCGGGCTTGTAACATTAAAGGGAGAAGCCAAGGGATCCTTTCTGCCATAGTGCTGATGTCTCTTTTCTGTCTCTTAATGTGGACAGCTGTCACTGAAGGTGGGGCCCACCGGATAATCCAGAATGGACTCGTCTTAAAATTAACTTAATCACATCTATGAATTCCTTTTTCCCAAATAAGGTCCCATGGTCCCACCAAGTCCTGGGGATTAGGACGGTGGACATACCTCCTTGGGGCCACCATGTGGTCCCTCTCCTGACTGCCTAATCTCTGGGCCTGAGCTCCTTGGCTTGGCTGGGCCTGGCTGGCAGGAGCTGAGGACCCTATATAGATTGAGTTGGGGTCCTGTGCCTTCTGGAAGGGGCTTGCTTGAGGACCCTCCCCCCTCATCATCACAGAGCCCACTGTGCTGTCACAGTCCAGAATGGAACCCTGAGGCCAGCCAGTTCCTGCAGTCACTCCTGGGGAAGCTGTTGGCGGGACAATGCCCATGCAGCTGAGGAGCGGTCTGCGGCTCCAGCCAGGCCCCGTGACACCCAGGGCCCCCAGGGGACCTGGGAGGGGTGCCGGGAAGGCAGCCACATCTTTCAGGGGACCATTGAAGAGGCCCGTGTGGGATGCCAGCAGAGCACCCATGAGGGGCAGGAGGGGGTCCCCGAGGTGGGCTGTGACGAGCTCCTGGAGGTGGGCCGTGACGAAGACGGTGGAGAGAGCCTGGCAGGGCGTGGGGAAGGTGGGTCATGGGCTACCTGTTGCTCCCTTTGTGCATGACTGGCTTCCCTGAGAAGCACTCCTGGTCTCACGAACCAGTGGCACAGGGACAGCAGCCGGGTTCTGAGGTGGCATGATGGGGGTGGGGATTTTTAAATGATGGCTTTATTGAAACATTTCCACACCTTGAAGGTTTCAAAGTGCATGAGGTAACAGAACTTTGTATTACAGTCACAGACTGAGCAACCATCACCCCAGAAGAAACCCTGAGCCATTGGCTGCCACCCCTCACCCTCACTTCCTTTCTCTGGACGTGCCAGTTCTGGGTGGTTCACGTCATCAGAATCACACACCATCTGGCTTCTGTCACTGAGCGTCATATATTCAGGGTCCATCCATGTTGTGGCGAGTGTCAGCGCCTCTTTTCATGGCTAATGACACTGCCCTATGTGGATAGGCATCTGCTGACAGACACTGGGGCTATGACCTCCCTGGTGATTGTGACACGTGTATCAGTCGACGGTTTGTGAACAAGTGACCAGGGCAACCCCCAGAGGTTCCTCGTTGGTTGGCACAGTTTTGAGCTGTTGCTTGTCCTGGGCACTTGTGTCGAGGGAGGGACTGCAGAGCTGGCAGGGCCAGGTTGTGGTGGGTCACTGCAGGTCACTGCTTCCCCCCAGGAGGTGCGGGAGACGCGGCGGCGGCACGAGCGACGCCTGGTGGAGGTGGACAGCAGCCGGCAGCAGGAGCACGACCTTAGGATGGCACAGGCGCTGGAGGAGCTACGCAACCAGCATGACGAGCAAGTGCAGCTGTACCGGCTGGAGCTGGAGCAGACCTACCAGGCCAAGGTGCGGGCGTCAGCGGGGGGTAAGGGCGGCCCCTTCTGGCCCTTTAGGCCCCGCTGGCCCTCACCACCCCTCACGGCCCCTCATCGCCCCATCCCCGCAGCTGGACCATGCCAAGCTGAGCTCTGACCAGAATGACAAGGCTGCCAGTGCCGCCCGCGAGGAGCTGAAGGAGGCGCGCATGCGGGTCGAGTCCCTTAGCTACCAGCTCTCCGGCCTCCAGAAGCAGGTGACGCCTGGCAGCCCCCCAGTTCTGGGCCCCAAAGCTAGCATCCATGGGTCTCGGTGCCCCCTGACCTGGCCCTCGGACCTCTCCCCAGGCTAGCGCTGCTGAGGAACGGGCCCGCGAGCTGGAGGAGGCCATGGCCGGGGAGCGTGACAAATTCCGGAAGATGTTGGACGCGAAGGAGCGAGAGATGACGGAGATGCGGGACGTGATGCAGCAGCAGCTGGCTGAGTACCAGGAGCTGCTGGACATCAAGCTGGCACTGGACATGGAGATTAGCGCCTACCGGAAGCTGCTGGAGGGCGAGGAAGAGAGGTGGGGGCTGTGGCTGGAGGAGGGTGGGAGGGGCTGGGGGCCAGGCGCCCACCTCACACTGTCCGGGCTGTCCTGGCTGGCCCTTGAGCCAGCAGACCCCCAACTCCCACTGCCAGTCACCACATGCCTTGTCTCCCAGGCTGAAGCTGTCCCCCAGCCCATCGTCGCGGGTCACCATCTCCCGGGCTACTTCGAGCAGCAGCAGCAGCATGTCCACAGCGGGGCGCTCTGGCCGCAGCAAGCGCAGGCGGCTGGAGGCCGAGGAGCCGCTGGGCATGGGCTCTAGCCGTATGGGCTCGGGCAGTGGTGGCAGCTTCCAGCTGGCCCAGCAGGCCTGGGCCTCCGGCAGCATTAGCATTGAGGAGATTGACTTGGAGGGCAGGTTTGTGCAGCTGAAGAACAGCTCAGACAAGGTGAGGGGCTGGCCCAGTGCGGGTGGGAGCAGGTGTGGGGTGGGTCCCCTGGGGCTGTATGTCAGGTTCGTCTGCTCTCCAGGACCAGTCTCTGGGGAACTGGAGGATCAAGAGACAGGTCCTAGAAGGGGAGGAGATTGCCTACAAGTTCACACCCAAGTATGTGCTGCGTGCTGGCCAGACTGTCACGGTAGGTGGCTGTAGGCGGGCTGACACAGGGTGGAGGGCACAGGAGCAGCCACATAGGTGATGGGATGTGAGGAGGGGCCTGAGAAGCAGGGCATGGCTTGGGGGCTGGGGTGGTGAGGGAGCACATGGCTCTGGGAGCAACTGCCTGCTGTCACATCATGTGTGTGTCAGCATTGCCCCACTGAGCCTTCCCTGGAACCCTTTGGTGTACCAGAGTGACATGCCAGGGCCGCACAGTGGGGGAGGTCTTAGTCCAGGCTATCTGGGCCGGCAGCGTTGGTAAGAGATGTCACAGTCACGAGCACGGACCCTAGAGCTGACAGGCTTCAGATGCCAGTTCTGCCTGTTTGTCAAGAGCATCTTGGCCACTGTAAACCTGAGTTTCTTCTTCCATGCCCTAGTGACTGTTGTCCCTGGGCAGCACCAGTGGGGCTGCAAGGAGGCAACTCCCAGGGCATCAAAGGGTTGTGATAGGGGACCGGCTGGTGGTCTCTGCTCCCTAGGACCAGAGCCGTCGTTGAGTAGGAGGCCCTCCTTTGTCCCCAGGTGTGGGCAGCTGGTGCAGGTGTGGCCCACAGCCCGCCCTCGACGCTCGTGTGGAAGAGCCAGCACAGCTGGGGCGTAGGCGAGAGCTTCCGGACCGTCCTGGTCAACGCCGACGGGGAGGTGGGTGCCAGGGCCTGTCCCCAGACAGTGCTCTGCAGCGTGGCAACACCCTGTGTGAGCATGCTGACTGCCACCGCCATGGTGCCTGGCAGTTGAGCAGCCATTGCACTTGCCTCACGCAGGAAGTGGCCATCCGGACCGTGAAGCAGTCCACGGTACTACGGGAGGCCGAGAACGGCGAGGAGGGAGAAGAGGAGGGGGCCGACTTTGGCGAGGAGGACCTTTTCCACCAGCAGGTGCATGGGGCCCTGGGGAGCACATGAGTCATGAGTGCGCACCCCTCAGCTGCTGGGCCTCACAGCTGGGGACGCTGTGGGGCAGCTTGCCACGCCTTGGGTCTGGCTGGTGTGGGCCTTGGGCAGTGTCCAGGGGACCCCAGGAGGTGATGTTGAAAGCTGAGTGCCTCAGTGGCGGCACCCAGCCCCGGGGTCTTGGTGAGCACTCTCCACTGCCACTGTCCCTTGTCTGGGAGATGGGACGTAAACACTGGTATCTAGGGAGATGACGAGAGCCCAGGGCCACCTGGCTCGGTAGACTGAAATGTAAAATTGCAACGTGTCGTGTAGTTCAAAACATCTACAGGAAACATGGAAAGTTCTAGAACAGAACAGGCTGTTATCCTATAGGAGGCTGTCTTCTGAGGGTGTTGTTGGAGGCCCTGGGCCTGGGCCAGCCCCTCCCTGGTGGGGTGGGGACTGCAGGCTGCCTGTCTAGCCGGGTGGTCACACGCCTGGCCCCTCAGTTCCCCTAACTGCTGCCACCCTTCCTTCCTCCCAGGGGGACCCGAGGACCACCTCGCGAGGCTGCCGTGTGATGTGAGCAGAGCAAGCCAGCCACTCTACACTTCCTTCACCCAGAGCCACTGAAACTATTTTTATATCATTGGCTTTCTTTAATCCTTGATGCATTTCTAGAGAATTTTTAAGCTAACTGCCAGACATAGGGGTGGGTCTGTCGCTCTGTCCTGTTGGTGGATTTCTGTGGACTCTCCTTTCACCTAATCCAGACTTTTCCGGTGCCCGTTGCCACTTTTGGTTGAATTTGAGGCCAGAGGGGCGTCCGCTGCCCGCACGTCCATGCAGGCAGGCTGGACCAGCCAGGGTACACCACGGGCCTGGGGGTGGACAGAGGAGCGTAGGGATTCAGTAGTTGTCATTTGTGTTGAGCTTTTAAAAACCAAATTCAGAACCCAGGGTCTGCCTGGAGTCCCTGTGGAGTCGGTGGCCCAGCCTACTGCAGCTTGGAATGCAGTGTTGGAGCTCTTGGAAGTTGTGGGGTGTGTCTGTCTGTGCAAACTGGGGCGCTGCAGGGGAGTATGGGCCTTGTTCCCCTTCTGGCTGCCTGATCCTTCCATGTCTGGAGCAAGACCAGCAGGACAAGAGAGAAGAAAACCTGGGGACAGGGACACGTCCCATCAAAGACTTGTTACCAGGTTAACGGGACAAGTGTGACAAACTCGGCAGCAGATGCCCCAGGTTTCAGAACAGTGCAGGTGTGACGGCCACTTCCTGCCCTCCGTCGAAACCCTGACTCCAGGGTGAGCCAATGGACTGCCCCGGCCGTGTGCCAGCCTCCCGCCCTCTCCCGTACTCTTAAGCGTGTATGTGCCAGCCTCGCTTTTACTTGCAACTCTTTTGCTTAAATGATGTCACTCAGGCCACTGCCAGCTGAGCCCTCCATGGTGGCTCCATGTCACAGGCAAGCCTCTGGCTGCCTGGCAAACCCCTCTCCGCATTAGCTTCCCATTTACATCCCCCACCTACATACACAGAAGTTATTTTTTTAATGGATATTTATTTTTTTACATTGGTCAGTACTCAGATTGCTGATTCTGCTTCAGTGGCTCAGGGCAGGGTCATGGGACAGTTCCCTGGGAGCTGGGTGTCAGGGGACCTGTCTCAGAGAGGTCTGAGCCCCCAGATGGCAAACTCCTTCCCAAAGTGCAGCTCGAGGCTTAAAGACAGTGCCAACATGTAGTGGCAGGCTGGCCCCTTGGCTGCCAGAAGCAGCACACCTGCCTGTCCTGGCCTTGTCCCTGGGCATCGCTTATGGCGAGGGGGAGTGGGGCCTGAGTTGCAGGCCAGGAGAGAGGTGGCTGGTAGCAGCAGGCTGGCTCTACAGCCTGCATCCTACTTGACGCCACCCCGTTCCCAGTTGGGGGTGGGAGTGCTCTTGGTTGGCTGAAACTGCCTTGCCAGGCTGGGCTCGTGGACACACAGAGGGAGAGGCCCCCACCCTGCAGGCAGTGGGTGCCGTTGGGTGGTGCTTATGGGGATGCCAGCACTTGGGAACACAGCAGAATCCAATGTGAAGTTGCTGGCTATGGCCTGGGAAACTGCAGGTGGCCTCAAGCCTGGTTCTGAGCCCCTTGGGATGACGTGGAAGTGGCCCCCCTGCCTGGGTGCCCCCTGCAACACGACAGCCCAGTAGCCCTCTTGGTGAAGAGCCCACATGGCATGAGGTGAGGGCTGGGGTGCTGGGACCTTGGCTGGGTTTCTGCTGGAGACAAGCAGTTGTTAGTGTGGCAAACAGGCGACGTCTGCACGGGTAGCCTGCCTCGCGTTCGCCTAGCGTGGTAGCCTGGGCCCTGTGGTGGTGGTGGTGGCTTCTGAGGTGCATGCCAGATGTGTGGTCTTCTCTCCTGTGGTTTGTAACATTTTCTGACTGGAAACTTTTTGTACAACACTCTAATAAACATTTGCATTTATGCTCTGCCTCTGCCCTCGTCGGACATCAAGCTGTGGGTCCCCTCCAGCAGGACAACAGCCAAGGGCCACTGCCCATGCCCTGCTCACCAGAACGCGCTCGGCATGCTCGTGCCCTGGCTGCAAGAACCCTTGGTGTCCATGGGGTGGTGAGGCTCCACCAGGGCCTCTGGCCTCTGCCAGGTCACGGCCCCACTACCTACACTGACCACTCCAGGGCCTGTGTGCCCCCTCCCGCTGCAGCCCCCACAGGCTGCTTTTTCAGGATGGGGGGTTTGGGGGGGGGGAGAACAGCTTTCTCATTTAATTCATGTAAACAAACATGCGAAGTCAAAATGAAGGGGGAAATCTCCAGGAAAAGAAAAAAGTAATCTGCCCAGTAAACGATTCACACAGATGGTAGGTCAGAAGTCTCAGCAGACTTGAGCGTAGGACTCGGGAATTCCAGGGGCAGAACAGAGTATCAGGGCTGTGTGGGCCCAAAAATGCATGAGTGAGATGAATAACAGGAGCCCACTCTGCCATGCAGTTGACCATGCAGGGCTCCATGTGTGACCCAGGTGGGTGGAGACACCTGTAGGCCACTTAGAATGCTGGCCAGAGTGGGGCTGTTGCAAAGGGTGACCTAGGTGTGCACACAGGATCAGAACCACTAATCCTACAATTCACATGGAACCCCAAAAGACCTGACTAGACAAAGACATTCTGAGAAGAGAGGGGGAGCATCATGCTCCAACGTCAAACTCCTCTGAAGCCACAGTGGGAACAGCACAGTGGCTGGAGGACAAACACATCAGTGACCAGAACAGCCCAGAGACAAGCCCTCACTATGTGGTCCATTCTTTCTCGATGGAAGGCGAGGGACAGCGGGGTGAGGACAGGCTTTTAGGCAGGGCTGGGGCCTAGAGTGACTCAAAGGTGAGATTGGGCTGCTTTAAAAACTCAACAGGGTTGAAAGACTTCAACATGAGACCCAAAATCATAAAACTAGAAGAAAACAGCACTGGACTCTGCCATCACTCTTAGTATCTGTGGAGATTTCCCTCCAAATGAAGCAAAGGAAATAAACGGGCCTACATCAAACCAAAAAGTTCTCACCCAGTGAGGAAAAGCAACAGAATGAAAAAGCCTACTGAGGGAGAAGATACTTTTGCCTGGGACACATGCAATACTTGTCAGGTCAGATCTCTGAAGTGAAAAGGTCACGTCTATGGGCAGGTCTCGTGTCCCCTGCAGCTCCCAGGAGCGTGGGTGTGAGTACTCCTGGTGGGTGACACCTGCAAAAGGGTTTTTCCTTTCTGCCTCAGGACAGTCCATCACAGAGCACTGGAATAAGGCAGCTTAAGGACCGTTTACTTCAGGATTATGTCACATGCCATCTGTACTAATAGATGCTTAAGGTGTGGGGCTTACTCTCTGATACCACTTAAAATGCATTTCAGTTTTTTAAAAAGACTGGCCTGGAGTGGAAGCTAAGGAGCTGGCAGGGCGGGGTTCATCCCAGACCAGATGAGCTGGAGCTGAAGCTGGCGGAGTGCACCACACCTAGAGGTGAAGGATGGTCTGTCTCATACTTGAAGTTGCCCTTTTCAGTTTAAGGTATTGGGGTGGGGGAGAGGACAACACACGCTCACAAAAACCAAGCTTGCTTAGCACAGTTTCACTGTCACTTCTTGCCTTGCCATGTTGCTGTCTCACCTCAACTGACATCCAGGTTCTTTCCACTTAGAACACGGATCAGACATCCATGTAGCTTCCAGCGTCAGGAGCCAGCTAAGGGGAGGCAGAGCGCTTCTCACCAACTAGCAGCGTTTCCTCATACGAGGACATATGGATCAGAAACAAGGGCAGATGCACGTGGGAAGAATGAGCCTGTGATGTAATAACGTTCTCCACTGGGTGGCGGGTATCCTACTGGGATGTCAGTTTCAGTGGCAGAGAGGCGGGACTGCTGAGTAGGATGGCTTCCTGCTACAGTGGCTTTCCTAAGGGGTCTCCACAGCCAGGGCTGAAACAGATGTGACCAGATTTAAGGCGTTGAATATACAAGGAGTGACTCTGGGAAAGGTGGCTAGCTCACTTGTAGGAGGTGGTCAGGTGCTACCCAGGGGAGAGGGTGGGTTGAAGTGGACACAGGGCAGAGGTGGGCCCCCTTTTGTTCCCTGACCCGATCACTCTCAGGAGGGGTTGGTGACATGGCCAGCAAAGTCAAGTGGCTTTCCCATTTATGGGGTTAAGACAACAAAAATCAGGAAGTCCTATGTGGTCCATGGTTAATGATATGTATGGAATTACTGGAATTTACAACCTAACATGCAGGGAAGGTGACCCACTTGTCATGAGATTGCTAACACACCCAGGAACACAACAAGTACGAACTAAATAGGACGATGCAGAGCAGGAGTGGACGGGGCCGGCGGTCTTGGACCTGGGGAAGCATTGCCTCTGGATGCCTTGAACTTGTGGTCTCCCACAAGCCGGGAGGTCCCATTGGGTGAGAGGTGCTAGCCTGGGAGCCTTTCTAAAAGAGATGCAAGAATCAAAGAGCCTTTCAACTTTGCAACTCAGGGACCAGTTACTGACAGCCGACATGGCCCCATCCCATGACACGAGGGAGCCTGTGCAGATGCCTACCTCCCATGTAGGACTGCAAGGGCCTTTGTAAGTTCTCTACAGTGAGTCGGAAAGTCAGGCCTGGACATCCTCTGACTAGCCTCAGCGGTCACGTACCTGTAATTATTTCGAAAGGGGACAACTGGTATTTAGCAAAGGGACCAGACCTTGGGCCAAGCGATACCAATGGAAGGACTTTAGGTCTATGTCGAGGCAGGTGAAAAGATTCCACAAGTTTCACCAGCTGACTTAATCACCCATCATCCACTGCACAGGCCACAGGAATGCAGACAACAGCGCAATGGAAAGGCAGATTTTTACACACCTCTTGTAGAATCAGTGTTGTGAAGGGGGTTCCCTGCTAGCCACGGAGCTCACTATAAATTCCTCAGTTTGGAAAAATCCTTTCTGGAAGGATTTTAGTACCTGCTGTAGCCCTTTGATACAGAAATTCATACACAGCATCACTAATAACAGATTTCTGTCCTTGAGAAGGGGCGACTGGATAAATCCACTTTCCAGACCTCCAATTCTAGCACATTCAATAGGCCTAGTTAGCTGAGTTTCCCCTTTCTGTACTGAGGGGTCTGCTATCTTTGGTTCTTCATGTCCTCATGGTGATGACGAAAGTCTTCGCAGGCAAGTACAGGGGGTTAAGTGGTTGGAAGCAAACAGCTTTTTTAGGTTTGGTTTACCTAAATCATCAAATCCCTGATGGCGAAGAGCACAAGAAGCCATTTTAATAGACTGTTCCCTTTTATAATTTCTTATGAAGAATATATCAATAGTACAGGAAGACTTGTGTCTTTTAACAGGGATAGACACCCATATTCCAATTCTGTATAGTTTGTTTAACTTAACCCCTTCTATCCTAGCCACCACTTATAAGAATTAAGATTTTTTCCATAAACTTTTTCCAACTTTCATAAACTTTTCAGCTTTTGTCCTTTTTCTTATTCTGGAACAATCATTTTACTCTAGAACTAAATTACTCTTTTCTGTCAGTGGAATGTATTTCCATACCTTCTACCAAGATGGCATCTCTTATCCTCCATATGCGATCATTTTTAAGCATCATGCATCAGGCTTTGTCATAAGCGTCTGGGTCTTAATAGACTTTAAGGTTTTGAGTGACCAAAGGAATTTGGAAACTTCCAAAATTTCACCTAGAAACTCTTGTCCCATTTATCTTTAGTTAAACCGTCACGATTTTAGATTACTTCCTGAAGGTTTCACAATACCTTAAAAAGCAATTAGCCATTATCTCTAAATACAGGCCTGTTTTAATTTAGCCAACAACCTTAAGCTAGTTTTTAGTCACTGAAGACTGATTCCAGATCATATGCACTTGAAAAACAATTGGGTTAGTTTCTGTTATTTCTATTAGAATTCTATTAGAATTTCTATTAATTCGTAGAAATGCTCATTTGCTTTAAGCCAATTGAGTAAGGCTCTTTTACAACCTGATTTGAATTTACAACTCATTTTGGCAGTACCTTCAGCTGCAGGTATATAACATATCTAACATATGTGCATGGACATATATAAACATACAGACAGACCAATAACACAAACCTCAAAAGAAAAATTGGACCCAAGTAATATTTCTGGCAGATGGAGCAAGTTATGGTTTTGCTCACATGGCCAAAGCTTTTGCATGCTGTAAGAATTCCTTTAAAGCTGTTTTTAAAGTCAGTTTATAATTAAAGAACACCCTTCATCATCTCTAAGAGACTTGAGAGCGTTTCCTTTACAGGTGCCCCTTCAGATGGACTTGTCCATAAAGATAGATAAAACTAAGTTTGCATTAAATTAATGCCTCTCTGCCACCAAAAGAAAAGAAAAGAAAAGAAAAGAAAAGAAAAGAAAAGAAAAGAAAAG